>JAPDVR010000023.1:14099820-14422320 GCA_026230005.1 Gila orcuttii | reverse complement strand
TTGCTGCCTTAAATTTTCAATTTTTTTATATAAGTAATACAAAATTCAGCTCAACTCAATCATTTTAATGTAATTTAAGTTGAAATGACTTAAACATCAAAGTTGATTGTACTTAAAAATTAAGTACAATCAACTTTGATGTTTAAGTCATTTCAACTTAAATTACATTAAAATTATTGAGTTGAGTTGAATTTTGTATTACTTATATAAAAAAAATTGAAAATTGCTTAACTTATTTTAATGAGTAATGTAAAAACATATGTTGTCATAACTTATTGATGATATAATTTTTTTAGTGTTGCTGAATAATAACCAGTAATTTGAACTGTAATATATTTTAGAAGAGCATAAAAAAAACTTTGTGCTAGGTGGTATCTGGGCCCCCTGGACCATGTCCGGGTCACTGTTTCGATCACATAATGGGGGGTGTTTCCTATTTATTTTTTTTTGGGCCCCTGGAATCGTCCTAACTGTCCCAAACCCCAGTTATGTTTTGAGTTGGGCCAGTATATACCGTAACTAACAAGAAGACCCTAGCCTCAAAACCACATGACAACGCCCTGGTAACCACCCACCAAAACAATGACGAGTTTCGCACTCACATTTTTTACTTGCTTTTACTACACATTACTCTAAAAGTTCAATTTCTTATTTATTTTAGACATTTGTTTTGTATTTCCATTCTATGTGGTCTATAATTTAGTGGTCCAGTGGTATATCTTCATCTCACGATGAGAGAAGAGAGAAGCTACTTAATAATAATTCCTCTTGACTCACGGGACTCTCGGACTGTATTATGTAAGACCATTATCTTGAAAACATGTCCTCTGAATCGACAAGTCTCTGTCTGCATATCCAGCTACTGATTTGCCCATCCATCCATCCTCGGTTCTTTTTTTCTGTCCACCTGTTCCATAACTCCCCAGCTGACCCCTGAAATCCCCTCAAGTGTCTTTACTGTGCCTCTGCTAGTGTTGTTCAGTGAATGCCTGTAGAAGGAGACAGGCTTTCAGTAGCAGCTGTGTGGATTAAATATAAATGACAGCCCACTGGACTTGAAGGGAAAGCTTTAGACGATGTATACGTGGGACAAAAATAGTATGTCCATGTCTGGAAACATGCTTTTCATGTGTTGGTGGGTGTAGTACTGTAGTAGGGAGTGTAAGTGTGTGATCTGTGGTATATATATATATATATATATATATATATATATATATATATGTATGTGTGTGTGTGTGTTCACTAGACCAGGAATTTGTAAGGAACAGACACTCTTCCTTCCTGTAAATATTTTCCTGTGTGCTTTTGTTTAACACGGCAGTTATTAATAGCCTTAGTTGATGTGTTAAAAGTTAAGTGTATTCCTTGTTTTTCTTTTTAAACATTTCTCCATTTTGTTTTCTTGAACAGCCGCAGAATGTAATTTGTATTTTTTGTCCTTAATGTTCTGTATTCGCTGTATGTTATGCATGTGAAAATTCATATTTTAAATACAGAAAAAAGCTAGATTGTAATTCATAATTTAGTAATTATATATATATATATATATATATATATATATATATATAATACAAATAATGTATCTGTATGTGTGTGTGTGTGTGTGTGTGTGTATACTGATATAACTATGAATAATTTATGTAATTTAATCAACTACGAACACTTTTATATAACTTTATTTTCTATATTAAATAAATGTAAAATGTATTATTAGTTTAAATGTAAAACTATTATTAATAGTTAATTTATTTTAATTATTTGTCAATGTTAGTATCATAATAATATATAAATTGTTATATATTTAATATATTATAATAATATTATGTAGTTATTAAAATTATGAGCATATTAAAAAAAAACTTTTTTTTAAATGCCTTTAACTTATTACCATGATTCATTTTTGCTTTAATGTATAGGTTATTTTGTCTCAAACCTAGACTAAAATATGATAAAACATTATAAATATATAAATTGTTAATTTTTTTTAAACTGATCATATAAAAATATATTGTGTGGAAATTATTTATATACATTTTTTCACAAATTACAACTTGTGATGTAATTTACACCAAGGTTATTATAGTTTTGCTTTTTTAAATTAGTTTTTATTTTAATATCGTTTTCAAATTTGCTTTAAATTTAAGTTTAGTTTTAGTTAGTTTTATTAATGGTTTTGTTAGTTTTAGTTTAGTTTTTATTTTGCAAACACATTTCTATTTAGTTTTTATTTTATTTAGTTTCAGTTTTAGTTCTAGTAGTTCTAGTACAGAACACTTCCAGTGTAGACCAAAGTGAGACGCTTAATTTCAGCAAAGTTTAATGTTTGCCCAGATTACAATTAACTCTTGTGCAGACATCTTAATAATAAAAATAAAATAATGGTTTGAGATTGAACAAAGCACCAAATAAATGGAACTTAAAAGTATACAAGAAAAAAATATGAAAAATTCAGATAAACTAATACATACTAAAGATGAAATCTTGTTAAACATGCCTAGTTTACTTTATTTCAGCTGTACATGTAGCAGAGTGACCACTGGTATATTAAAAAAAAAACAGCTCAATTCATTTGACTACAGCCAACACAACCTGCTGTGAAGCCAGTGTGATTAAATAATGAAGCATCTATGCAATGTGTGAGTGCATGTTTTTCTATCCTGGTGGGGACTTAAACCTGAATGCACACAGACTCAAGGGGACTCGTGTCACTGTGGAGACCTAAATTGAGGTACACAAGGTTATAAATCATACAAAATTATTTTTTTTTGTAAATGTAAAAATGCAGAAAGTTGTGTGATGGGGAGGTTTAGGGGTCGGGTTAGTGTAAGAAGACAGAATATTTGTATAAAAACCATTACGTCTATGAAGAGTCCCCACAAAGATAGTGCACCAGAGTGTGTGTGTGTGTGTGTGTGTCTGTTTTTGTATGCGCGCGCGCGTGTGTGTGTGTAGTGTCCTGGTATTCCATACATTGCGGGGAAATGTCTCCACGTGGATATTATTAGCAGTAAATGTTTTATAAAAACAAAGATAATAACAGCACCTTTCAGCCTGTCAATCTCCACGAAAACATGACATCTCAAACATAGTAGCCTAGAACATTAAAGTTTTTTTGTGCCTGACGAACTTGTTTTGCTGTCGCACCCGCGTCTCGCAAATGAAACGGCATTCTAAAAATGCTGCGCTAAAGTTAAAAGAAGTCCAACTTGCCTCTTATTACCTTGTGTTATTTCCCATTCCACTGCAACAGATGCATCCTTTATGAACAGCCGCTCATGTATTCTACGTTGTGGTCCTTCATTGAGCGCGTCACAGGACAGCGGTTAATCGCCTCAGCAACTTCACGCGTATGAAGCGCCATATCAGGCATTTCCTTAAACAGCCACAGGTCAGATTTTCCGCCAAAGTAAAGAGCTTAATAACGAAAACTATTATTTAGTTTTGCTAATTATTATTTTATTTCAGTTAGTTTTTCAGTAACTCTTGTTAGTTTCGTTTAGTTTTAGTTTTTCTTTTATTATGAATTTTTAATTTTATTTCAGTTTACGAAAATGTTTTTGACCAATAGTTTTAGTCTTAGTTTCAGTTTTCGTTTATGAAAATAACCTTGATTTACACCACAACAAACAATTTTGCCCCTAATAAAGTTTTGTTAAAAGACAGTGAACCTGTTTACAAAGGAGACAAAAGAGTCAGTGAAGAGTTTGATATATGACATATATAATAAATATATTCATATTATATAATTAGTGCTGGGCAACGATTAAAAATTTTAATCGCGATTAATCGCATTGTTGCGCGCAAAATTGAATAATGATTTGTAAAGTAATGTATTGCGCACTTTTGATTTAAATGTACTGGTATATACACAAAAGTGCAATAACATGTGGTTTGCAAAAACTTTAAACAAATAAGGTGCTTTGCTTTATACCAGCAGTATTCTCTTTACATAGTAGCAATAAAATATTTATTGTAAATCTCAACTTAAACATTAATGTAATCAAATCAAATATTATTTGGCACTGGGCATTACCTTTTATCTAGTTAAAACGAGTCCAGTTTTCTTGTGTTTTTTTTCTGAACAGGTATCTTGTATCAGGGAGCAGCACAAACAGTCTATGTAGTCAGAGGTCATGATCACTACTATGATATAAGTCGACCAACGTTACTTCTCTGATAGTAGCTTAGGTTTGGTCATGCCATGGTTTCCCACGTACACTCAGATTAGGCTACATTAAACAGAGGTAAAGCCCAATATATAGGCTACTTCTGCGTCGAACTCACGCCGTAGCTACGTCGTAGGCTGTGTGTAGCGCGCGTATCCTGACGTGCACCTCTCCAAAAATGTAACAACGCGTCAATGCGTACAGCAAGCGCTGTGATTGCTAGAATCACACCTGAGAGAACCTGCCAAAGCCTCTCCACTGCTAGTTTTGGTGGGTTATTTGCTGGCTGACCAACATCCCACCCCTCCTGTGACCCATGGTTTGACTGTAGGCCTATGTGTAGTATTCAGAGCCAGTGAGCAACGGACTTTCAAAAACAAAAAACAAAAAAAAACCTGCGTTAACGTGCGTTAAAAAAAAATGTCGGCATTAATTCATAAATGCGTTAACGCGATAATAACGCGTTAACTTGCCCAGCCCTATATATAATATATATTCCCTTTTTTATGTTTATCGGTTTTCCTCACAAATGAAACGTCTCCTTATTCTCCTCTTATCTCAAAGGCAAACATGCTGAAGACATATTCGGAGAGCTCTTCAACGAGGCAAACCTGTTCTATTTGCGGGCGAACTCTCTGCAGGATCGGATTGACCGTCTTGCCGTCAAGGTCACCCAGCTGGACTCCACAGTCGAGGAAGGTGAGTCTGCTTCTGGGAAACAAGGGCTCAGTGTCATCCCTCAATACACGGTGGCCATTGGCATCTCAATTTGTCCTAAAACAAATCTCTGAGGTTACATGGGTCCAGTGTAAGATCAATACCACTGTATTCCTCCAAACCGAAAATCAACAAAATAAATAATGCAAAAAATTTTGCGCACCCCACATCTCTTTTACCCAGACTAAAGCCTGTCCTCACATCTCTTTTTTCAATTAAAAGATCAATACTGGAGTTTACTTTACACTCTCTGGAGCGCAGGTGTAATCAATCTCTCTCTCTCTCTCTTTCTCTCCTTCACCCTGTGCAGTCTCTCTTCAGGACATAAACATGAGGAAGGCTTTTAAAAGCTCTACCGTACAGGACCAGAAGGTGGTGTCCAAGAGCAGCGTACCGATCCCGGTGACAGAGATGTACAATCTGAGTGATAAACCACCTCCTCTTAATATTCTCTCACCTTACAGGTATGTCTATGAAATTAAATGAAATATACTTTATTGTCCCCAGTAGGGAAATTTGGAACCTCAATTTATGTAAAATACAGTCTTTGGTAAAGTCTCTCAAAGGCCCAATTAATACGCATAACCCACATAAGAGATCTATATACACTCCAAGGAACTTATAAGACTGCACTTGTGTCATTTCTTTGTTGTATACAAGTACTGGTCTGTTATTTACTGTAACACTTTGAGTTCTGTTTGTAAAAATATTTTAAAAAATGAAAAAAATATAATGTATAATTGCAGGATTCACACCTAACTGCTTTAATTTTTTTATTAAAATATAGGGTTGAATAGTATTAAAAGCAGAATTGAAATCAATAAAAGCAATCAAGCATGAGCTTCATGTTCCTCAAGATAATTTTAAAATCAAGTGCATCAAACTATTAATAGCATCATCTGTACTTCTGATTGAGGACCAAATGTCCCCACAAGGATAGCAAAAACTGAATTCACAGACCCAATGAGGAAAACTTAATAAACATATTCTAAATACTAAAAAAATTTAACTCTGCTCATACTTTGTTTTGTAAATAATGTCTGTCTTTGATGTTCAGTCATTTATTTATGTATTATAAATTTTATTAAAATTTTAATGTATTATTTTATTAACAATTTTAATTAATAATTAATGCTTAATCTTATAAATCTATTGATGCATTGATATATTTTTTTTATTAATTTCATTTTAATTTAATTTCATTGACTGACATTGAATGTTAACAATTTAAACCAATTTATTTTTAAATAATTTTTATTATCAGTTTAATAGTAATATTACTAATAATAATACATTTATAATACATTTTATCATTAATTTATCTTTATTAATTATAATTAAAGCTTATACTTAATCTCCAATTGACTTACATTGATATTATGTTTGCCATTCATTCTTGGTAAGATTTGCATAGTAAATCATATATAGCCAGCTGTGTTTTATCCCATGGACAGCCGTCAGAAGACAAGATTCTTGTTACAAGTGTTAAACAAGTGTTATGCAAATAGGAAATCAGCTCTGATGCAGCATTTCATTTACTGTACATATAATCCCTAAAACCTGTTCGTGCCTAAAATGTATACATTGTTATTTTACTGCCTCGACAGATTAGAAAAATACCATCAAAAAATGGTCAGAAAATACCATTGAATATACCAGAAATAAATAATACATTAATTCTTTCCCAAAACATTAATATGTATTAGAAGTGGTACTACTTATAAAACAATGTGACCAAAGTTAAATGAAGACGATGAATGTATCTTTTAATCTGTCTTCTGAAGTCTGTCAGTCAGAAGTCTGATTAAATAATATAGAGCAGTCATGAATACTAAAAGCTGGCAGATGTAGATCATGTGAACACTAGCTCTCAAGGTAGAGAATATGGGCCACTCATGAATACTTAAACAGATCTAATGCAGAATGTTTCAAGGGTCAGTGGCTGCGCTCTTTTTCTGTCTGTTCGGCTGAATACGGTTTACAAAGTTTTCGGCATTTTTACATAAATGATTAATGGCCAATTAATAGCACTTTTGGAAAAGCAGCCAGTCAAAAAAGATGCATCAAGATGCTTTTAAAATCCTTTTCCCTTCTGAAGAGGTCCATAAAAGCAATCTAGCGACTGGTGGGAATGGTTACATAAATGTATTCAGAGCCAAATTTAACACACTCATTGTTTCATTGAGAGATTAATTGAGCGAAAACCAAAATCAATCATGAAAATGAAATGTTTTTCATTTATGTTGCCATAGAGATGATGATAAAGAAGGACTGAAGTTCTACACTGACCCCTCCTACTTCTTTGACCTGTGGAAGGAGAAGATGCTACAGGACACAGAAGACAAGAGGAAAGAGAAGAGACGACAGAAGGTTGAACACCCTTTTCTTCCTCTCTCTTGAGTTTTTGTCCCACCTTAAATTAAATGGTAGTGTACAGTGAAATATCATTTGTCAAACTTCCCACTCCACATAAATGTATATTAAACATCAAATATGTTCTGACTTGCTGTGTGAGTATCCCATTAGGCAGCATTTTGCTGGAAACCTAGTTCATGAGGTGATATGTAATAATTACACATCTCTTTGTCCTTTAATACTGTGCGACAGGAACAGAGACGGTGTGTGGACGGCACGCTGCAGAGGGAGGTGAAAAAGGTGCGAAAAGCTCGAAACCGCAGGCAGGAATGGAACATGATGGCATTCGATAAGGAACTGAGACCTGATCATCGACATTCCCACACTGTGCACAGAGGAGGCTCCTCGGAGGGCATCATGTCCCCAGAGCACAGGTAACATGGGTTACATGCACTTAAGTGCACATATATAAACTCAGTTTGATCTAATCTAATTCACAATTCATGCAGGTCTCATGGAGATCATGCAGATCACGGTTATCTCTCCATGGCCAACCACGCTGGCCATGCCCACACTTACTCTGGGCCTCCGCCCAGCATGGCGGCCCTGTCAGCTCATACCCAAATGACCATGGACCAGGATTACCGGGGTGGGCCTATGGCATACCGCTCTGGCACACTGGGTCGTCCGCACCAGGCTCCGCCCCCTCCACCAGCATCAAACACTATTAATGGCTCTATGAACCTCCCACCTGTCGACTACAGGTTTGTCATTTTTATTTAGATTAATCAGTTAGTTATAAACAAACTTGAAAATTGTATTCTAAAAGGAAGTTCTGTAATATCTATAAGATTTTTATTGGATCATGTGTGAACTTAAAGGGATAGTTCACCAAAAAATGAAAATTCTATCATTAATTACTCACCCTCATGTCGTTCCATCCAAACACTTAAGACTTTCGTTCATCTTCAGAACACAAATGAAGATCAGGGGGTTTCTGTCCCTCCAGAGACAGTTACGCAACTACCACTTTGACGATTCAAGAAGTTCATAAAGAGATCGTAAAACTAATCCATATGAATTGAACAGTTTAGTCCAAATTTCCTGAAGAGACTAGATCGCTTTTTATATGATGAACAGATTGAATGTAGGCTTTTATATGAACTTTTTGAAGCGTCAAAGTGGTAGTTGAGTAGTAGTCAATGGAGGGACAGAAATGTCTCAGATTTCATCAAAAAGATCTTTATTGGTGTTCCGAAGATGAACGAAAGTCTTACGGGTTTGGAATGTACATTTCACATATTTGATAATACTTCATATTTTATATTACTTAATATATTTGATAATGTTACTTAATACAGTTAATATAATATTACTTAATATTATTACATACTAGTATTACTTTCTAAAGACTGTTCAGAAATTATGAGATTTTAAATCTATCCAATTTTAAAAATTAAAAAATTATGTTTAATACATGTATATATACAATATAAATAATATATATTTTAATGTAATGTGTGTATATATATATTTATATATACATGTATAATTTATATATATATATATATATGTTGTTATTACTTTAACAGTTTTCTTTAAAATCTAATAATATTAAAAACAATATAAAAATTATAGAAAATAATTCTATACAATTTTATGTTTTTTCTTTTCATTTAATATATGTATATATATATATAGCTGTCTGTCAGGCTGCATCTGAAATCGCATACTTCCCTACTATATAGCAGGCGAAAAATAGTACGCAACAAAAGAAGTATGTCCAAATTTATAGTACTCATAAAAGAGTAGGCAAAAAGTACTCGGATGTCCTAGTTCTTCCGGCGGAATTCTGAAGTGTGTATACAATGGACACTTTACTATCCCATGAGGCCACGGTAAAGGATTTATGAATAGCAGTAAAGCAACACAACTGATGCTGGTTGGTCACATGATAATGACAACATGGCGAATGTAGTACGTCCAGATTACATTCATACTACACACACTCATACTGAATAGAAATTACTTTTTTAGCGGTCGTGAAGTAATTACTTATTTAAAATAAGTACCTACTCAAGAGAGTATGCGATTTCGGACACAGCCTATATGTTAGGAAAGGGGTCTTTCTGCAAGGGGATCGGTAGATTTGGTCGTCCTTGGCATCAGAAAGTTGGAAAACCCCTGGTCTATATCGTAAATGCCACAGTGGTTATTTAGAAATACTGCCACCTAATGATCAACAAATTTGTGACATTTTTACTTTTGAATTTATATAGCATCAATTTATGTTGAATGAGGTGAAAAAGCATGATTTAGTTTTCTTTCCCTCTTCCTCTCTCTTGACAGTGTGGATTACATGAATTCTGGGCCGCCGCCTCCACCACCTGCTTCTATCCCATCAACACAAACTGCTTTTGCTATGGCACCCATGGGACTGGTCCCGCCTCCAGGACATCTAGGACCAATGGGAGCAGTCGCTGGTTATGGCCCACCCATTCCACCTACCTCTGTACCAATGGCTGCCCCTCCTCCACCTTTAGCCCCACCCCCTCCAGCCAGTGCAGCCCAGTCCATCACTCCCAAACGGCCCTCTGTGTCTAATGAGGCCCAACCCTCCAACGATGCTCGCAGCGACCTGCTCGCAGCTATAAGAATGGGTATGAAGTGTTTTTAGGTTATGAATATAAGAATATTACACTTGTTATACATAAACATCTTGTTTTTAGATTTCATAAGTTTTACCATTCTAAAACTCACCAAGGCTGCATTTATTTAATCAAAAATACAGTAATATTGTCAAATATTATTAGAATTTAAAATAACAGTTTTCTATTTTAATGTTTTAAAATGTAATTTATTCCTTTGATGGCAAAGCTGAATTTTCAGCATCATTACTCCAGTCTTCAGTGTCACATGATCCTTCAGAAATCATTCTAATATGCTGGTTTGCTGCTCAAGAAACATTTTTGCTGCTTAATATTTTTGTGGTCATTTTTTCAGGATTATTTGATTAATATAGTTAGAAAGAACAGAATTTATTTTAAGAAGAATATTTGGTAATATTATAGATGTCTTTACTGTAACTTTTGATCCTTTTATTGCGTCCTCCTTACGGATTTCTTTTTTTAAATATCGTACTGACCCCAACTGACTGAACTTGTTAACGACAATGAATGTAAGTAGTTTTTTTATATAAATTGCAGCAGTTCATAATACATCTTATCATGAACAAGTTGAACAGTCAAAGCATGAATCAAATGCCTGGCAATTTCTGTTTTCCACGCATCCTTTTCTTATTTTATCCCTGCGTGTGGGCAGAAACAAACCATATTGAATAATGAAATTGCTCCCTGTAACATTAACTTCTCTGTCTCGCCTACACTGGACTACAGTATCTCACAGGAGATGGATCATGTGAGCTCCACTTACTTCACTTCTTCACTTATTTGCAGAAAGTTAAACTTCTGTAATGTTGCCGGACACGCCCACATCGCATCACAAACTCTTGTTTTTCTCTCTTTTAAAACGAATGAGTTGAGTTGCTGATGTTTGTGTGTTTGTTTGTACTGCAGGTATCCAGCTGAAAAAAGTTCAAGAGCTGCAGGAACAGCAGGCAAAACGAGAACCGGTGGGCAATGATGTCGCCACGATCTTGTCTCGCCGCATCGCTGTGGAATACAGTGACTCTGAGGACGAATCTGAGCTGGAGGACAATGATTGGTCTGACTAAAACAACACTAATGCACAAAATTCACAGACACTTACTCGATAATTTACCTGCGAATAATAACATTGCATTTCCCATACACAAAATGATGTTGTACTGTATGCATTTTAATAAAGGCCTGATAGGCCGTCTGTATTATGGAATAATAAGATAGTCAGTCTTTTCCCTGAACTACCACATATGATGCTTTTTTCCATTTTTTCTAATGCTTTTTAATGCAACACTTGTTAATACATGATATGGATATACTGTATGTAGTGAATAGTAACTGGAACTAAAGATAAAAAAAGCATGTTGAGGTCATCAAAAACAGACTTTTCTGCATGAAAGTTTCTATGTATGTTGAGAAACATTGAGGTCAGTAATTATATTTGTGTGAACTGGCCTGAGGTGTTCGATTAAACTACCTGAAATGTGTTTTCTTTGTAATGTCTGGTGTTTTCGTGCATGTGTGCGGCGGTCGGCAGTTTCGCGACAATAAAAATCTGACGAATCACGTTAAATCGCTCTCCGTTCCTGCACCTTGGTGCCTTTGTCATGGAAACAGGACAGTTTTGATTCTGAGCCTCATGTCTCTATGGAAACAGTACAGCTGAGACTGGGATCGCCATGGCAACAGTGGATTTGAGGCACCCGGCCAATTGATGCGGGAGTGTGAATAAACCCAGGCGAGGATGTTTTTAATGCACAGCACATTCTTTTAATACAAAATTAACAAGATCTCTCAGTTCATTAAACTAACCAAAGCAATAAAAGTATACAACCAACACCTTGGAAAAATATACAACACATTAACACAATGTTTTACAATGTTAATTAGTGCATGTTGATTATAATTCTTATAATATTGTTTTGCAGATAAGTAATTTGTTGTGCCTTTTCTCATCAAAAAAATAAAGTGCATTTCACAGTTAAAACTACGCATACGTGTACACAAGATGCTGAAACCGAGGCACCCGACTGCTCCTCGGATTGTTCCAAGATTTCGATTCTAGTATCTAAATAAAGTACAGAACGAGTCTGAATCCTACTGTAAATGTAGAAAGTTTCCTCACAAGACACCAAACCAGAGGTAATTTCCTCTTCTATGCTCTTCAAATAAACCAGAACAGGAGACAGACTCCCATCCGAGCCCTTTTTCACCCTTCGCTTTGACATTTTCAAGCTTTTACATTGGATTACAAAGCACAATCATCTACAGTTGGATACAAGACTATTTAAATCATGGATTCAATAGGCAAACGTCCATCTGCATGTGGAAAATCCATCAGAGACCAGGCACAAAGCATGATAACATAATTTTACAAAGCTCTTCAAAAACAGACGGAGATATGATGTTTTAGTCAAAGAACTAACCCTCAAAAGCCACCGCGATAATCTCCCGGTCATGTGCATCGGGCAATAACCCTCTCAATCCGCTGTAGACAAGCATGCCTAGGCAACAGGAGACACTGGAATGCGGCCCAAGGTTAACCTTCGCACAATAGAGTGAGTATGTAAGTAGTTTGGTGGGCCTGGAAACAAGTTAGCATATTAGCACTTCTGCTTGCATCATCCAGAAATCAATGTTTTTTTGGTTAAATGCCTGAAATGATGTCTGCGATTAACAACAAGCTGTAGATATTTTCACGTCAGTAATACCCCTTTGTGATTTTTAAGCTTTTACTTGTTTTGAAAAAGGCTAACAAGTGGCTAAATGGGACTACAGAGTTTTTTGGGGGCAATAAACGGCATCATGCCGAAAACGGAATCTCATCTACTCACTAGTCGCTTCCACAGCCTCACTGTTTTAATAATCGTGCTCTTTCGAACTATTCTAACTCAAAATAAAATAAAGACTGAACGAGTTCATGCCATGCCATAATTACCATAATTACGAGATTCCAACTTGTATGCTGGGAATTTTCAAAGAGCCCCTATTGTACCACGAGACTGCTGTACTATCTGACTGCTGCAGATTCATTTATGTGTTGATAGTCTTACCATATGTAACGGAGGCCAGCTACTAAGAGCTGTGCGGGTAAACCTCACTCCCTTGATCTCAAGAGGAGCACTAGCGACAGACACTAGAGACTGCGATCTTTCACGCCATTTTTAACGCGCCTGTCATGGCGGAGATGCCACTCAAAGTGGGTCGAGAAGGACCGGTTACGGTGGTCCCTTGGTCCGGATAGGAATGAGGTTTGTGGGGGGAGTGTAACAGAGGCCGGCTAGTAAGGCCCTGTCCCAAATGGCACCCTAAACACTCAGGGTCTTCCTACGAGTCTGCACTTTCGTAATGTAACACCACTTTGACAGTCCGGAAGAAGTCTGCTGCGGAGATTGCTTTAGTGCGGGCTCTGCAAAAGTGCGCATCGAGGATGCATATTGACCGCAAAGGGGGCACCCTTCTGAACCCTAAAATGACAAATGGGACACCCTACGGTCTCATGGACTTAACGGCGCACGCAGCAGCCATTGTAGGTCCACAAGACCGAAAGTGCATATGAAGTGTGCCATTTGGGACAGGGCCTAAGAACTGTGTGGGTAAACCTCCCTCCCCTGATCTCAAGAGGTGCTTTATCGACCGGTGCTAGAGACTACGATCTTTCGCGTCATTGTTAGCACGCCCGCCTCCCATGCCGGAGACGCAGATTTGAATCCCGCTTGGAGTGGGTTGAGTAGGACCGGTTATTTTGTTGCCGTGGTCCGGATGGGAGTGAAATTTAGCGGGGGTGAGTGTAAGAGGTCAGTTAGTAAGGCCCTGTCCTAAATGGCACACTAAACACTCGCGGTCTTCCTACTAGTCCGCACTTTCAAGACGTAACACCACTTTGACTGCCGGGAAGACAAATGGGACACCCTACAGTCTCATGGACTTAGCGGACACGTGCACAAGGCATTGTGCATATGAAGTGGGCCATTTGGGACAGGGCCTAAGAGCTGTGCAGGTAAATGTCACTCCCATGGTCTCAAGAGGTGCGCTAGAGATTGCGGTCTTTAGCATCCTAGTTAGTGCGCCCGCCTAGACGCTCGTTCGAATACCCCTCGGGTGGGTCAAGTAGGACTGGTTACACATAGAGATGCATAATTCCCAGTCTGAGGACGTGAACACCTCCTAGTAGAACGTCACGTGTTGTCATCTCGAAATTATTGTAACTACGACATGGCTGTGAACGCAGTATTAGCGAGGGTGGCGCTGATGTTCGTTTACACGTCTAACATTTAGCTATTTTTTTCTGGAGATTGTATTTAGGTTTCAAAAGTCATAAAAGTTTTGTTCATTACTTAAGACTATCATAATGAACAAAATGTGTAAGAATCATAAACTTTTGTTGGTCACAGAGCTCATTTTCTGCAATAATCCAAAAGCCAATGGAAAAATCCTATTGGGTTTTTGTCGAGGAAACCAAGTTGATGCTAACTTCCGGGTTGGCCTACAAATATACGCATCACTCCAGCGTTCCATGACACCAGGTGAGAAATGCCATCATGCCTTCTTAAAGTCACATGCCTTATTTACAGGATCAAGACGATCGGTAGAATGCCATAGCAATGATAAGAATAAAATTGATACAATAAAATCTCAGGAATTATGAAACAATCCAGACTTGGGGTGAATCATCATCTCCATGCTAAGCCCTATTAAAACTCGCATACCTGCTTGCTACCGCTTATGTGCTGTTTCACTGGAATCGTATAGAGGTCACTCAGGCAAAGGTCACGAGGGTGTGTCTGACCCGCAGGCACGATGTAAAGATGGTGCGATGGGAAGACTGGTAGCCACTCTAGCCCAAGCAGGTCTATTGGGAATATACGTTATTTCCCCCAACTACATCATTGTGTCTGGAGAGACGAACATATATGCATGCGTTCACACGTAGCCTACACGCACACGCGCAGCCATGCACCGACAGTCACGCATTACACTTCACGTTCTTCATACGTATAAACATTTTTAAGTTTCGCAAAATCAAATGCATACTGCAGAGTAGGTCACGTTGAGTGTACAGAGAGATTTCATTCATAGATTAGATATCGTAAATGACCAGAGGCAGAGCACAGTCACTTTCTGGATGAGAGGACACACGAGGCAGTGAGATTATGGACATGTTTTCAGGGATTGAGACATCTGTCCAGCTCATGTTTTTTTTAATCCCAAATTTACTAATATAATTCAGGTCTTGTTGAAATAAGTACAGCTGTCAGTTTTTCTTAAAATACAGTTGTATTTTCGTGGTGAGTTATTCATGGATGTTTTTTTTTTCCGCTAGCTGAGGTGTTGGTTTTGCTTGGGCATGGCTGTTATTGCTGCCAGAATATTGCTATAATTTGATGAAACAGTCAGTCCGTAGTTATTGCTCACTGATGGATTCTGCCACTGCACTGAAATGGATAGTGGCTGGTTGGCATTTGGAGGGCATAAGGTAAAAACAAGGGTGAACTTCAGCTCATAATAGCATGACTCCAGCCTCAGTTGTAATGAAAGTACGATAGATTTTATAATATTCTCCCTCATCTGACATTTGCCAGCTCTGAGAGGCCAGCTGTTCTCTTCATCATAATCTTGTCATGTGGACTGGTTGAAGAGATTCACCAGTTTACTAAAAATCGTATTGACTGTAAATCTGCTGATGGCTCATTTTAAAGTGGAAGTGTATGAAGGCTGGCATATCATTTAACAGAATATGATTTATCATGGATAAATCTCATGAAAACTACTCAATGTCATGTTTCACCCACAAGTATGATTTCAATAATGAATAAAATAATAATAAATAAACTACACACACATAGGCATATATACACTCACCTAAAGGATTATTAGGAACACCATACTAATACTGTGTTTGACCCCCTTTCGCCTTCAGAACTGCCTTAATTATACATGGCATTGATTCAACAAGGTGCTGAAAGCATTCTTTAGAAATGTTGGCCCATATTGATAGGATAGCATCTTGCAGTTGATGGAGATTTGTGGGATGCACATCCAGGGCACGAAGCTCCCGTTCCACCACATCCCAAAGATGCTCTATTGGGTTGAGATCTGGTAACTGTGGGGGCCATTTTAGTACAGTGAACTCATTGTCATGTTCAAGAAACCAATTTGAAATGATTCGAGCTTTGTGACATGGTGCATTATCCTGCTGGCAGTAGCCATCAGAGGATGGGTACATGGTGGCCATAAAGGGATGGACATGGTCAGAAACAATGCTCAGGTAGGCCGTGGCATTTAAACGATGCCCAATTGGCACTAAGGGGCCTAAAGTGTGCCAAGAAAACATCCCCCACACCATTACACCACCACCACCAGCCTGCACAGTGGTAACAAGGCATGATGGATCCATGTTCTCATTCTGTTTACGCCAAATTCTGACTCTACCATCTGAATGTCTCAACAGAAATCGAGACTCATCAGACCAGGCAACATTTTTCCAGTCTTCAACTGTCCAATTTTGGTGAGCTCTTGCAAATTGTAGCCTCTTTTTCCTATTTGTAGTGGAGATGAGTGGTACCTGGTGGGGTCTTCTGCTGTTGTAGCCCATCCGCCTCAAGGTTGTGCGTGTTGTGGCTTCACAAATGCTTTGCTGCATACCTCGGTTGTAACGATTGGTTATTTCAGTCAAAGTTGCTCTTCTATCAGCTTGAATCAGTCGGCCCATTATCCTCTGACCTCTAGCATCAACAAGGCATTTTTGCCCACAGGACTGCCGCATACTGGATGTTTTTTTTCCTTTTCACACCATTCTTTGTAAACCCTAGAAATGGTTGTGCGTGAAAATCCCAGTAACAGAGCAGATTGTTAAATACTCAGACCGGCCTGCCTGGCACCAACAACCATGCCACGCTCAAAATTGCTTAAATCACCTTTCTTTCCCATTCTGACATTCAGTTTGGAGTTCAGGAGATTGTCTTGACCAGGACCACACCCCTAAATGCATTGAAGCAACGGCCATGTGATTGCTTGATTAGATAATTGCATTAATGAGAAATTGAACAGGTGTTCCTAATAATCCTTTAGGTGAGTGTATATATATATATATTCAATTTTTGATGAAAGATGACCCAGAAAAGCATTCTGAGATTCACTCATGTTTTCAACAACACTCCCCTCTAATTAATTTATCTCAATATTGTGGCCAAATCATCCTTCTTATTTTTTTTTACAAATGCAATACATGTAAATTTTAAGCAAAATGCTATGAGCTACCATTGTGTGATAGCTATCCCGTATCCAGTAGTAATTACCAGTTGAACGTATTAAAAGGAGCAGTGCTCTATTAAAATGAAAAGCAAATCAATAGAAAATACATTCGGTTCAATCCTACATGTCGCCGCATAAACAAACCTCTTATTCTCACAGACACTTAATGCACGTTTTGTAATCAACAGTTCTTTGAAGTGAGCCTCTATTCACAGGGGGCTGTTTAAATGAATAAACATCATACACTTTCTCCCAGGTCCCGCTCGCTTTCATCCTGCATTTATGGAAGAGGATGCAGAGATGGTTCGACTTTCTGTCAAAACTAAAATAAAGGCATCGACGGGTACGTTTATTCATAGAGTGGTACTCATTCTGAGATTGTAGTTAGCTCTTCATGGTTTTCTGCTTTGGAGGACATTTTACATTCGGCCGAGATTTAAATCAAACAGAAGAGAGAGAGAGAGCACACCTCTCTCTCTCTCTCTCTCTCTCTCTCTCTCTCGTTCTCCAGGTTGGTTTCTTTGGAGGACGCAAGGCGCGGATCACCAAGCGCCTCGTCTATTTTTAGCACACCGCAGTTACTTAACGTTCAGCGCACGTTCTTGAATGCAGCAACAGCAGGACGAGATGAATGAGCTTTGGGATCCAGTCTAGAGGACCGCCTTGTGCTGCCCCTCATCCTCCTCCTCCTCCCTCAAAGCCCGTGCAACAGGGGGCTGCCACTGTGGCCAAGTCAAAACAAGCACAAAAAATGCAAAGGATACATGTACAAGATATTTACATCTGTCTGCCACACAGCATCCGTTTCCGCCCCTTTTTTCCTGGACAGGGTGTGGCAGCTGGTCGGATCAGGATCAGGCAAAGATCGTGTGGCAGTGGTTGTCACATAACAATAGGGGAAGACATGAACGGGTGACGAGCACACGCCCCTTCTTGTACTAGGGGAACCTCTGGCCTGTGCAGTTCCCTAGGCACATCAGACGTCGCTGGGGGTCCGTGCCCGCTGTGACACGCTGGCAGGGATACATCCACAGCACACCAGCCATAGCGCTTTCTGGATCTCTTGATTTCGGAAGGCGTAAATTACGGGGTTGATGACCGAGTTGTAGGTGGCGGGCACCAGGGTGGCGTATGTGTAGAGTGGCGGGTACGTGTAATCGGCTATGAGCGAGTAGACAGTAAAGGGCATCCAACAAGCGGCGAATGTGCCCAGAATGATCGCCAAGGTGGATACGCCTTTCCGCGTTGTGACATAGTGAGGGCTCGCGGCTAAAAAGTGGTGCTGGAGGGAGATTTGGTGCGCATGTCGCATGACAATTTTACAGATCTGCATGTAAAGCTGTAGCATGAGGCCGAACAGCAGAAGGAAGGACACGGATAGAACGACCACGTTGTTTTTTGTAAGGGGCCACACCACGCTGCAGCTCGCCTCCTGGCCCAGGCAGTTCACACCAATAACAGGCAGCAAACCTAGACACAAGGACACTCCCCATAGAAGCACAAGCATGGTGTATGTGAAGGCAGCCGTTCGCTCAGAGTTATAGGTGAGGGCGTAGTACAACGACAGGTAGCGGTCAATAGTGATAGCCAGCAGGCTGAACACCGATGCGGAGAACGATGCCACCACCAAACCCACAGTCAGAAGCTGTGCCGAGTCAGAGCGAAGCAGGTAAGCGAAGGTAAAGTGCAGGACTAACCCCAAACCGGCCAATAGGTCAGCAAGAGCTAGGCTGCCGATAAGCAAAAACATGGGGGCGCGCAGAGACGGGTTCTGCCAGATGACCAAAACCACCAGGGCGTTCTCGCAGGCTATGAGGGTGCCGGATGAACACAGCACGATGTCCCACGGGTTTACCAACAGCTCAGCAGACGGCCTCGCCGGCAGGACGACCGCGGGTGGGTACGTTCCGACGGTGATGTTCTCTAAGCTCCCCGCGCCGCTGCTGCCCCACGTGGGTTCTTGAGCCAGCCAGCTGGGAGAAACTGACAACTCTTCACTCATTCTGCCTCCCGTCTAAAATAACAAACACAGGAAAAACATAATGAGGAGAATAGCTAGTCTAAAGAAAAGAAAAGACAAAACAATAAGTATAATCCTCTATATCTGATCACAAAAAAAGAATATGTCCACTGTACACTATTAGAAATAAAGGTTCTTTGTTGGCATCCTTTCCACTGCACAAAAGATTCTTATAGTGGAAAAGGGTTCTTCAGATTATTCAAATGTTCTTCACACCAAAAAATTTTTTTCTTTTAAGAACTGTTTACTGAAAGGTTCTTTGTGGAACTCAAAACGTTTCTTCTATGGCATTACTGTGAAAACCAGATTTTGAAGCCTTTATTTTTAAGAGTGTACAGCATTTATTTACCATCATGTTGTTCCAAGCCTGTATGGCTTTCTTTTATATTGCTTGGGAATATTTTGAAGAATGCTGTTTGGTTCTCATTGACTTCCATTGCATTTATTTATTTATTTTTGTCTATATAAAGGAGGTCAATGGGAACCGAAAACGGCATGGTTACCAAGATTCGTTAAAATATATATTGTTTTTGTTCCACAGAAGAAAGTCATACATGTTTGGAATGACATGAGGGTAAGTAAATGCTGACAGAATTTTTTTTATCATCCTTTCAAATATTAAATAATATTTACAAAAGAACTACCAGCTGTGGTTGCCAGAACTTCACAGTAAAAAACAACAACAACAACAAAATACAGTGACAATGTTACAAGCATTATGGAATAACATTTTGGTAAATATATTTTGCATTTTCTCAATGATGTCATTTTAAAACATCAACATAACTGAGCTATTTAAATACTTATAATATTTTATGAATAAATGCAACATAAAACACTGTGAAAACAAAATAAAACTCCTTTTTAAATCAAATATTAAAAGGTCTGGTTTGTGAATTCTGGGAATGCCTCTTTTTCTGTGAATTAAAAATATAGAAAAAAATATCTTACCATAAAATTATACATATTGCCTTAAGTATATAATGCAGATTTTATCAGTAAATTATAAAGTGATTAATACTTTTTACATTTACTTTTTCAGTATTTTACAGCAAAATTACATGTATTTATATATATTTTTTTTATATATATATATTTTTTTTATTTCTTTTTTTTACTTTGTGTGCTAGATATTAACCAACTGATGGGTGTTTACTGCATTTGTACATTATATTCCCATTAAAATTGCATTTCTACAGTGTATTGGCATTCAAGAAAACAGAGATTATAACCATCCATTAGAACAGAAACATTAGCCAATAACAATTATTATCACAAAAGCCATTGTTCCCTTTAATTATGCATTACTTCTATGTTAGTGACAGTGTCTTTGTTCTTTTGTTCAGAACAAAGAATCAAATTAAGATAAATGAAAGATTTTGCCTTAGTGGTTAAGTGGCTATAGGAACCGGCTATTATTGAGATAGGCTACTTTTGAATCATACCCTAGTACAATGGTGGGAAATCAAAAATGAAGGGAGGGCCCTATTGAGTGCTGATATTAAATAAAGGCGGGTTCCAATTCTTATAAAAGCGCCCCTGCATCAGCATCCTTTTATCTATCACATTCACATATGGACTCTCAAAGAACATCTAAACTCCAGCAGCTGGATGCAACCTGCTTCCTCTTGAGTCCTTTTAGCTTTATAATAACGCTTCAGCTCTTGCTCAGTAAAAAAAAACATTATAGGCTATGTGCTGTAAAATGCAAAGCAATACAAGCAGAATGATTTCAAATACACCGGGTCTCAATTCACTCCCCATCTGGAGGCTTCCCTACCTTGTCTTTTAGGAGAGGCGGCTGTTTAGATGTTTTTGCGTCCTTCTTGTCTTTCCATTGTATTAAATGGCAGCGCTGTTTGCAGGTGCAGCGCCACGCGGACGGATGGAGGGATGGGGATGCTGTGATCAGACGCCGGACCGGAGAATCTTCACTGCCAGCAGGAATAGCGGCTCTTCGGCGTCTGCAAGAGCATCACCGACTGCGGCTGTGCGAGGCGCTGGGACTGGGAGGGGTGAGCTTTCCTTCTCAGACCAGAAGGTCCCGTCACCTGTGTAATCTGCTGCTCGGAAATTAAAGGATGCCACTGTGTGTTGTAAAAGGCATTTTCGTGAACACATAGCCTTAATAAACGTATTTTTATAAAATACGTTATTTTCATTTTCGCTATCCACTAGAACGTCTTTTTGGCCAGTAGGCTACTCAGCACTTTGTTTGCTAAAACACTGTTTAAAACACTGTTTATATAAATATATATATCCGATATATATTCATGATTTGTAATCACAACTTTTTTTCTTTTGTCAAATCAACTTAGATCATTTATGTGGTTCAGATAACAATATTTTGAGTTTCAGTTGATTAAACCAATCTCCTTCATTAACTTTTTTTTAAAGTTAAACCAACAATATTTTTTTACAGCAAGTATTTTGCATTTATTCTCCTTCTTATACAGGTGCTGGTCATATAATTAGAATATCATCAAAAAGTTGATTTATTTCAGTAATTCTATTCAAAAAGTGAAATTTGGATATTATATTAATTCATTACTCACAGACTGATATATTTCAAGTGTTCATTCCTTTTAATTTTGATGATTATAACTGACAACTAATGAGAACCCCAAAATCAGTATCTCGGAAAATTAGAATATTGTGAAAAGGTTCAATATTGAAGACACCTGGTGCCACACTCTAATCAGCTAATTAGCTCAAAACACCTGCAAAGGCCTTTAAATGGTCTCTCAGTCTAGTTCTGTAGACTACACAATCATGGGGAAGACTGCTGACTTGACAGCTGTCCAAAAGACGACCACTGACATCTTGCACAAGGAGGGCAAGACACAAAAGGTCATTGCTAAAGAGGCTGGCTGTTCACAGAGCTCTGTGTCCAAGCACATTAACAGAGAGGCGAAGGGAACGAAAAGATGTGATAGAAAAAAGTGTACAAGCAATAGGGATAACCACACCCTGGAGAGGATTGTGAAACAAAACCCATTCAAAAATGTGGGGGAGATTCACAAAGAGAGGACTGCAGCTGGAGTCCACCAAGCACAGACGTATGCAAGACATGGGTTTCAGCTGTCGCATTCCTTGTGTCAAGCCACTCTTGAACAAGACACAGCATCAGAAGCGTCTCGCCTGGGCTAAAGGCAAAAAGGACTGGACTGCTGCTGAGTGGTCCAAAGTTATGTTCTCTGATGAAAGTAAATTTTGCAAAATCAAGGTCCCTCCAGACTTGTGAAAGAGAGGGGAGGCACAGAATCCACGTTGCTTGAAGTCCAGTGTAAAGTTTCCATAGTAAGTGATGGTTTGGGGTGCCATGTCATCTGCTGGTGTTGGTCCACTGTGTTTTCTGAGGTCCAAGGTCAACGCAGCCATTTACCAGGAAGTTTTAGAGCACTTCATGCTTCCTGCTGCTGACCAACTTTATGGAGATGCAGATTTCATTTTCCAACAGGACTTGGCACCTGCACACAGTGCCAAAGCTACCAGTACCTGGTTTAAGGACCATGGTATCCCTGTTCTTAATTGGCCAGCAAACTCGCCTGACCTTAACCCTATAGAAAATCTATGGGGTATTGTGAAGAGGAAGATGCGATACACCAGACCCAACAATGCAGAAGAGCTGAAGGCCACTATCAGAGCAACCTGGGCTCTCATAACACCTGAGCAGTGCCACAGACTGATCGACTCCATTCCACGCCGCATTGCTGCAGAAATTCAGGCAAAAGGAGCCCTAACTAAGTATTGAGTGCTGTACATGCTCATACTTTTAATGTTCATACTTTTCAGTTGGCCAACATTTCTAAAAATCCTTTTTTGTATTGGTCTGAAGTAATATTCTAATTTTCTGAGATAATGAATTTGGGATTTTCATTAGTTGTCAGTTTTAATCATCACAATTAAATAAAATAAAAATTTGAAATATATCAGTCTGTGTGTAATGAATGACTATAATACCCAAATTTCACTTTTTGAATGGAATAACTGAAATTAAGCAACTTTTTGATGATATTCTAATTATATGACCAGCACCTGTATAGAGATGGAGATATTTTATTTAAAAATACTTTATTTGTACTAAATATTATATTAAAAAGCACCCTGTGTTATACATCAACCCTTATCATAACATTGTCCAAATAAAGTATTCCATTATAACAATAAATAAAAAAAACTCAAAAAGAAAGCAAGAATGAACTCTTAAAGGTGTCTTCTCTTTTTAATTACTCTGGCCTGGTTTCACAGACAGGGTAGATTAAGCCAGGATTAGACCTTAGTTCAATTAGGACATTTAAGTATAGCTTTTATAAACGTGCCTTAGAAAAAAACATTACGGATATGCATCTTGAGACAAAACAATGGCACTGACATATTTTAAGATATGCCATTGCAAGTTCCTTTCAACATCTCAAACATGCATTTTAGTCTGGGACTAGGATTAAGCCTTGTCTGTGAAACAGGGGGTTTATCTTATCTATTTTGTTAGGTTTTTCAGTATAGGGAATGCACATGTTAATTATTGAAAACTATATATTTGTAGAAAAATTAGCATTAAATTCTTTCTTTCAAACACATAATGTCATGACTTTGAGCAAAAGACTACTGGCAAAAATAAAATGTAAAACTAAACCGTTACTTTTTTGAACGCCAACACATGTATTACAATGTTTGAATTTAGCTTGCCATGGCAAAATGCAATATATTGGCATTATTTGTCTGATAAAATGTTTCCAACCATAATTCACTTAAAAAAAAAAAAAATCTTTTCAAAATGGTAAAGGCACCTATTTCGAACGACCCAGAATGTATTACAACGCGTCTCTGTAGGATGAGACCCATTTATATAGCATCTGACATTCAGACTGCATCTTTCTGGTAAGATGCACATTGTGTTGCTCCCCCTGTGAGAGCTATTCTCGGCGCTTGCTATTAACAGCATGCTCATCTGTGTCACCCACTTCCCCCACTATCTTCCCTCTCTCCTCCATTCTCTAACCCCGTGCAGCCTTCGTCCCCATGCCTCTTTTCAGTCTGTGCTATTTCAGACAGGCTCACACCTCTAAGCTGCACAGTCAGTGACAATGCCTGATAAAATCCTTCAGACAGAAATAGGCTCGGAATGGGCCTCAAAGAAATTGCTGTTAAGCGCTAATAAATATATGTAATGCTTTATACAAATTTGAAAGAATCAAGCATCAACCTCATTTTAGGCATAGCAAATGGACCGAATAATTGCAAAACAACACACAACCTTTCAAGCTAGAATGAGAGCAGAAGAGCGGTCGGTTAAAAGGAATGATGCTGTGCAGTTCTCCATCTTGCAGTAATCTGGACCGGCCACTGAGGGGCCACAGTGACCAAGAATGAGTCATCAGCACTGGGCAAGCCTTGGTTGTATGTACCAGGGGTCCAATCAAATCGCAGCAGGCTGGTAATAGCTGGTATTTACATGCTTACATGCATACATCCTATCTTGGTGTATACACTTTTATTTCTTTTTCTTTAAAACAGAAAATGATAATTTCACAACAGGCCGTCTCAAGCAAACCCTCACATTAACCTTCCAACATCTACAAAACTGTATCAAAAGTGCACCATAGTGTTATACATCTTTTCTGGTTCTATTCTCATTTTTTTGGCTATATCAGTAATATTATTATAATTCTCATAATATTTATACAAATATCACTCTGTACAAGGTAGAAATACATAACCCGAAATGCCCCGTATCCGGAGCTTTTAGACCCTCCCCGCCATTATAATAAACACACCCGCTTTCCCCATGCACAAGTCTTCAGCCTCCTCACAGCCACAGGAATCAAAAGGTCGCAGCATGAAAGTCGAACGCAAATCCCCATCATATCATACAGTCGGTTACATTAAACACATTCTCTCCACAGTAAAGGACTGAACAAGAGTGATGAAACGCTCCCACAACGTAAATACAACTGACAAACATCGTTCAAAAGGCCTTGCGACTGCATGGCATCCAGCGTTACGGCTGCGCGGAGACTGGCGAGGGAGGGCTTGGACGGGAGGGGTGGGGTGTGTGTGTGTGTGTGTGTGTGTGTGTGTGATGCAGCAGGGTTCTGCATACAGGCACGCCTGCTGCACAGGTTCCGTAAGAGGACGCCGCTCTGGCCTCTGTCAGTCTCTGGACTGGTAAAACAGGATGTACCCGGACTCAGAGTTCTTGGAAATTTCAGAGGTTAATCCGTAGAATTCTTCAATTGCCTGGGCATCGATTTTCTAAAGGGAGAAACAAAAATTTTTTTTTTAACAAATGCAGGAAGATCATTTTACAATCATCAAGATTGAGCACATGGACATGGTGGAAGCCATTTAAATGGGAGTTGAGGCCTAGGAGCAGTGATGGCGTTGACTGGTATATTCTGATATCTGGACTGCATCAAAACTTTTTGTATTTTCTGACAGACAAACTACACGTCTGAACTGTTAACAACTGAGTAATGCTTTGTTAGAACCAAAACACTGGCTTTTGTGAAGGATGAGTGATTATATGTGTATAGATCGTTTGTTGGGGACTTTTAATCCATATATCCATGGATAATATTGTTTGTTGTATATATATAAATATTGATGTTGTATATTGTTTGAGGTGATTTAGATTTGTTGTTGAACCTTTGTAAACCTGAAACATGCTTGTTGTGTATGCAGCAATGTATTAGTGTTTGATGGTTTTTCATATTTGCAATTGATGTCAATGTTGTTGTTAATTTTTGTATAGTAACCACACCTTGGCTGTATCTCAGTACTAGTTTTACTTTATCTTAGTGCTGCATTCGATACTATAGATCACACAATACTCTTAGATCGACTACAAAATTACACTGGTGTTCAAGGACAAGCATTAAGCTGGTTCAGGTCATACTTATCTGACCGCTACCATTTCGTCTACTTAAATGGAGAAAAATCGATTATAACTGCGGCAAACTATGGAGTGCCACAGGGATCTGTGTTAGGCCCTTTATTATTCTCAATATATATGCTGCCACTTGGTAATATTCTAAGGAAACATGGAATTAGTTTCCATTGTTATGCTGATGACACTCAAATATATATTTCATCACGGCCAGATGAATACGCTAAATTATCCAAATTGACAGATTGTGTTAAAGATATAAAAGATTGGATGACGCGTAATTTTCTTTTATTAAATCCAGACAAGACAGAGGTAATACTTATCGGTTCTAAAAACCGTCCACAAAACCTTTCACAGCACGACTTTAACATAGTAGGATGCTCTGTTACTTTATCCGCTACAGTAAAAGACCTGGGTGTTACATTAGACTGCAACCTGTCTTTTGAAAAGCATATTTCATATGTTACAAAAACTGCCTTTTTCCACCTTAGAAAAATTGCTAAGCTACGTAATATGCTATCAGTCTCTGATGCAGAAAAGTTAGTTCATGCATTCATGACTTCGAGACTAGATTACTGTAATGCTTTATTAGCTGGTTGTCCTGCATCTTCAATAAACAAGCTACAGTCCAAAATGCAGCCGCTAGAGTTCTTACTAGATCAAGAAAATATGATCATATAACACCGATTTTATCATCACTCCATTGGTTACCTATAAAGTTCCGTATTAAATACAAGGTATTGCTTTTGACTTATAAAGCTCTAAATGGTTTAGCTCCAGTCTATTTAACGGATCTTCTATCGCCTTACAATCCATCGCACTCTTTAAGATCACTAGATTTGAGGCTTCTGGTCATTCCTAGGATATCCAGATCCACCAAAGGAGGCAGAGCATTTTCACATTTAGCTCCGAAGCTCTGGAATAGCCTTCCTGATATTGTTCGTAGCTCAGACTCGCTCTCCCAGTTTAAAACTAGACTGAAGACGCATCTATTTAGCCAGGCATTCATATAATTTTTTTTATCTTACAGTTACTGTAAATTCGGCCTCTAGTTCATAAACACCAGAGGAGAACTGGCCCCCGACTGAGCCTGGGTTCTCCCAAGGTTTTTTTTTTCTCCATTGGGTCATCTGATGGGGTGTTAGGACACCATTAGGTCACTGGATGGAGTTTTTCGGTTCCTTGCCACTGTTGCCTTTGGCTTGCTCAGTTGGGGATATTCAAATTAATTAACCAATCATACCATTGATCAGCTCTACCAAACTTGGATGTCTTTTTTCCAGTAATAAACAAACATTGTTAAGTTGTTTTGATTGATACTGTGAAGCAGCTTTGATACAATCTGTATTGTGAAAAGCACTATATAAATATATTTGACTTAACTTGACCTTGATCCACATGTTGAGCCACCTCAAATAAAAGCAACTAATGGAACTTTGCGCATTCTAATCGAAACCTCACAGTGATTAGGCTATTTAACCAATTCTCATGAAACTTTATTACACATAGCTTTGGACTTTACAATGACAATTGTATAAAATAAAATTAAAAGATTTTTTAAATATTTTAGACCTAAGTATAACTATATATCTATAGATTTTATTTACTTAACATCATTATTACTGATTATTATTTATTTATTAATTATTTTTAAATATATAAGATAACAAATAAACATATCAATGTTTATATATATATATATATATATATATATATATATATATATATATATATTAGTGCTGTCAAATCGATTATAATATACGTTTATATGTATGTGTGTATACATATATACAGTGCATATATATATATATATATATATATACACAGGTCCTTCTCAAAAAATTAGCATATTGTGATAAAGTTAATTATTTTCCATAATGTAATGATAAAAATTAAACTTTCATATATTTTAGATTCATTGCACACCAACTGAAATATTTCAGGTCTTTTATTGTTTTAATACTGATGATTTTGGCATACAGCTCATGAAAACCCAAAATTCCTGTCTCAAAAAATTAGCATATCATGAAAAGGGTCTCTAAACGAGCTATTAACCTAATCATCTGAATCAACTAACTAACTCTAAACACCTGCAAAAGATTCCTGAGGCTTTTAAAAACTCCCAGCCTGTTTCATTACTCAAAACCGCAATCATGGGTAAGACTGCCGACCTGACTGCTGTCCAGAAGGCCATCATTGACACCCTCAAGCAAGAGGGTAAGACAGAAATAAATTTCTGAACAAATAGGCTGTTCCCAGAGTGCTGTATCAAGGCACCTCAGTGGGAAGTCTGTGGGAAGGAAAAAGTGTGGCAAAAAACGCTGCACAACGAGAAGAGGTGACCGGACCCTGAGGAAGGTTGTGGAGAAGGACCGATTCCAGACCTTGGGGGACCTGCGGAAGCAGTGGACTGAGTCTGGAGTAGAAACATCCAGAGCCACCGTGCACAGGCGTGTGCAGGAAATGGGCTACAGGTGCCGCATTCCCCAGGTCAAGCCACTTTTGAACCAGAAACAGCGGCAGAAGCGCCTGACCTGGGCTACAGAGAAGCAGCACTGGACTGTTGCTCAGTTTTGCATGTCATTCGGAAATCAAGGTGCCAGAGTCTGGAGGAAGACTGGGGAGAAGGAAATGCCAAAATGCCTGAAGTCCAGTGTCAAGTACCCACAGTCAGTGATGGTCTGGGGTGCCATGTCAGCTGCTGGTGTTGGTCCACTGTGTTTTATCAAGGGCAGGGTCAATACAGCTAGCTATCAGGAGATTTTGGAGCACTTCATGCTTCCATCTGCTGAAAAGCTTTATGGAGATGAAGATTTCATTTTTCAGCACGACCTGGCACCTGCTCACAGTGCCAAAACCACTGGTAAATGGTTTACTGTCCATGGTATTACTGTGCTCAATTGGCCTGCCAACTCTCCTGACCTGAACCCCATAGAGAATCTGTGGGATATTGTAAAGAGAAAGTTGAGAGACGCAAGACCCAACACTCTGGATGAGCTTAAGGCCGCTATCGAAGCATCCTGGGCCTCCATAACACCTCAGCAGTGCCACAGGCTGATTGCCTCCATGCCACGCCGCATTGAAGCAGTCATTTCTGCAAAAGGATTCCCGACCAAGTATTGACTATTGAGTGCATAACTGAACATAATTATTTGAAGGTTGACTTTTTTTTTTTGTATTAAAAACACTTCTTTTATTGGTCGGATGAAATATGCTAATTTTTTGAGACAGGAATTTTGGGTTTTAATGAGCTGTATGCCAAAATCATCAGTATTAAAACAATAAAAGACCGGAAATATTTCAGTTGGTGTGCAATGAATCTAAAATATATGAAAGTTTAATTTTTATCATTACATTATGGAAAATAATGAACTTTATCACAATATGCTAATTTTTTGAGAAGGACCTGTATGATAATATATACCAGGGTTTCCCCAGGTTTGATCACCCCAAATTTAAGACTTTTTTAAGACCTTTTTAAGACCACTTTAATGAAAATTAAGACCTACATCGCACCCATTATGCAGCCGTAAAACACCAGATCAAATCCCAATAATGACTATTACTAACAAATGTTTTAATTAAAAATACATTTATTATAAAAAAACTCATTCAACCAAATGTTTTTGGTAAATTTCAAACATTCATAACAATAAACAGATAAACTAACAGATAGGCAGATTAGATAGGAGACAGGAGAGAGAGAGAGCAATAGACAGATATTAGAAAGAGAGAGAGCAATAGATAGATAGGAGAGCGAGAGAGGTAGATAGGAGAGAGAGTTTTCAGTACATCACTACTGTGATTTGATGTTGTTGTGAATCACAACAACATCAAATCACAGTAGTAGCTACAAGTTTATTAGCTCAACACCTTTGGCAACAATCTCTTCGTCTATATTCTTAAGCTCAGCCAGTTTGTCTTTGTGGCTCCTTCTGAAAGCGTTCGATTTTACAATAAGTTCAGTCATCTTGCTTCCTTGCTTTGATTCTGCCTGCTCTGCTAATTTGTCTGTATCCCTAGCTAGGTTGCCAGCCACTTCCTGAATGGATGATCTTTTCTTTCTCAATTGTGTGTATGTGAAGTTTTAGCTCAAAATACCCAACAGATAATTTTTTACAGCATGTTTAAATTGTAATTTTTTGGTGCTCAGAAAAACGCGCTGTTTTAGTGTGCGTCCTTTAAATGCAAATGAGCACGGCACCGGGTGCGGAGCTTCAAGAGCTTGCGGATCTCACAGAATGATGATAATAATATCAGAAACTCTCAGTAACGGTGTTCATTTCGACCCAGAGTCGGACAATAATGCCTACAGAGTCAGAGTGCTGTATAGAGATGGAACAGGTATAGTTTAGTAGTTTAATTACGGTTATAACGTATTTGTCATCTGCTTGTATGTATCCACTATTAATAGCCTACAAGTCTGCAGTTTCGGACCAGGTCCGAATGATGATCAAACATATAGCCTACTGATGAGTTTAATAAAGTTTATTGTACATAACACAAAAGATGAAGCGTCAGTTTTACTTCAGAAACTCACCGTAAGAGCTGAGTAAACAGTAAGATATAAGAAGTGCGCAAGTACATAAACGAATTTCGGTTGAATTGAGGGAGCATTTTCTTTAAAAACAAAATAATTCCACCTCGTCTTCAGCGGCTGCCTCAGATTTCGGGAGTAAAGGAGAGAGAGCTTGCGGCTAGGCTAGATTTCTAGGTTTTAGGCTAGAATAGGCTAGATTTCGGGAGTAAAGGAGAGAGTCTCTCCTCTCGACTGATTGTTTAATGTTGATCGCCGGCGCGAAAACCCAAACTATTGTTTGCGCATACTCCAAGAAATTAGACGTTGACGTTACGCTAAACCACGTTGTTGTTGTTGTTTTTTTTTCCCCCATTTCACCTTGCGTTGCAGTCTGGTTGACTTTGAATAAATAGGCTAGTATAATGAAATTTAAGACCTTCGTTTAAAAAATTAAGACTTGGACAACGGAATTTAAGACTTTTTAAGGCCTTAATTTAGGAACATGAAATTTAAGACCTTTTTAAGACTTTTAAGACCCCGCGGCTACCCTGTATACACACATATATTATATAAACACAAATTTTTATTTTAGAATTGATTAATCGATCGGACAGCACTAGTGTTTGTCTGTGTATATATATATATATATATAAATATACACACATATATATGTATAAATATGTGCGTGTATATATACAGTATATACACACACAGACACACACAAATATATATATATATATAATAATAATACATATACACCCATATATTATATAAACAAAAACTTTTATGCTAGATGCGATTAATCGATTTGTAAGCACTAATATACACACACACATATATATATATATATATATACACACACACACTATAAAATATCTATATGGTCTGATTTACTTTTTAACATTATTTTTTAGGTTTATTCTATTTTATTTAAGATTTTAACTAAACATGTATCTCATATATATATATATATATATATAGTCAATATAAAAACTCTAGAATTAATTACGAGAATTAATTATGAGAATTAGGATTAGGATTTTAAATATATTTTAATTTGTCAGTCCTGCAAATCATCCATATAAAATTCCCTAATATTTACAGGTTTTCCGTAACTGTGGGAACCCTAAATCTCAGTGAAAGACTGGTGCTTTTATACATGACGGATGGCAGCTTACCTCTACGATGTCGTCATCAAACAGTAGCCAGAAATCATGACTCTTTACAATTGCGATGTAGTGTCCTCGGTTTGGACCACTGTAAAAGCACACATACATAAAAATAAGCTACAGATCAAGGAAGCAAATAAAGACAGTTCTCTTTTTTTGCAAGGACAAATTTCAAAAAGCTTACATGAAGAGATTCTGTTCACATAAGCAAGTATTGTGAAATCAGTCAACATAGGAGGAAGAAAATTTATAAAGGTCTGAAAGTCCATTCTGGCTTCCTGGTTTCCATCAAAATCTGTACCGACTCACCTGCCACAATGCACCACCACAGCGACCAGGTCGTAAAGCCTCTCGGGATTGGTGGCATCGCCAGAGGTGTTAAAGAGGCGGAGCTCCAGAGGGAAGACCACGCGGTAGCTTAGCTTAGTGTAGCGCTGCAGCTGCTCCATGTATTTAAATCTTTTCAAGTGCAAGGCGAGGATCATGGGAAGTTTCTTAACCCGCATTCTAGAGTCAAACACAAACAGATATTCATGTATCCAGTGTATTCACTACATATATAGTAAAAAAATCAGGAAGCAGCTGACAAAAATGAATGTGTGCTCACCTTTTGTGTGCCTCCTGTTTACTTCTGCATTCCTCACAGTAATATTTATACTCACTGCACAAGGTCTCTGTATTACTGAAACCTCTATAAGGGGCCAGTAAGAAAAAGAATAGCTTATTAAAATGGACGCATATTCATGTTTGCATTGGGTTTAAGTGTGAGTGTGCTTTCGGACCTGAGACAGTGTGTGATCGAAGTGTTCTGCTCCACGTCCACTGACAAATCCAAGAAATCCTCATCTTTGCTGCTTATCTGTGGGAGAGCAAAGTCCAAAGACCCACCTCAGATCAACGCACAGCAAATCACAGTCAGCAGAATTATCAGGATCCTGTCTTATTGGACGGTATCCAGTTAAGGTATGTGAGGTGCAATTACCGTCTCGCAGGTGAGGCATCGTGTCTCGTTGGTCAGCGTGCCCTGGAAGATCTCATGAACCCAGGTGGAGGAGGGCGGGGTGCTGTTATTGTTCTGTGAGTCAAGTGTGCCATTGGCCAGTTTGCCATTCTGCTTGTCTTGCTTACGCTCTTCTTGTAGCAGGTCTGCTATAGTGTTCAGCAGGTAGTTGAGAAACTCATGTGCATCTTGTTGCATGTAGTTATCAAACAGTTCTGCAGGGTGACAGGGAGAAAGATATAAAATGCATAAAATAGCACAAGGAATCGTGTTTTTTTAACAAAAGTCAATAAATACTGTAACAACTGAATTGCTCCTTGTTAGTTTATGCTAGTTAATGCATTAACTAATGGGACCTTATTGTAAATTGTTACCGTTTTGTGTAAGACAGAGCATATATTTTTATTGTAAATGCCTCATCATTCATGGTTTGCTATATGCATATTATTTATTTGTTAGATACTATGCAAAAAATGTGCACAATTCAAATGTGCACAATATATATGTTATATATATTAGGTTAAAGGTGAAGCAGCTGTACTCGTACAATGAAAAAATAAGTTATAGCTGTTGTTCATTGTTTATTGGTGCTGGTTTTGCTTATTTTGTTTACGACTTGAATGCATCGTAAGAACAACTTCATGTGTTGTACCCACTGATCTATATAGAATGTCATACTATATAGATCAGTGGTTGTACCGCTTTAATGTTTCTGACCTACAACTAGCATCCATACTGAAACCGAGAAGTAACTGAGAACATTAAACTGAATCTTAATTCAATCCCTTCCTGCTCGTCTTACCATTCTCTTTCCGTAGTCGTGTAATGAACTTCTTCGGGGGTATCACGCCAACTTTCCTTTTCTGGTTGGCTATACTGTGGAACAGGTCGGCCAGGCAGGTGAGCAGGTTCTCCTTGCGGCGCGGCTGGCTCCTGTACGCGAGGATCTTCTCCCGGAACGGCCGGCAGAAGTACAGAGCCTGGAGTACAGAGTTACAGTAGCAGGTGTTTCCAAACTGTGGATCGAAACACACAGAACATACACACTGAAACCAGAGCATGACGATAAACATGGAGCCATGATGGTAGACAGCAGGAAACGCCTTTGCTTACGTTGACCAATCCGAAGTAATGCTCGTTGACAGGGAACTGCTCCGAGCCAATCTCTTTCTCCAAAGCGGAGGCATTGGCGCCCTGAAACGGAACAGGTGAACAGTTGTTCAGGTTTTTACACCTGCTTACCATTGGATAGAGAATCCCTTACAAAAATGACCATGATAACCACAGTTTTTATCACATAGTTATTGTTTCTACTAGGGATGCACTGATATGAACATTTTGGCTGATACCTTTAACCGATAATTCTTCATATTTGAAAGCCGATAACCGATATATTGGCCGATAAATCTAAATCCAATTTTTTTTATTTTTTGAGAGCCTGATTACAAAAACAAAGGTCTCACCATTAAAAGCCACCCAAGCACTTCAACAGAAATTAAACATAAACAGTATAGTTAGTAGCCTAGTTTGAACCAGTGTAAGTTTTAAAATTAATTTTACACCTATGGTCCAACTTTCTTATTCAAATAAAAACTATTGTCTTACAAATAAATAAAATAATGCTTAAATAATGCAAACAAGAAATTGGACAACATTACTTGCATACAAAGAATCAAAATGCATGTGCCATGGATAAATAAATTGGAATAGCCTCCGCACGGACAATAATTAAGTGATTTTAATTAAACCATATTGTTGATGAAAATAATATGAGAAAAATAAAAGTGCTAGTTAACTTATTATTAATAATGCATCAATGTTTTTGAAAAAGAAACTAAATCTAAAATTAATCCTATTTGACAGACTTGCACTGCACATGTTGCACTTAACTGTATTTTCCCTTTCGAATTGATTCCAATCAAATTTTAAGCAATTCAAATCCATTATGGCGAGCAGTGCGCATCAGAAGTCTCAGCTGAATGCAATAATCCATTTATTATAACGATAACATTAAAAATTAAATTATATATCGGCTTATATGGTGGCCGATACACTGTGCATCCTTAGTTTCTACAATAAAACTATGGTAAGTTTATGTTACATACCACTTTCTTAAAAAATAAATAAATAAAATGACTAGAAAATGTGCAGTGTTTAGAAGGAGATACTATTAAACCTATTGTGGTTAAGTGTAGTAACTGATATTGTGGCAGGAACTATACTCACCATGGTAAATTTCAGAAGACGTTTGATGCATGCGAGACACTTTTGGTCAGATTGCAACATCCATTGATTAAGAATTAATGTTTTAAAATTGTAATACCACAAAAAAAAAAACAAAAAAAAAAACACGTAAATGTGAACATAAAAACAACCCTATTAAAAAAATATACAGCACATTTTAAGAGGTAAAATTGCATTAGCAGTCATTAGTATTTCACTGCCGTCGTTTTTACATTTAAAGACGTCAAATGCCACGGAAAAAATGGAATTAACAACCAAAACGCAGATAAAGCAAATGAGATATGGAGGCACATATTGGGTAGGGAGAAGCAGAGAGGGGATGGGACCATGAAATCACGATGTGACCGACCTGGCAACAGCTTAGCACTGAAGCACAGGTACACTGAACGCGTTTTACATCATCATGATGCTCACGTTTACAACACAATGCTTATCTGAATGCCTGTACTAATTTATTACACATAAATAACAACCGGAGATTATTTAGATGTCACTGTCTCGCGCTTATTAAGCACATCTCGCGATCATAACCCGTGCTGAATGACACTTCAGCTCAGCAGTTAGCAGATCTCTGCTTTGCTGCCTTCAGCAAATCCTAGAAGGACGGGCGAATTTAAAAGCTTAACGTTGTGTTACAAAGACAACACGGTCGTTTCGCAAATCTACCCAATTACAGAAATAATTTAGGCCCAAGTCAAAACTCACAGCAGGCACACAGACGGAAAAAGACAGCTCGCAACTGCAGCAGAGGAAAACTGGCAACCCAAGGAGTCAGATTCACAGAACTAATGCAGCACGCGACCGATTACAACATCACGCGTGTACCGATGTACAATTATCCGTGACTTAAGTGATATTTACTTACCATGGTACAAAAAGAGGCAAATTTGGAAACTGTCATTAGGATTTCCATTCGCCCAGCGCCATCTTCCACCCAATCACCGCGCGGAGGCGAAAAGGAGTCCCCGTGAGGACAGACTGCGCTCCTGCCAGAGGGGAACTGCGCGGGGTCTTAGTGCCCCAGCGCCTGATTCAGTTATTATTCAAATAATTTTATACAATAGAATACAATAAAACATAATGTAGAAATATAAAATTAGATAATACATGCAATAAATTTTCATAAAATAATAAGTACAATATACAATAGAGAAAATAAAACACATTAATGAACACTTAAAGACATTTATGTACATTATGCGGTTTATTTGATAGTATATTCAATTCAGCAGATAGCTTGTGCAGTGATATATTTTTTGAAAGTTTGTTTTAATTTATTACATTTCTTATTAAATCATATTTTTTCCCCCTAATTAACTTAACCCAACAACTTTAATTAGTTGTTTTTTTAACTTTAACTTTAAAAACAAGTCAATTAAATCTATACTTACAGAGCTTGTCGACTGTTGTTTTTTTATGTTAATGCTTGTGTCAAGGATCACAGACTGGTCAGGATTTTGTTTAATTCAATGCATTTTAAATTACAAATAAAAAATTATTGAAGTAAGTGTTTTCGTGAAACTAACCCAGTTAAAGCTTCTTATTTAAAATATTTAAAGTAAATGGTTGTGTTTTTGTTCCAAAATAATGTTCATTTGAGGAATAACTTAATTAATTTATTACATTTTTAATTAAAAAAAAGCTTATTTTTTTTATAAATCTACATGATTCTTTGGAATATATATATATATATATATATATATATATATATATATATATATATATATATATATATATATATATATATATATATATATATATATATATCCATGCTATGCTTTAGCAGGCAGGTTAAAAAGAGAAAAAAATCATCAAATAAAAAACTGTTTTTGTTTGGCGATGATATCACTGCCCGTGGAGCAACAGCTCAGAAACTGCTGTTTTTACTCAGGCAAATAAGTAGTCTTCCTATTCGTGCTTTGAAGGGAAGGCCACAGGACCCCATCATTCTCTTTCCGCCGTACCCGCCATCTTGCGAGCAAGCAGGGGTAAGATGTGCTCCAGACATTATGTATTAAATCCTTAGTTACATAGCTCTCATTGAGCAAAAGTGCAACACAAAACGCCCTAAAAATACATTGCCTAGCATGGCATCGAGATCAAGTCCGCATGTACGTTGTTGGATGCTGTAAAGAGTAAAATACAGAGTCAAGCTGTAGCGTGTCCGTTCCATGTGGGCCATGCGTGGACAGGCTATGCGAGAGTCGTGGATAAAAAAAAAAAAAAGTAAAATATTTCCGAATTCCGATTGATGTATATGTTGTATTTCGAACACGTAGAAATATTTACGAGAGTTGCAAGATGTCGCATCACTTTGGTTCCTTATTGTCAATGTATTTCTTGGTCTTGAACTGAAATTTCATAGGGCTGTAACAATCTAATGTCAAAAAGACTTGTCTTGATGTGTTCATAGTCATACTTTAACTGCCTTTAATGATATAGTGTTCATCGTTATTGGAATAAATGCTATATAAACATGTTACATTCAATTATTCTGTATAGTCAGTGATGACCAAAGGCTGTTAACTAAGTGTGATATTAAATATTTTCTGTAGTATTTTAGTTGGGAATCAAGCGTAGTTTGAGAAGTGATTGAGAATTTCTAACTTTATTTTTTGCCTCTCTTGCACCCAGTAATCAGGCATCATGACAAACACCAGAGGCAAGAGGAGGGGGACCAGGTACATGTTTGCCAGGCCCTTCCGCAAGCATGGTGAGTTCAATTGAATTGTGCTGTATTTTGTACTGTACTTTAGCATATAAACCTGTTTATATAAAACTTAAGTCCTGACATTGCTTTTTATTCCACAACAGGCCCAATCCCTCTGTCCACCTACATGCGCATCTACAAGAAGGGTGATATTGTAGACATCAAGGTAATTTTTAGTAAATGAAATGTTTTAGTGTACTTTTTTGTTTAAGAATCAAGACAATTTCTAAGAAAACCATCTTTTTATCCAGGGCACAGGAACCATCCAGAAGGGAATGCCTCATAAATGCTACCATGGCAAAACAGGACGTGTTTATAATGTTACACAGCATGCTGTAGGCATCATTGTCAACAAGCAAGTCAAGTAAGTATTGCCTAGAACATGACATTTCAATGTAAAGTTACATCTGTCAGACAAGTACAGAAACTACATGGTTAGTGTTTCTACATATTACTGTTGATGCCACTTTTTGTATCTCTACTATACTCTTTATCATACGAGTGTTCACGAGAGGGGTGTTGTGATTGTCACAATCAAAAGTGGCTGCCATTCACTTGAATTTTAAATGTGTATATAATCTCACACAGTACTCCAGTAATGTTCTCAAGATGAGCTAATGAGTTCTGAACTTATCCATATCAATGAAGCTGTTTAATGTGAATGCCCCAGATTCACTTTGCCATAAGGGCCATCCAGTGTCCTGTGTGGTCATTCATATGGGGAAGAGCAGTCATCCTTATGCACCCTGGACTGGTACATTAATGCCTTTGCCAGATTGTCAATATGGAAACATGCCTCTCTTTGATAAAGCTTGTAAATGCACAACAATTCTTGTTGTTTAAGTGACCAATTACTGGTTTTCCTTCTAGGGGCAAGATCCTGGCTAAGAGAATTAATGTGCGTATTGAGCATATTAAGCACTCAAAGAGCAGAGACAGCTTCCTGCAGCGTGTTAAGGAGAATGAGAAGAAAAAATTGGAGGCCAAGAAGCAGGGCACCTGGATTGAACTTAAACGCCAGGTATGAGAATTTGGAAATTAATTTTTACTTTTATATGGACAAATGCGCACAGTGAGACCATTGAACTCCCTGATGTAAACATTAGGTTTCATGTTTGGATGTTGCAAATGTTTTTTTTTAATTAAAATTAAAATGCCATTATGATATTTCATTAAATTTACATTAGTTAAAATGACAGAATACGTAAAACACCCCATTATTACAGCTCTGGCTGATGCTCTTTGGTTTTTTGTGGTGTTGATGTGTCCATCTTGTTTTCAGCCTGATGCTCCAAGGTCAGCTCACTTTGTCAGCACCAAGAACAACGAGCCTCAGCTCCTGGAGCCCATCCCTTACGAGTTCATGGCATAATTCTGCTGGCCAAAATAAAGACCTTTGTACTACATAAATCTTGTTTGAAACTCTTTCTTTAATATTTTTTCCCCCTTTAATTGTATTTTTATGCTATGAGGATGAATCTATTGTTAATGATGCAAATTGATAGATACACAATGCACTCTCTCAAAAAAAGGTGTAAAAGCTCTCACTGGGGTGGTACCCCTTCAAAAGGTACTGTCTACATTTAAGATACTAATATGCACCGTTTAGGGGTAAATGAGGTACAAAAATTTTCCTTTTGAAAGGTTATTGTAAATTTGTATGTGTAATTCGGTACAATTATTTTCCTTCAGTCCTTTTACTTAATAAAGCTGTTATAGCACTATAGTGGTTTTATTTAAGGGATCATGTTTTTTATTTCAGCTTTTAACCTACGAGCTTACAGCATGTACAGTTGTGGTCAGAATTAATGGCATCCCTGGTGAATATGATCAAAAATGGCTGTAAAAAGTCTGCATAGTTTATCCTTTTGATCTTTCATTCAAAAAATTCACAAAATTTCAGTGAAGTAAAATAATTGAAAGTGGGGGGTAAATCACATTATGAAATAAATGCTTTTCTCCAAAACACGCTGGCCATAATTATTGGCTCCCTGTTATTAAATACTTATTGCAACCGTTTGCCAAGATAACAGCTCTGAGTTTTCTTCTATAATGCCTGATGAGTTTGGAGAACAACTGACGAGAGATCAGAGACCATTCCTTAATACAGAATCTCTCCAGATCCTTCAGATTCACAAGTGCATGTTGGTGGTGCTTCTCTTTAGTTCACTTCACTCATTTTCTATAGGGTTCAGTTTAGGGGACTGGGACTATAATTGAGGTTTAAGTTTACGCTAATTCGGGTTGTTTCGAACCCCTGCAGACAGTCGATCAGAACTGTGAAATGACATCAAATGTAATGAATTCACTCTGCAGACTCCAAGTCTCGTTGAAAGAGTTTACTGATGATAATTTCAAATGTAACAGGTGTGGTTCTGGAACAAAATACAAATACTTACATAAATTTGCTTTAACATTTGTAAGTAATATGATCATAAGGCAACGATCTTTACGTGGGATAGCAATATCTTTGAGCCCTTAATACAATTATTAGGAAAACAAATAGAAGAGTCATTCTGTGTAAGCCCGCAAGATGACGCCCTTAGCGCATTTATGGTGACTGAACACATTTAAATCAATGATAAAATGTACTCATAAATCACAAAATAATCTAACACATTGTCATATTTTACTGTAAATTGCGTGAATTACTTGCAGTAGCTATCATGGATATTGAGAAAGGGATAACAGGATGGCAGTATTACTTAGGTAATGCAGATAAAACAGATTCCTATGGCGCTAACTTAGATACATCTGAATCGCGGCATGAACGATCGCCATATTCTGAGGAAAAAACAGACAAAATACACTTACTTTCTATTCACGCACACTATATTACATCAGTAATGTTCAGATGCTGTCAACAAACGTTCGATAAAGTGGAGTCATCTTGGAACAGCTCGCGTTCATTGCATCTGCTCTGTGCGCCTGTTTTTCCTCTTTTTTCACGTGATCAGTGATGACGTTGAAGGGTGCGATTGGTCAAGTAACAGAGGAGCCTTTTGAACAGCCGCCCCCGAATTCCATGCTTGAATTCGCACATCTTACAAAAGGGTCTACCCTATAGTAGGTTTACTCAGTCAAGTAGAGCTGGAAGTTTGATAAGACGAGATACCGGTCGAGTGTACAGTTTTTTCTTAACCTCTACAGTGGCTGACCTCACCCTGGAGTCTACTCCTGGAAACACTTCTGTGATTTTTCCCACTGGCCACAACGCCCGAGGAAGTTGAGGGTCAACAATCATCACCACTTCGTCTACTTGCAGATTCTCTTTATTTAACCTCCATTTCTGGCGAGCTTGAAGACTAGGCAAGTAATAGTTGATGAAATGTCTCCAAAAATGATCAGCCAGCAGTTGGCTGTGTCTCCAGCGGCGACGGCTCAGCACATCTGATTCCTGATAAACTACCTGTGGCAAGGAGGAATCTCTGAGTCCAATGAGAAAGCAGTTGGGAGTTATTGGGTCAATGTCAGATATATCTGAGGAGGTGTAGCCAAGAGGTTTTGAATTCAGGATCCCTTCAATTTCAGTTAAGACGGTTCTTAAGACTTCTTCCGTCACGGTCTGCGCCCCGATGGTAACTCGGAGAGCTGTTTTAATCGAACGGATCTCCCTCTCCCAGCATCCACCAAAGTGAGGTGCTCCTGGTGGATTGAACACAAACTTGATTTGTTGGGCAGCAAGATGCCGTTGAAACTCACTGTGTAAGGCCGCAAAGAATTCTTTCAGCTCTCGTTCTCCACCCTTGAAGTTAGTGACTTGGTCACTTAACAATTCATATGGTTTCCCACGTCGAGAGATGAATCTCCTCAAGGCCATCAGGAATGAGTCTGAATCTATACTGGCTAGGTGATCTATGTACACTGCCCTGGTTGTCATGCACTTGAATAATATGCCCCATCTCTTCTCATTTCGACGTCCAATCTTGATTATGTAGGGTCCAAAGCAGTCCATGCCAGTTGAGAAGAAGGCAGGTTTAAAGAGCTGTTGTCTTGCAAGTGGCAAGTCAGCCATACGGGGAACCTCTGGTTGTCCCTTCCATCTTCGACACTCTACGCAGTGTCGTTGGTGGCGTCGAACTGCTTCACGTCCTCGCAATACCCTGTAAGTCCTCCTTATTTCTGCGAACACTCGTTCTGGTCCAGGATGGTGCAGCCTTTCATCATAATCTTTGATGATGAGTCTGGTCACAGGATGTTGAGGGGCAAGGAGGATAGGATGAATTAAATCCAGATCTGTCTCACTGCGACGTCTCAGACGCCCACCCACACGAATGAGTCCAGTAATAGGGTCAAACTCAGGAGAAAGAGAAGCAAGCCTACTAGTACCTGATACCGGTTTCCCTGACTTCAATTGGGCCATCTCAGCAGTGAATAAGTCTGTCTGAGTTTGACGAAGCACCAATAGCTCTACCTCTCTCCGTGTATCAGCGCATGAGGATTTCGCCGCCCCGTAAAGCTGCTGACTTCATGCCTCAAGGAACTCAGTTAATGTGTCATATTGCTGTGGATTCAGCATGGGTATCACTGTAGTTGATCCACAGAAAGCAGACTGCCTTAGCTCGTTACTTTGCTCATCAGTTGGCAAGGAGGGTTGCTTGGGCCAATTTGCTAATGGCAGTTTAAGAAAGGAGGGCCCTTGATTCCACTGGCTTCCTTCCACAAGGTCACAGAGGTGTTTGCCTCGTGTTATGTTGTCCGCAGGATTGTCTTCTGATCGTATGTGCTGCCATATTGCAACTACTTTGAGTTCTTGTATTTCCGCCACCCGTGTCCCCACAAACACCTTGTAACGGCAAGAGCTCGACAACAACCAGGTAAGCACAGTCATGGAATCTGACCAGAGTGTTAAGGAACAGATGGGGATAGTGAGTTCGGTGACTAGGACCTTGGAGAGCTGAGCACCACTGAGAGCTGCACATAACTCTAGGCGTGGTATGGACTGCTGCTTTCGGGGTGCAACACGTGACCTAGCTGCTAGGAATACAACTTCAACTTGGCCTTCTTGGTTCTCTGTACGCAAATAGGCTACAGCCCCATAAGCCTTCTCCGAAGCATCACAGAACACGTGTATATCACGCCTGCTAGAAGGGAGGTCAATTTTTGAGCTGGAATAGCACCTCGGCAGCGAAATCTTCTCCAGATCACTCAACTCTTCCTCCCACAATCTCCATAACCTGAGCAGATCCTCTGGCAGCTGTGGGTCGTCCCAGTCTCGCTTTTTATCCCATAAGCGTTGCACCAGTATTTTCGCTCTAGTGGTATATGGGATAATATATCCAAGAGGATCATATTGGCTAGCTAGCACACGATAGATGCTGCGCATTGTTACTTTAGAGCAGTTCACAATCCGATGTTTGTAGTGCAAGGTGTCAGACTGGCACTGCCAGAGAAGGCCAAGTTGTGGATTCAGGGGTAACTTGCTTTCCCTGAATAAGCCAGAGCTCACAGCTGTTCGATCTTAATTCAGGTGGCAGGTGAGCGATCACAGATGGGCAATTACTGGCCCACTGCCGCAATTCAAAGCCTCCCTCAGCTAGGAGGGAACAGAGCTGATCGACAAGTTCTTTAGCAGCATCTTTAGTGGTGAGACTGTACAGGCAATTGTCAACATAAAATGACTTCTCGATAACTTCCCTCACCTGGTCACATGGTTGACTGTGGTCTAGCACATGTTTCTGCAGGGCAAACGTGGCACAACAGGGGCTACATGTAGTGCCGAAAGGAAGCACCTGCCACTGGTAAACATCTGGTGCTTGCTCTAATGACATGTCTCTCCACAGAAACCGAAGTAACGATTTGTCTTCAGGGAGCAGCCTCACCTGATGAAACATCCCTCGGATGTCGCTGCTTATGGCTGTGGAGCGTTCCCGGAAGCGAAGTAACACCGCTAACAGGGTAGGGCTTAAAGTGGGACCTGGAAGAAGCAGCTCGTTCAAATTCTGGCCCTCGTACTGGAATGAGCAGTTGTAAACAACACGATTTTTGCCATTATGTTGGACCATGTGGTGGGGAATGTACCATGATTCTTGTGTGCCATCTACTTCACATGGTTGCAGTTTCTCTACATAGCCAGCATTCTTAAGCCTTTCAACCTCGGTTTTGTAAGCTTGGGCTTGTTCAGGGTACTTTATTAGCTTTCGCTCAATGTTCCTTAGCTGCGGCATTACAGCTTCTTTAGGCATGTGCAAAGTTGGCATGTTTTGGACTCGAAGGAGCGGCGTAGCATACCGCATGACCCCCTCCACATTAACTCTTACTGTTCTCTCTTGAAGGAGTTTGATGGCCTCCTGATCAAGCTTTGATCGCATCACTAATTTCTCACTCTGATAAGGGATTACATCCATCTGCCATAGCTTTTCTACTTGAGCAAACAGCTCAGAATTGGGTGAGATAGCAGTAAAGAGGCACTGATGAGAGTTAAGCACGCGTTTGACTTCGTGTGTAGGGCCTTGAAGTGTCCACCCTAACTGAGTTCTAACGGCAGCAGGTCCACCTGGTGGGCCTAGAAGGACAGGCTCAATGGGGGTGACTAGATGTGGGCAGTCTGAGCCAATTAACAGTACAGGCTGTACTCTATCTAGTTGCTGCAGCGGCAATCCCGCTAAATGTCGGTACCTCTTTTGAAGAGATTCAACAGGGTAAGTTTGCTCAGCAAGACCAAGCCTTTCGGCTGTGAAGGCGCATTGAATAGGGAATTTTTTGTGTCAATTAGTGACTGGAGACACAATAAAAGAGACTGCCGCCCCATGAAGAACCTGTTGGTCTTGCCTCACTGTTCGTAGTATAAGGTCCTCAGGCTGTCCCTTAAGATCTAACTGCTGTGCTGCTGTGTGGAGCAATATGGTCCTCTCAGACCCATCGTCTAACACAGCATATGCCTCAATCGATTTGTCACCATTGGTGATAACAACTTTGCTCACTTTGAGGAGAACCTTGCGGCTGTATACCGGGCGATCTACATACAGAATGTCGTTGGTGGTGTTAACCAAGCAGGAGCTTTCTTTTTTGTCTTTCTCCGTTGTATCCTCCACAGACCATTCGTTTACATCATGCAGTATAAATAGATGCTTTCTGTTGCATGTCTTACAGGGGGTTTTCAGGTTGCATTTGGAGGCATGATGACTACCTCCGCAGCACCAGCATCGATTGTTCTTACGAATCCAACTTTCCTTTTGTTCTTTGGATAGCTCCTTGAAATTGGCACATCCATTCAGAAAGTGATTGACGCTGTCACAGTAGGGGCAATATGCTTGTGCTCTTCCTTTAAATCTGGCAAATTTAAATGTTCCCTCTGGGGCAGGTGCACGAGTTTCACTCTTACTCATAGGTTTCTCTGTGCCCAGCAGTATAGAGGTTGGTTTCCTAGTGGATTTTGGGTCATGGCGGCCCTCTCTTCTCTTACTGCTGAATTCTGGTGGGAGACTAGTCATCCTGGAGCCCTCATCATCTTGTACTTGGAGCTCATACTCTAACCAGTTAGAGAAATCAATGAGAGTAGGTATGGTTACTCGTAATGGGTGTATGTATCTCTTGAAACTTGTCCTCAGCTCATGAGGGAGTTTGCATTGAAGTCTTGATACATGTGACCCACAGTCTAATTCAACAGTCCCCTCAGGCCCCAGTTGTTCTAACATGCTCACCAGTGAACGTACACGGAGTGCAAACAGCTTAAAAGCCTTTACGTCTCCAGTTCTGATGTTTGGGCCGTCCATGACTTGAGCAATGTTCTGCAGAACCAGCTTGTGCGGCTGCCCATACATCTTGATAAGGGCTTGCAAAGTATCTGTATATGGGTGTGCTGAATTGCCATAAGAATCCGCCACTAGCAGCGCTTCCTCTAACTGCAAATGATCTGTGAGGATCTGATACTTGAATCGTTCGGTGGCGTCAACAGGGAGGAGGTTTTCTAATGCCATGCGCAACCTCGAAAACTCTCTGGGATCTGATGTCGTCAATGTGGGTATAGAAGGCTCGGGTCCCCTGTAGGTCTTCTCTTGGAAACATGACGCTGCGGTTCGTTGTATATGTTCAGATCGCTGTGTAGGATATGACTCACTGACACCCATGTGAGAATGATAGTTGTCTCTAGAAGCCTTTTCATCATAGTGGATGGGTTCAGCATACTGGTATGGCTGAGCATACGACTGCGTACCGAGACTCTGAGTAGGCGTACGGTAGAATGATGTTGCTTGAGGCTGGTTAACTTGTACGGGTGAAAGAGTGCAGTCCGTCACCTGCTCAGTTATCTGTCTGATCTGTGCAAAAGAATATTCATGGGAATCTCTGACGTGCTTGGTGAGTACTGGCTGGCTGCGGCTTGTTTCTGACACATGGAAACGGGGAGCTGGCGATGGGGGCACTGTTTTGCATGAGGTGGCCACGTTTGTGGCTAGATGCTGAATCTCACGTTTCATGATGGTATTCTCTGCTTTCAGACCCTGTAATGCAGATAAAATCTCTGGCAGGTGTTGAATGCAGCTACGAAGCTCATCATTCTCTCTTTGCATCTCCTTCCATGTAGACTGTCTGTTCTGCAGCTCTTCATTCTCTCTGTGTGAGTCTCCCAGTGTATCTTGCCATTCATCTTGTATCACCAGGTCACTGAAGTGTGAATGTTGACTTATTGGGGTAGAGACCCGAGACTCACGTTCTGCAGACAGTGACGCAAGTTCAGCATCATCTTCATCTTCATTGGAATATGCAGGTTGCAGGGATCTTCTCTCAGATCCAGGTCTTTGTACTTGGAAGTCTGCCAAGTATGCTGGTGGCTTTAAGTGTCGTCTGGGACGGACAACAGGAGGCTCTGGACGGAATGTCATTCTTCTGCAGTAATTCGAATCCGGCTCGAAGGACCATTTATAATTGAGGTTTAAGTTTACGCTAATTCGGGTTGTTTCGAACGCCTGCAGACAGTCGATCAGAACTGTGTAATGACATCAAATGTAATGAATTCACTCTGCAGACTCCAAGTCTCGTTGAAAGAGTTTACTGATGATAATTTCAAATGTAACAGGTGTGGTTCTGGAACAAAATACAAATACTTACAGAAATTTGCTTTAACATTTGTAAGTAATATGATCATAAGGCAATGATCTTTACGTGTATGAATAGCAATATCTTTGAGCCCTTAATACAATTATTAGGAAAACAAATAGAACAGTCATTCTGTGTAAGCCCGCAAGATGGCGCCCTTAGCGCATTTATGGTGACTGAACACATTTAAATCAATGATAATATGTACTCATAAATCACAATATAATCTAACACATTGTCATATTTTACTGTAAATTGCGTGAATTACTTGCAGTAGCTATCATGGATATTGAGAAAGGGATAACAGGACGGCAGTATTACTTAGGTAATGCAGATAACACAGATTCCTATGGCGCAATGGCGCTAGATACATCTGAACCGAGGCATCGGAGCTTGTGTCGAGAAAAAATGGGCGTGCCAGATGAAGCCGCGATTCGAGGCTTGTGTTGTTAACGTGAAAATCACGTGACTAATGACAAACGAGGCCTCGGTTTGTGTGGATACGTCATCGATTCGGTCCGAGTGTCGCTTCCGGATAAAAGGCGGTTCGAAACTCGCGCCACCTTGTGGGTGTTGTAGTAGTGTCAGAGAGTTAGAGAACTCCGATCGTCATTGTCATTTTTGTGTCATATATGTGTTAGGGCTGTATATTATTACATTATCAGGTTAGAATAGTTATAGTATATTGCTATTATTAATTATAGTAGCTATATTATAGTCTTGTTATATTAATTAGATAAGATTATTAGGATTTTTGGATCTGGACTGGATTGCTTTTTGATTTTGGATTGCCCTTTTTGATTTGTTTGCTTTTTGTGACCTCTTCCTTTTTCCTGGTAATGGAGCCAACAAGAAAGAGGAGATCCTCCCCGTCTGGCCTCAACAGAAGCATCAGTATCCTCATACCAGGTGGCACTGGCATTTTTATGTTGCCCTGCATCCTTTGTTCCTTGTGAAAGGATCTTTTCCAAGGCTGGAGAGATTTTGCCCGAGAAGAGGAATCGTTTAAACCCCAACACACTTGAAATAATTCTGTTTCTCAATAAAAATCTACTGTAAGCCTTCCTTCCAGACTATTCTGTTGCAGTTTACTTTATTACACTCCCTCCAACATAAGCACTGCATTTAACACAGTGTCACTGTTGCTATTCATACTGTCACTATCCAAACAATTTATGAATAATTAATTAACTGTGTGTGTGACTCTGCACAAGTAAATTCAGACAGAGAAAGATACATATTTTATATTATACACAGGTAATGGACAAATGTCTGCTCATGTCTTTTTATTATTGCAAATGAAAGGTTACAGACATTAACAGTGAGTACAAAATAAATAAATAAATATTTTTATTTATAAAAATATTTTTATTATATATATTTTTAATAAAAAAAATATTTCTTATAAAATGGGGGGGGGGGGTGGACTGGTTCAGAATGAATTAATTTGTCTGCTATTTCTTTGCACAGTAGCTAGGTGTCACTAGTGAGCAATGCTGAATGAAGCTTCGAGTAATGAACCTTTGGGTGAAGCAATGGTCTGCGAGGTCTCAGTGGTTCAGGAATCCTCGTTTTGCCATCACTAATCGCGGCATGAACGATCGCCATATTCTGAGGAAAAGACAAAATACACTTACTTTCTATTCACGCACACTATATTACATCAGTAATGTTCAGATGCTGTCAACAAACGTTCGATAAAGTGAAGTCATCTTGGAACAGCTCGCGTTCATTGCATCTGCTCTGTGCGCCTGCTTTTCCTCTTTTTTCACGTGATCAGTGATGACGTTGAAGGGTGCGATTGGTCAAGTAACAGAGGAGCCTTTTGAACAGACACGGTCATGGCAGAAGCTTCATTTTGTGCTCAGTTACCCATTTTTGTGTTGATTTTGATGTTTGTTTTGGACCGTTGTCCCGATGGAAGATCCAACCACGGCACATAAGATTTCTAGCAGAGGCAGTCAGGTTTTGATTATTTATGTTGGTATTTGCTAGAATCCATAATACCATGTATCTGAACAAGATGTCCAGGACCTCCAGCAAAAAAATAGTCTCACAACATATAAGATCCAGCAGTATATTTAACCGTAGGCATGGGGTACTTTTTATCCCTGTTTGCACCAAACACATCTGGTGGGTTTGCTACCAAAAAGCCATTTTTTTCCTGTCATGTCTGACACCTGAATATGCTGGTGTTTATTTTTGGATGAGCAAGGAGGATTTTTCTTGAAACCCTCCCAAACAACATGTGGTTGTTTGATATATTTTTTTAGGCTTTCTGACCCAGAGACTCAAGTAATCTCTACAATTCTTCATCTGTCATCCTTGAAGAGTCTTTGGCCACTCAAATTTTCCTCCTCATCGTGCATTAAGACAATATAGACACACGTCCTCTTCCTGACAGATTCGTAACATATTTAGTTGGTTGGAACTTAATTATTGCCCTGATGGTCAAAATGGGGATTTTCAATTCTTTACTTATTTTCTTACAGCCACTTTCTATTTTGTGATGCTCAACAATCTTTTGATGCACATTAGAACTATATTCTTTGGTTTTACTCATTGTGATGGACGATTAAGGGAATTTGGCCTTTGTGTTTCCTCATATTTAATCTCCAGTGAAACAAGAAGTCATAGCTAGACAACTTCATGTTCCTAGCCCCCCTGGTGTGCTAAAAAAGGTAAATATTAATGGGAATATACTTCATAGATATTTTACTCGTAAAAGCTGTGCCATTAATTGTGGTCAACGTGTTTTGGAGAAAAACATTTATTTCATAGCGTGATTTCAATGAAAGGTTCGATTTTTGTAATTTTTTTGAATGAAAGATCAAAAGGATAAACAATGCAGATTTATTTTTTAAAGCCATTCTTCATCATATTTACCAGGGGTGCCATTAATTCTGACCACAACTGTAACCGCCTTCTAATCAAGCCATTATATTCTGTTCAAGGATATTCCTATATTAGGGTCTCTTGGCTTTGCTATGGATCAGAACCTTTATTTTTAAGAATGCATGAAGTGGCCAACTTGGTCCAAAGTTGTTCAGTTCTTGCAGCCAATCACAAAATATGTTTTTTTGTTGTTGTTGTTTAATGTCATGGTTTATTGCAAGATCCAGATGTGATACTATTTTGGCCTTTCTCCTTTTTAGCTGTTCTCTCATACAGCCTGAAATCAGCAAAGTACAAAAATAAGAGAATGCCTGCAATTTCAGCAGAATAACTTCCTCTAATCAGTGTTGCAGCTGGCCTGATGTTAAATTGCTCACTTTGGTAGAACAGCCTGATCTTTGTTTAAAGTCATTTCATGTCCTATCTTTTGCTAAGTACTTGACTGAATTTTGGAAGGTTACATTTTTCCAATTCTTTTCATAACCAGCTCCAGAGTTTGCTAAATGTTCTATTGTTCTTTAGTCTACATAGCCTAACTGCTCTTACCAGCAGGTGCCGTTTTGAGAACCTATAAAGGTGGGAAAAGTTATGCAATCACAATTGAACAGAGGTGGATTAAAACATGAACAAAAATGTACCTTATTTGTGTAGTTATTATCTCGAGGTGATAATACACCTTGTGTAATTCAATTCAATACAATGAAAGTGGTCGAAGATTTATCTGAAGTAAATTTTTCCTCATGAATCAAAAATATATTTAACTATTTTTCTTGCAAAACAGTGGAATAAGAACAAACATGATTTTGTGCTTATGTCTTTATGGTAGTTCATATAAGCTGTCACTAAGAGGCAGCATTATCCTTTACCCTGACAGAATAAGTCTCGTTCAACTCAAAATATCCTTGGGTTGGTGTATGAAGACAAATACTGAAAATCCTTGCATATCTAATCTATTTATTAGACTCCTGCCTGGTATTGCTTTTGAAGCATAGATCATGACTGAGTATTAAAATCTATTAATGAGTTTCGTTGACATCAAAATGGCTTGATCAGGCTGACAAGATTGTTGCCAGTGCTGGGTAGTAATTTATGTAATTGGATTACGTAATCAAATTCCTAATACAAATACTTGTAATTAGATTATATTACATTTTAAAATACTCGTAATTAGAGTTCAGTTACTTTTTTATTGATTACATGATTGCTTAATATTCACAACATTTTTTATGATTCACTGATTCTCACTAATTCTTCTTATTTGTAAAAAAATATTTCTAATTTTATCTTTTGAGTTTTCCTTTCCAAAAAATCCTATTGCTTATATACTGCTGATCTTCCAGTTTTATGAAACTACACACACAAGAGCGGTGTTAGCTGGCCATAATTACAAGGACAAATGAGAGGCCACTAAGGCCACAAAGCATAAACAAGTCAAATATATATTTATTTTTTACTATTTTCCTTTAACATTTTTAATATTTAATTTATTATCAGCTTTTCATCAATTTACACCCCCCCCCCTGCAGTTCCTACACAAACCCCAGTTTGAGAAGCCTGACATGTTTAATGCACTTCACTGTTGATAATAACAAATAGTGAAACATTTTTTTTTTTCAAAGTTTTTATATCAATATGCTACTGTCACGGGTGTGGTGAAGGAAGATGAAGACGAGGAGTCCAATTCAATAACTTTTACTAATAATATAAACTTACAAGGGTTCAAACAGGCAGACGGCTGGAGAAAACACACACACCACAATACAACATAGAACCGACAAAGACTAACTGAACAGAAGGGAACTAAATACAGACACAAATGACCAATAATGAGGTGAGCACAGGTGACACAGATGATGATGATGACAGGCAGGTGCGGGTAAATGAGGGAGTGAGTGCAGGTGTGAAGACAAGAGGGATGCTGGGAAGTGAAGTGCACACGATGACAGAGTGGTGCAGACGATAACTGTGACAGCTACAAGATTATTCTATTCAAATCAATGTGATAAATGAGTTAGGTCAAAAGTATTCAAAAAGTAATCAGATTATATTACCTAAAATGTGTAATGTAGATTACATTTTTAACTACAATTTTCATCATGTAATTTGTATTCAGTAACGGATTACAGTTTGTAAGTAATTATACTGTATGTGTGTGTGTGTGTGTATATATACAATGGATTCATAAAGAATTATTGACAAAAGGAAGTTCTGCTTATTCAAAAAATTACAATAAATTAGCTGACTGACTAATATCAAATTATGACCAAATCACAAAACATGCTCACCCCTAAATATCCAAATTTGCTAATTTATTTGTCTGCTTATTGTGCACTTGAATATCTACTGTTCTGGGCCTGTGTGTGTGTGTGTCTGTGTGCGTGCGTGCGTGTGTGCATGCGTGTGTGTGTGTGGTGTTCTTTGTGTGATTTGGTGTGTAAGCGAGGACCACCTCTCTCTATCTTGACTTGTGCTGTGTAATCAGAGTGGCTGAATGCCTGACTGCATATCTGACAAATATGTTATCTCATCCCACCTCAGTACTTCACCCAATATTTGCTTCAATTAGGGTCAGTTACTGAGATACGCAGCAGCTGTGTGGGTGCGTATGAGAAACAGCCTTAATTCCATGATGTTCTCACATGCACGTCCTTCACTGAATTTTTATTTTATGATTTACGCAGCACTGCATTACAGTTCAACTGCTTGATTTAGATTTAGCTGCTAGGGGCAGAATCTGACCTTCTTCCTTTTTTTAGGCATGGTCTATTCATTGCGTCCTCAGAGGACACACAGGTCTGGGAATTAGGCACAGTATTAGGATGGCTCGCTGAGAGGTCATAGCATGACTGTGAGAATGTGAGGACGACTAGATAACCTCATTGTATGCTGTGCCTATCCATTGGCCCTGTTCCCCCTGCTATCGTGCTGGTGTTAGATATTAGTACGGATTTGGATAAAGGTGATGAGTTCTCGGAAAGGTCATAATCAATAGTATTAATCAACAAGTGACATGCTGCCCTGGTATTGATCACTATGAAGATGTCGAAAGTGCGAGAATGGCGGAGGAATTTCCCTTAGTTATCAATTAACACTGACTATGGCAATTAGACCGATCTTTAATTGCATTTTTAACATTTTGTCATTTTGTGTCTGTTTTTCCTGTGAAGTTGTTGACAACATTTTTGATGAGGGCAGGGGAGCCCCAATTTTACACTGTTCAGTTTATATCGCATGCATTAAATAGACAACACTGACTGTAACACTTAAAATATCAAGACAGATTTATTTATTTAAGACAAACATTACCACAATCTTTTTTACGTTTTTTAATGTTCAAAACTCCCAATCTCTGGAAAGTCTCATTTGTTCTGGTGAATCATTTCAACCTAAATGGTCCTCTCTGTCATCCCTGCTGAAAAAATTAGCTGGTCTCCCAGCCTTGTCATAACTGGTTTAGCAGGCTGGTTTTAGAGTGGATTTGGACACTTTTTTAGCTGGTCAGGCAGGGAGATCAGCTGACCAATCAAAACCAGCTGAACAACAGCTTGGCCAGCTGAAACCAGCTACATCCATCTTAAACCAACTAAGACCAGCCAACCAGCTTTGGCTGGTCTTAGCTGTTTTTTTTTCACCATATAGTGTAAATTTAATATAACATTGGATAGCCACATTCATTGAATTGGTTTGTCCTCTCTCATAACGTTGTCTAGTCCGATTCATTCTAGTTTGATCGGATGGTCCTCTTTCTCATACCGTTGGAAAGTTCAATTTGTTGTAATGAATCGGCTTGTTCGAATGCTTCTCTCTCTCACATGTAATGTTGGAAGTGCTTTTGTGAATAGTGAATCAGTTCATACTAAACTAAGTCCTATATGGTAAGTCCTAGTCTATGCTAAATTTATACGTCCTCTCTGTTCGGTCAGTCCTCTCTCTCATTAATGTTGTATAGTCCAATTTATTCTAGTGAATCGGTTCATTCAGATGGCTCTCTCTTATAGTCTGATTCATTCTAGTGAAATGTTCCTCTCTTTCATACTCTCATAAAAGGCATAAAAGCTGTCACTGGCATGGTACCCTTTTAAATGGTACAACTTTGGACCCAAAGAGTGTATATTATCACCTCAAAGGTACATATTGGTACCAAAAGTGTACATATTAGTATATTAGCTTTTGTACCTTTTTTTAGAGTGTATAGCATAGGAAATGCTAATTAATGCTATTGAAGCACATTCATACGGTCCTCTCACTCATATGTAACATTGGGTAGTTCAATTCATTCTAGTGAATTGGTTCATTAGGACAGTTCATATAAATTAACAGAAATTCACTGTAACTTGAATGTATTTATCTACTTTTTGTACAGACTTTTGTAATATAGCTTGACCAGCTACATTTTCAAAGTAGCTTCCGCAACATTGCTGCAAGGTTCTGACTCATAGATTGAATTAAACAGAGTAAACAGAGGATTGGAAAAGAGGAAAAGGGGATGGAGCAGAGTGGGCAGAGGCAAGTCCCGAGGTCCTTAATCATACCTGTTTGACTCAGAGATTTAGGCCATCAAGCAGCGCGGCAGCCATATCGACCGCCCATGTTACACATTAACTTTCCTCTCTCAACCAGGGAGACAAGCAAACACGACATACAGAGATAATACAACTAGACATCATATTGTCTTCTCCCACCACAGTCTCTGACTCTTTTTGAAACCTCCTAAAGGTTGTAAAATAATAAAGACTGGCTCAAATGGGAGACTGAAGGCATGACTCTCCAATCACCATCGACACACCATTTTGCCTGTGAGTCGGTGTTTGTCTTTTTGTTTGCTTGTGCTTATCAGGACAGATCATGGCCATTGAGATATAGAGGCAGCTTTATTGATCAATCCCAAACATGGGAGGGTTGGGACACTGCAAGACCGGATGATGTGACGGAATAGGCATGACGGTGAGCATAGGGCAGGAATGTCGGCTGAACTTGATGTCAGATGGATGGAGTCTGGATTAGCTTGATAGAAGTTATAAGCTGTCCACTGTGGACTATTTAATGTTAGATTTTGGTTGTTGTATCCGTGTATCATTTAAATGTGAAGTTCCTGTGAATAGCTATGTTCTGGATCAAGCCGGAGAAAGAGAAAAACAAATCCCCCTTTGGCTAAAGTGCAGCAAGCAGGAAATACACAGCACTTTGAAATAAAACATGATCACCTTGAGACACAGGAGCAATCATGACTGTAGTAAATCATACATATCAGCGGGCTGTTCTTGGAGGCTGATAAACCACAATTAGGGCAGTAATTTCCATGTGTGTGTATGATGGATGGAGCCAGGCAGTCTTTTAAACACCCTAGACAGACACATTCATGCACAGGCTTGAATGGAGCCACTTGACGGTTTTATATCCACATAAATCTCTGTCAGACAATTCTAAAGACCTTCAGTCCCGATCACAACTCTGTGAAGGTGCACAGTTGCTTTGTGTTTATCAGGTGTTATGCCATGTGAGAATCACCATGGAAAATAAACATTTAAAACATGTGATGCTAGTTCATTTGTGAAAAATAACCAGATGGCAAATAGAAAAAAACATATTTGAAAATAAAATATGGAAACCATAAAAATGCATAACTATGTGAACCATGGAACCATTCACTAGGCTATAGGCTATTCTATTATTTATTAAGATCTCTAGCTGCCTATATACCCCTGATTTCGTAACATTTTACAAAATATTGTGTTTTAATTGTTATGTGTATTGTTCTCAATTATAACAATAAATACAAAATAAACAAATGAGAGCCCTAACTACGCGACGTCATGCGCTAATCATGTGACGTATAGCTACAGGTAGATCTATTCAAATCAGGAACAAGCCATATTATCTACTTGTGAAAGCGCAATAACTACTATTGGTGAGTCAAAATCATTCATTATTATTCTGCTAAACAACACATAATAATAAATAATATGACAGCTAAGATGATACATGATAATTTTACGCGTTTGCCTATTTTTGTCACAATTTTCAATGAACTCAGTTGGTATGTTCCACTCACAATAAAACGTAGCTCAATGAAATTGACCGCCTGTTGACAGTAGCAGTTTATAATCGACTAAAATGGGTGAAAGAATTAAACACCCGAATAAACATTTAATTTGTTCTTTCTCTGACTGTAAAGCGACGTTTTCAAAACTGTGGAAGTTGGAAACGCATTACTGCAGACACACGGGACTGGTGAGTGAAACACAATCCATAACTTAATCTTGTCTGGATTTTAGAAGCTCCTCTAGTGTTCATATTATTACTTACTGGTCTGAACTTTTTATTTAAAAAAAGTCGTACTTTTATTTACTATTCATCAGAAGCCGTTTGCTTGTGGAAACTGCGAGAAGAGCTTTTGTACCCGTTACCAGCTTACCCGACATCAACTGAGCCACAGTGGTGAGAAACCCTACCTGTGAGTCCACATACTGACAGAAAATTGTTTACTCGAAGAACTTGCTATATTAAGACTTGTAAGTTGGCCTATGTGTGTGTTTTTATTTTTTATTATTATTTTACGGCATTTTCAAGTGTTTCGTCTTGAGTTATGTACCCTACTTGTACTTTTCACTTTAAACAAGTTTGTAGTGGTGTAAATTCTGATTCATGCCAGTGACCTTTGTTCACTAAAAGTCTTGTTCAGTGACCATTTCTGCTGTATACGTTGTGTTCTTATTGAGCTTCATCATCATCATTGAATCGTTTACTCAACCGATTCAACTGAACGAACTAACGTTACTTGTTACCTTTCGTCTGACCTAGCAAGCTGCCTGCCCATTGAGTGTTTATAGGCATGATATGTTGCTTTAAAGGCTAAGTGGGCTGCTCACTGAGGTTTTTAATATGCAGACACAGAATACCCTTACTATGCCCCTTTTGTGCACATTTCTGCTGATCAAAACTGGTAAAGGTGCTCAGTCAGCGAGTGTTCAGCTGCGTTTTCCACGCCGGGCAGCTTGAGGAACCATGTTGCTCATGTTCACCACCACGAAGAGAGGTATTATGTGGTAAGTAATCTTGTGATTTGATTAAGTTGTTTATTTTATCATTTAAAAGGTTTACTTTGGTGTATTTACAACATTTTGTAGTGCAACCATCAAGGCTGTGGAAAGGAGTTCCGTAAGAAAAAGCAACTGAAGATTCACATGTGTGAACACACAAATGAGTTGCCCTTTGAGTGAGTTCCTTTTTTTATTTTTATTTTTTTATTTTTAGATCACATTAGACATTATGTATCCCCCCTCCCCTCATTGTTAACAGCTACTCCATCTCATTCTGACAGATGTGACTTTAAGGGATGCAACAACAAATTTGTTTCCTCTAAAGCTCTAAAACGACATGGGAAGGTACATGAAGGTAATAGAAAACCTTTTCCGAATTTCAAACAATCAAGTTTTTAAGATCTAACTATTTTTTTTTTTCCCCCTTCCTTTAAGTTTACCCATGTGGTGAGGAGTTCTGCAACTTCAAAGGAAAAACTTGGTCTGAGTTTCAAAAGCACAAAAAGACTGCACACAGAGGTGTGTGTGCAAAGTTCTTTTGATTAATCAAATTGAATGCAAGTTTATCTGTGCTCAATTTTCTCTTGTTTACAGTTACCCTGCCATGTGATCAATGCAAGAAGATCTTCCACAATGCATGGTTTTTGCAGAAGCACAAACAATCCGTTCACTCTGGGGAGCGGCGCATGTTTAAATGCTCTAGAGAGGGCTGTCAAAAGAGCTACACCAAAAACTTCAACCTGCAGAACCACATTCTGGTCTTCCATGAGGGAAAGCGTGACTTCACCTGCCCTTTTGCAGGCTGCGGTAAAACCTTTGCTATGAAGGTAAGCATTTCCCTTCATTATGGTGGAGTATCTTAAATAATTAATAAATTAAAAAAAAAATTTTTACAGGAAAGCCTGAAGAGGCATTCTGTAGTCCATAACCCTCAGAAGTCAAAACTGCAGGTAAACTGATATGTAGTAGTGCACCAATCCTGTGCATGTTTGAGACGTATCGGAGATGCTCATTTTAATATGATCTTACAGAAGCCAAAAGTCAAGCAGCGCAAACGCAAGACGACTTCATCCAAAACAGATGCAGCTAAACTATCTGAGCATCTGCAAAATGTGTCCTTGAACAAGACTGGATCAAAGAAGCCATTGCCTTAACTTTTTTTTTTTTCTTTTTCATGGAACAATCCCCTTTTGTCCCATATTTTCCTAAGTTTAGTTTATACAGACATGTTTTCAGTTTAGATTGATTTGTGAAATAAACAATCACTGCTGCAACTCTTTTTGTTTTGTGGTGAATAAAGTTCATAATGGTGGAAGAGGAACAGTCTCTGTTCATGTTAACTTTTCAAAAACATGTTTGGGTGCTGGATAGTGGGTCCCCGAGACCTGAACTTTGAGGTCAAAGGCAGTTGGCAGTTTTTAGAGCGCTGCAGTGACTGTTTTTGTAGGCCAACCTAGAATTTGGCATCACCCTGGTTCCCTCTACAACAACCTATTAGAATTTTTCCTTGCTATAAACAAAGATATCTTGAGTTTAACCACAGACCTTATTTTAAGTTTAGTTTAACCCTGTTTTTTTTTTTATTTTTTAAATGAAGACTTTTATTCTGTGTACACTGATACTGTTTTTGTAGTTACTTTCTTTTTTCCTGACAGATGGTAGTTATGGCATTTGTCAGCAGGAGCTAATGAGGGACATGCTTAACCAGCCAAACCTTGAACTTTTTCCCAGAGATGGTAGCAAATGCTAAAATCCTCTGAGATACTGCTGCTAATCTTTTCAAAGATTTTCAAAAAGTATTTTAGGAGGGCAAATATTTTCCCCACATTTCATCTCTAGAGAGCTTGGAACTTTTTAACATTAGACTTTTCTGAGATTATTATAGTAAAAAGGTTGGATCAAATCTGTTAAGTAGGGTTAGAAATCATTTTTACAAATCAACTGAGGCTTAACTCTCATATCCTCACTGGGAAAGATTTATTAAACATCTGTCCACATTCATACTTGCGCACAAACACTTGTTCGGTCTCTCTTTTACACAAACATTCACAAACGTAGATCACATTTAGAGATAACATGTATATAAAACCTCCGGTAGAGTGGACTGCTAAACGGCATGGTGAGGGGAGACCTTAAGGCTGCTCTCCAGAGGGCGGTGGCCTCATGGGCGTGGCAGGTTTTCTAAGGCCTTGTTTATTCAGCATCAAGTAAAAGCATTCAATTTTCCGAGACTCTGGCTTTGACAGTATGGTGCCTCCGTGGCAAAGAGTAGAACACATAGGACCATTAGAACACAGATATGAGGTGAGGTGTGGTGCCCTGGTGGGGTTAGATTAGACTTCCTGGCCAGGACACGACGGTAAGCGCCACTCTGCTCCGCTGCTCCTTCAGCATGGGCACCAGCGCGGAATGACTCATGCCAGCCGTGGACAGACAGTTTACCGCAACTATCATGTCACCACACCTGGATGGGAAAAGAAGCATTGTGACGATGTCAATGCTATGGATACAATCTCAATGGTAGAGAATAATGTTAATACAACTGATTTGTTTATAATTAATCAGTCAAGAACACATCAGTTGTTTTTAATGCCACTATCATGTCACCACACCTGGATGGAAAAAGATCCATCTATCTGTTTGTCTATCTGTCGTTGATTTAAAATTAAACATGGATCAATTGTTCACAATAATATCAGTAAGATGTATTAAAAAAAATCCATTTCATGCCGACTTCAATATAAATATTCACAACAAAGTTCTGTGGTATAAAATGGCAATTTATTAATAAAAATGTATTGTGTTAAATATGTATAAATAAATTGTTTGACTATAATGAAACATAATGAATTATATTTCATAATTAAAAATTAAATTGATAAATATATTCACTAAATGTGATAATTATAATTAAATATGTAAGAAAAAAAATAGTGTTTTTGTTTAGTGTTTTCCCAAAAAAATATCTTGAACCACTGATGGCCATCCTCCACATGATTTTTCCTCCACATTTTAATCAAGGTAATATTAATTAACAATTACCATCACACACCTGCAGGTAATAGATAGGTGCGTAGATAGAGAGAAGACCACAAAAAGTCAAATCTAAAAAACAAAAGGAAACCCCACACACTATCAATACTTGCAAAAAGTATCACAAAATATTTATTAGCAACGTTTCGGGTCATGACCTTCATCAGGCATAAACAACAACATATTGTTCAAGCTTAATCATTGATTGTATTGATAGTGTGCTGGATTTCCTTTTGTTTTTTAAATCAAGGTAATATTGAAAGTGATGTATCATCTAGCCGTGAGGCATTAATTCATTGTTTATTGTTTGTTTTGTTGTGCTTGCTCACTTCAGACGGCCATCGTAGTAAGCGGGTGTTCCAAGGACGATGGTCTTGATAAAGAACGCCTGGTTGCTGTGGTTCTCCTCATAACCTCCAACAATGCTGAAGCCCCAGCTGCCAGGGTGACTTCTGCGGAGGACAATCTCGTGACTGCTATGCAGGTAGCTGTGATAGAGTACAATATGGAAAGTAAGTGTGCATTATCAGGAAATATATTTTTTCTGTTTAATTGCTGACAGGTCAAAAAATTGCATGTCAGATTACTTGGAATACTAGGGGACAACAGACAGAAAAACAGATGCAAGTTGGTAGGAGACAGAGAAATGGAGGATTTGGCACAATGACAGGAAGGGAGAAGGAAACAGAAGGGTGCCAAAGCAAAAGCGATAGATAATAAAGGACAAAAGGGAGGACAGAGTGAAAAAGGAAAGAGCGAGTTTGGACTGAATGACCCCAGGCTAGGCTAAAATGGGCTAGGAGCAAGTTATCTCCAAATGTGCGTTTCATCTGATAATCTGCAGCTGTTTACATCACGACAGCCATAATCCCCTCATGGGTTAACACTGCATAAAGCTGCTGATCCAAAACACATCAACACTACAGACATTTTACAGAAAACTCCTCAAAATAGCTGCCTTTTTCCCCTTCAAAGCTGTTTCCACTCAGATTTGGATGGGACAAAGTAGGTGAAACGAAACCTGGCATGATGGTAGTCCTGGCCAGATTGCATTGACTATTTTAGGGTTATTTGGATCAGTGCTCAGCAAGGTGAGGAAGCTATTTTTAAGTCTCCTAATGGAGTCTGAAGAGCCATTTGGACTCTTCCAACAGTACATCCACTCAAATAACGCTGTTGTTTTATTTCACTCATCAAACAATCTTCCAAGTGAAACTCTTCAAAATTTGATTTACCTGGGAAGTCCAAGCCACATCACCCATGATGGCGACCAGCTTGCGTCGTAGTCGTTTTCGTGCGGAGGGAGAAGCTCTTCTTCCAGGCCCGGTTCTTCAACTGTGCTGACCTCTATAGCCTTCAGTTGGACAGAGCAGGACGCGGCGCTGGTCTTCAGAGTGCCCACTGCCTCGCTGTGGCTCAGGTAGGTCAGATCCTGACCATTAATACTCAACAGTACATCCCCTGAGCAATGAGAGATGACAAAGACACTTAGAGACACTCCAAACAGCCACACAGAGAGCACTGCAACACAGCTGAAGCCCCATGGAGACCGGTTTCACTTCAGTGCACTTCATCATCAGACACACAAGTGGGAAACGGTGTTTTCCTGTTTTCCTTTTTTTGGGGGGCCTTTTTGTCTAGAGGACAGGAAGAACCACAACTTGATGTAATGTGAATCCACAGCGTGAAATAGACAGCACGATCAGTGAAGTCCGATTATAGAATTAATAACTCTGAGATGGTTCTTTTTAGGGAATCAACCACATACAGTACAGCCAGTGTAGTCTGATTTCCTAACAAATTATTCTAATGACTCTATACTATTTAGTGAATCAAACACATAGAACCAGTTTATTCTGAATCCTGAATGCATGACACGGTTTATTTTAGGGTTTTAAACACATATAGCACAAACAGTGTAGTGTGATTCTCGAATGAATGTCTAATTACTGGGGTCTTTTTAGTAAATCAAACACAGCAAGTGTAGTGTGATTCCCAAATGAATGACTCTAATGAGTCAAATCTTTTAGAGAATCAAATACATACAGCACAGCCAGTGTCGTGTGATTCCCTAATGAATGACTTTAATGAGTCAGTTCTTTTAGAGAATCAAACGCATATAGCAGAGCCAGTGTAGACTGATTCCTGAAAGAATGAGTCGGTTCTTTTTAGTGAATCAAACATATACAGCACAACCTGTGTATTCTGATACTTAATGAATTATTCTAATTACTCTGTTCTTTTTAAAGCTCATGGTGTCAGAATGCCAGTCTGTCAGTCAAGTCCAAAGCAAGACGCAACCAATAGCAAGATAGTCTGACGGCAGATAAAAATAAACAGTAAATAAATTACTTTCGAGTGATTTGTTACAAAAGTGTCCATCAAGTATGCTAAACACGGAAGCTCGAACAAAGCTTTAAGCTGAAGTGCATACCACCACACATAGATATGTATATATAGGGCTGGGCGATATGGCCAAAAAAAATGTATCACGATAATTTTTTTATATTAGTCGATATCGATAATTATCACGATAAATGTCAAATCTTTATTTCCTTCAAGTTTAAAGGCAGATTTTTAGCTTCTAAGTGAAAGTTGTAGAAACCAGAGCGTTAATTGTGGTTTTAAACTACTCTTTATTGTCAGAACATGTCATGACAAACACTTGCCAAACAGGAGAACATTTCACAAATCTGAGGATGAACATTCAAACATTTGTCATTTTTCCTTAAAATAAATATCTGAATAGAAAAATATATTTCTTCGTTTCTGCATGTGCTAATGAGGGATATTGTTCAGTGTAAAGTGACTTTGATGGCACGTATCTTCAGCACAGTTTGCAGTGCAGGATGCAATATTAATATTACATGTTTTGTCTCAAAATGCATATTTGACAGTGAGTTGACAGTAAATCTGCATCCTAACTCAAGCTAATACTACTGTTAAATTTATGTTCATTATCAAAAACCGTAACATCTGTTAAAAAAAAATACAAATATTCTGACTCCAGTATCATGCATTTAGATTAGCGTTTCTCAACGGGGGCGGTACTGCCCCCAGGGGGCGCTTGGACAGTGTTGGGGGGCGGTGTGAACAAGGCAGCAGAGAGGGGGGCGCTCAGGCATAAATGGGGGGCGTTACTCACTGTTATTCATCACAACTTTTAAGCCTCTGACACATACAATGTTCATTTGAATGTAAAATAAAATTATATCTGTGCAAATTAATGAGTTAATATTTAAATATTGCTAGTAGCCCACTCAAGACTCTTCCGGCTAGTACCTGCAAATGATCTCCATAGCAACGCCTAAAAACAAATGCCGCGGCCGTCAGAGTGAACGCCGCTGAGGACTGACAGACCCGAACTCTGCTTCGCGGTTTAAGATAAGAGTAATGTGTCCAATCAAAATGTGCACAAGCTTCGCGGTTTAAGAGTAAGTTAATGTGTCCAATCAAAATGCACACAACCACAATTACGTAGGTTAAAATAATGTTGATATCAAAAAACATTCAAACATCATGGTGGAAAACAAGAAGTGCAGACAGTATGTTGAGTAGGCTACGTTAGATATGGCTTTATTCCCTCACACACGAACATCCAGCTCCCGATGTGCTGCTTTGCCAGCTTCAGTTCAGGTGGCCGAGCTTTTGTCGTCTTTGTTCGTCAAATTTGAAGCCTAGTAGGCTACCGTATATATTGGCTAATTGAGTGCGCGAACGGTACGTGTATCTTATGGTCATTTGATTTTCCTTTCAGAAATGGGTATTAAAAAACAAAAAACAAGTGGCTATTTGATTTTTGTTTTAAAATACAACGTGTTTCTCTTTTTCAGTGTCAAAAAGGGATGAGCGAAATTTTAAAAATTATTTGAGTTTAATTTTCTATTTCGGATAACAAAAAATAAAATTACTTTAAAACAGAAACGAAAAAAGGCCCGTTTGTTCACATTCCGAGACCGGATGTGGCCACTTACGTGATAAGCGCGCCAAATTTGACATGGTCAGTTGACTCAGTTATGATTTTAGACATTGCAAAACAAGGCCTGTCATCCACAGAAATCTTAGCGCAGATATCACAAGTATTAAATAGGGGAGCAAGAGGATGTTCCACAAGAAACGTGAGGAGATTTTTCAATGAAAATGGATTAAGTTTGATGGGACTCCCTGACGCACATTTGGAGTTGGAGGTAAAAGCCATAACCGAGGTAAGATTCTGCTTAAAATCATAACTGAGTAAGTTTCTAAAGACATTTTATTCTGGGCTAAAGCAACACTGGCACCCTGTCAAATTTGTAGGGCTGGGCGATATGGCCAAAAAAATCATATCTCGGTATTTTTTGGTTAAATGGCAATATACGATATATCTCGGTACTTTCTATGTTTTTGTATTTGGATAAAGAAAATCTATATTTATTTTAAAAAAAAAATATTTCACATCCTGTTCAATGATATCCAAACGTTGTTGATATTGAAGGATATGGAAACAAATATAGGGAATGTAATGTAATGATCATGAAGAGGTCAGGGGGGCGTTTGTTCAAAAAAGGTTGAGAACCAATGATTTAGATAATAACCACAGATAAAACCAGGCATAGCCTATAGCATAATAGCACCTCAATTTCATGGCAAAATGTAACTTTATGGTTTCTATGGTATTTATGAAAAACAGTAGCCTAAATACATTATTAAATACTGTAATTATATTCCGTCCTTTAACACATTGTCTACATTAATACTATAATACAATTCAATATGTATATCTACATCCCACATTCCATGGTGCAGTTAATATTACTAGGCTAGCGTTACAGTAAATCCATGGTAAATGGATTCAGTATCAATTCAGATTCTGACTGTATCGTTGCGCACAGTGTTTCTCCTGTTTGTCAGCGTGGTTTCATCAGCCTTTAAACTGGTTTAAATCACTGAGACATTTGTGTTGTTCGCTGAATTCAAGCGCTTCCCACTGGATCTCGTGAGCAAACCGATCAGAGTAAACGCGTCTGCTCTAGTGAGCTCGCGCTGCCGACCGTTTAGACTTGTTTGAGCCGAGCGGATAAATGGTCCGTGTGGCGCGCGTTTTCAAATGAGTTTCGTTCCGCTTATGGCGCATAAACATTATCGAACATTTATCGAACTCTTGATATAGTTTTATCGAGAAAAATTATATCTCGATAATTATCGTTTTATCGCCCAGCCATATATATATATATATATATATATATATATATATATATATATATATATATATATATATATATATATATAAATATAAATGCCACATTCAACCGCTCCAGACACGTCAGCATGCCCGCCATCTTGGAATGGTCAGCATGTCCTCACTCACATTAAAAATCAATAATGCCACAACATTGCGCAGCTTCTGGTTGTGAAACCGCCGAGATTTAATTTTCCAAAGAAATGGGATAACCTTTCACAAGTGCGAATGTGTTGGGCTGTGTTCTTATATGTATTATTAACTCAGTATTACAGGTTTTTAAATTATGGTATAAGCTGACGCCTTCATCTTGTTGTATTGTTTTAGTTTCGCGAAATCCTCTGCTGAAATCTATTGATATATTCATATGCATCTAACTACAGTTGCAGACACACAGTCAACTTACTCTCGAGTTTTCACCAACCAGCTTTGACCAGTCCAATATGGCCGACGGCATATAGCGGCCCATAGAAACAGCCGCTATTGAGGCATCTATGTATATATCTATGCCACCACCTACTGCACAACACCTGCATGACGGCTGACTGAAGGATCTAAAGGAGCTAAAAAAAAGGATCAGGCTTAGGATAGCTGATACAGATAGGGACATCCCTAATTTATTTATTATTAAAATGATCTCATCATTTGGCAGTGGAATTTCATTTATTTTTTCCCTTTTTATTTGGATAAATTACCCCAAAAAAAGTCCTACAAATCTTATCACTACCAAAAACAAACCTTTATTTTTTCAGAATAACATAAACCAATGAATCATACACAATAAGAGCAGGAAAATTTATAAATAAAGTAAATGGGCTCAATGTTAATGATAGATAATGGATAGCTGATTTAAGGTAATAGATAGACAGCTAATAGGTATCTGCATAAATTTGCTCAAACTTGGGTCAGGATTATCTAGAAAATGAGGTTTATGTAACTCACCACGTTTGATTCGTCCGTCACGTGACAGGCAGCCATGGGGTTGGACGCTCGTCACAAAGATCGGCAGCTCTCCGCTCTTGCTGCCCCGCCCCCCTGCCACAGTCATACCCAGTGACTCGTGAGGTTCCTTCTTCACAGTGATGTGTTTCTCCTTACAGGTCACACACTGGGAGAGGTCCTACAACACACGCTCATATTTACACAAGCAGCACAGTCTAAAATTCTCTCAGATGTTGATAAGAAAAAACGGAAGCCCATTTCTTAATTGACACTCTGTTTGGCTCTCTGTAGAGTGCTGTTCATCATCCCAACGGGATCAGCTCTACTTCAACGTCATAATTGATCTCATAATAGATCCAACCAGGAGTCATTAAGGCTGTGGTGTAAACTCCTGGAAAACTGGAGGCTACCCAGATGCTTCGGAAATAGGGCTCCCTAATTACGTCTTCACAGAGCTAAAATAGATTCTGCAACATACACAGACTTGTTCTCGCTCTTGGCTGCAGGCATTTGTACTCACTCTCTGGGTGGAAGACCTGGCAAGGTGCAGACTTGGGACAGGGCTTGGGGTCGCAGTGCACGGAAGCGGCGGGATGTGTTCATGGCTCCAAATGTCCCTGGTCAAGGTGGAGCCTGTGTGCACAGCCATAGTCTGCTTGCTGGACCGGCTAATCAGCAGATTGACTCTTTCTCCACTAGCCTAGAAGATGACAGTAGGCGGTCTGTATAAATACCTAATACTCTTACTCTAGGGGTGCCGTAATGGAGGGGGGGAGGGGTTAGAACAATTCCAAGGGCCCTGAAGAGAAAGGCGGCCCGATGGGGACCACATGATTTCAACCGAAGGGCAAGCGATAGAAACCATAGCGGCACCCCTGTATTGAAAGACAGTCTGCTGTCTGCCAGTGCTATTCTTATTAATGCTTTAGCTGCCCTTTCTCTGTGTGATCGGGGCAGCCAGATGGGAGAAAGCAGCTCACGTAGACATAAAGATACTATCAATCACATTACCCTCTGAGTAGGGCAGCAGCGGCAATGTCCTAATGTCCCAAACAGGCACTGAGATTTGCACAGATGACAATAGCTGTTTTATTATGAGAACATTTACTAGAGGAAACTAGATTTATATTTTCTGAAGAAAAAAGCCTCTGAAGTGAGCCTGTGCAAAAGTCACCGTCATGCTAGGGTGGTTGCAAGGATGATGCTATGTCATTGCTAAGGTGTTGCTAGGTCTGGTTTTCCAGGCTTTAGATGTGGCTTAAATCTAAATAAATGATAAATCTATGGGATTTTTTTTTTAAAATGACACCTGTTGCTCGCTTAAAATATATATTTTTAAAATACTAATAATATAATAGTTATGTAATATTTAGCAAATCTCATAATACATATCCCTTTTTTTTACTTTATATTATAATGCCGTGATGCCTAAATTCCCTTGTAGCATTTAAAATGACTGATTTTATTTTTTTTTTGTAATTTATTTAGACAAAAATATAGAATTTTAATATCATTTATCAAAGCAAAGGTCTACTAGCATCTTTATCTTGACCTGAACTGCCCCCCACACATGCTTTCTCTCTACCTGTATAATCTGAGCTGCCAGCTCAGGCGTGCCGTGTCTCAGGTCATGCTCGTTGACGGCCAACACTCTGTCGTTGCTGCAAAGTCGTCCATCTTTAGCGGCTAACCCTCCCTCCAGCAAGTCCAGGATAAACACACCCGCTTCATCTGTACGCCGCACCAGCTTGATCCCCAGCTGCTCTGATGATTCCCGCTTGTGCAAGGTGATGCGTATGCTGGCAGGGCTGCCCTTGGGTGTAGCAGTTGCCACAGGTGGCCTGGCAGAGCAGCGGCGTTCTCTCAGAACCGTCAACTGCAGAGTGGCGCAGGGACGTGCCAGTGTGGAGCGGGCGAAGTTATGGGACACATTACTGATGTCTACGTTGTTCACCTGCACTCGAATGGGAAGTGTAGAGAAAGATTGAATGGGTTTGACAAATGTGATGTGCTCTATTATTTTGAGTTGGTAGCTGCAATAAAATGTTTGTGAAGAATTTTTTTTGTGATTTATGGGGTTTTTGATTAAATAAATGTTCAGCTTTCAAATTGTTCTGATAACAAAATGCGGAAAGATGTCAAAACAGATTGTGAATAACATGCCATCTGACATTTTATTTACCTCATGACATTATTCATAATATTATTATTACTTTTTTTTAACATTATTACATTTTTACTTAACCTGTTATTAATGTCTTAATTAATCTACACTGCTGTTCAAAGGTTTGGGTCGGTAAGAGTTTTAATTTTTTTATCACCAAGGCTGCATTTATTTGATCAAATTTTTTTAATTTAATTAAATGTATTTATTCCTGGGATAGAAAAACAGAATTTTCAACATCATTAATTTAGTCTTCATTGTCACATGATCCTTTAGAAATCATTCTAATATGCTGATTTGCTGCTGAATTGGTTGTGCTGTTTCATATTTTTGTGGCGACTGAGATACATTATTTTTTCAGGATTCTCTGATGACTAGAAAGTTCAAAAGAACAGTATTTGAAAAAATGAAAAAACTTTTGTTAATCTATAAATGTCTTTACTGTCACTTTTGATCAATTGAATGCATCCTTGCTAAATAAAAAGATGAATTTCTTTAAAACAAAATCAGTAGTTTATGTTTGAATAAAATGTGGAATCTTTAGAGACAATTTTCTAAAAAAAAAACAAATTTGTATGGCAGCCACCATTTAAATCATATATCTTGTCAGTTGAACCAAAACATAATATATATATATATATATATATATATATATATATATATATATATTAAAGAGTTATCTTTTTCAGTCAATGCATAAAACTAAAAAATTATTTTCTGGGTCAAAACGACTCAAAATGATGGAGCACGTCACATATTTAGGTGAATATCAGTTTGAAGAATTCATTCTGTTCTATATCTGTGGCAAAGACTGCATCTCTTCGTAGCCATTCTGCAGCCACTATTCATCAGAGCTCTTTAGAGATTGATTAAAGTATCAGGGCTGATCTGTAAATAGCAGTGAAAATGCTATTTAATCAGACAGTTATTTTGGAACATAGCGGCAATACCTGAAGTAATTGGTCCCCAGCCAGCAGCCTTCCGTCTCGGGCTATAACACCGTCACGGTACACCTCCTGTATTACCACATTTATCAAGGGGGTCTCGTTTCCACCAACAATACTTATGCCCAGCTCTGTGTAGGGGTTTGCACGATGAACCTCAATAGTTGTGATTTCTCCCTCAGGTAGAGACGGAAGTTTCACACAACCTAAAGAACAAGACTTATTAAACCCAAGCAAAGATTCAGAGAAACAAAGTGATTTGGTTCTAGGTTCATATGAAATAATCACACCTTCTTCAGCAGAAAGAGGCAAAGTTTCAACAAAGTCCCATCCTGAAGAGGCTGAACTACCAGTACGGAGAAGATGGATGCACGGGTTGCTGAGAGGACGCTTCACACGTGGAGGAGCGCACTCCAGACCATGGACACCTTTGAGAGAAAGAAAGACAGCTACATTTTAATTACACTTTTTTTTTTAAAACAAGTGTCAGCTAAGCAACATGTGCTAATGCAAATCTCTAATGAAAAGAAATGCGCGTATGCGCAACACAAAACTGCCGGAAGCAGCTCCGCTGGAGAACAGTGACTGAATCTAAAACCCCATCATATCTTCGTTGCTGTCAGTTACCGAAACCACACACGAAAACCAGAAACACATGGTAGACGCATTTGTGCAGTGCAGAGCACTGTATGACATGACAGATAACTAGTTGTCCAATCCGGTTTCATTCAAACAGCACGAGTTTTCAAGAATGCGGTTGTTGTTCTGAAATTTGACAGGTGTGAGTTTGGTTATAGAATACGGTTGTCACTCCTGTAAATAACTAAACTGTGTGTGAACGTAACCGTATTAAGGACTGACAACCATATTCTGCTGCTGTGTGAATGTGGCCTTAGAGTGTAATGTCTATTGAAATCAACTGTGTGGTTAGTGAGTGACCAAGTTGTTGATAGAGTGTTCTGAAATTTATACTTAGGGTACTAACTGTCTTCTTCCGTGCTTTCTTCAAAGGCGGGGTTGTCTACTCCAGGCTCTTCTGTCCCTGTAGGAACATTGTTGCCTGCGTTGGATCCAGCAGGTGGTGATGGTGTACTCTCCTTCATCTCAGTCTGGGGCGATCTGGGGGGATCGGTCGCTGTGACCCTGTCTTCGCCTCCCTCCATCTGCGTCCGATCTAGCTTTGTTCGCTGGCTCTGTGTCCCAGGACACCTAGACCCACACACATAGTCATAAAAATATAAACACAGTAACCTTTAACCTAAAATATTCAGGAGTCTAGGTACATAGAGGTCTGGTTGACATGAAGTGGAGGACAAGGGCAAGAAAAAGGAAGCAAATTACACAAGAAGCCTTGCGCTACATCCTAAGGGCAGATGCTATTTCAGGAACCTAACGTAAAGGCCCTGATCTTCTATTCTCAAACACAGTCTTGTCACAATTGTCTCCCAGACAACACTGGTCCCGTGAAACTATGGGATTTTTCTTTGCCTTTGAGCTAGGAGTATTGTAGCATATTACAAACATAACTGTCATACAATTAACTAACAGCGCTAATTAATTACTCTAAGCACCAATGAGGACAAAGACCTGTAGGATAGTATTACATGCTGAGGTCTCATAGTATAACAAGAAAGCACCGATTGTCAACAAAGCTAAGAGAAGATGGCTAATGCTGGCAGTAACTCAGACTTCTTAGGAAGGCGTTAGTGCCTTGTTAAGGTTAGCTAATCTCCTTGGGTGCTTTTCCTTTGAGCTATAAATAAAACATTCTTGCAATAATTATCTATGAATGATCTGGCAAAACTTTGATAAGTTCCACTTTTCTACTTGTTTTTACAAAAACAGATGATTATAGCAAAAACTATTTTTTGTCCTCTGATTTGTGAACTAACTCAAATTTGAACTATTCAACTGACGTTTGGCATCAGACATCAAACCCTTAGTAGGCCAAGACCTTCAGGACATCCAAAGACACCATTTAATTCTATCTTTTGCACCAGAACTAATTTCTAAATTTATACCACTCTCTCAAACCACACAGTCCTGCCAACTCTTAGAACAAAATACCACGCTGGACTCTAACTCACCATAGCTCTGGGTTGCCCTTGGCAGTCTCACAGAAGAAGTGGTTGAAAAGGTTTCTAGAGTTGAAGTTTCCCAGCATGGCTGAAGAGAATATGAAACTGCTGCTGTCCAGTGCATTACACAGGACCGACTAATCTCCCATCACATGACGAAGGGGCAAATAATCCCCAGATAGGAAGTCAGATCAACCCTAGAAGGCTCCACTCACAAGAAAGTCACCGTAGCATTTGTTTGCTAAGCATCATTTCTAACTCTAACAGATACCCGTGTATGATATTAGTTCTGACTCAAAAGCCTGGCATGCTCAAGTTGAGCTGTTTATTAAAATGTGTTCTGCATTTTGATCAGGTTTGTAAGGGTACAGCACAATTTCACAATAAAGTTTTTTATTGTACTTTGTACTTTAATTAAAGTTTTGTGGCTTATATCTGTTAGATTTGAGGCCACCAACATGCTAGTGTAGTTCTAAACATTCCCAAATAATTAAATATATCATCAAAAGAAAGAAAACTGCACATGTGAACCAATATCATAGTGTCTTTAAAATAAGCCAACTGTAGTTAAGTGCTTTACATGCCAGTCCTTCATGTTTAACTGGGTGGTTCTTGGCTGCAAAGGCAAAAAAAGATTTTATGCTTATAGCTCTAAGTTTTGTGTGTAAAATGTTGAAAGTAACCATTACATGTACATAAAATCAATCGGTATATGCTTCTATAGAAATACAACTTACATTACTTTCAAGGTATACATTTGATCAATTCTTGCATTCAATGGGAATCAAACCCATGAGCTTGCCATTGCTAGTACCAGGCTCTACTGTTAAAATAATACAAGAATACATAAAATTATTATTTCAGCCAGGGGCATCGCTAGACCATTTTTACTGAAGCACAAGCAATCAGTAAAATACCATAAAATATTACTCATAAAAACCTTTTGTGTCAATGAAGATTACCGTATACCGACCTCGGAATTATTTTCTCTGATAATATTTCAGTGATAAAGTTGTATTTTTTAAAACAGCTGTTTAGAATAAGAACTAGCGATGCCAGATACGCAAATGAATCACTCTTTTGATCTAATCAGTCAAATGGGTTTGCAAAAAGGTCTGAAACTGTTCGTAATTCAGTTTGATTTATTAGGACAGTTCAGTCATGCACTGAATCATTTACAGCGGTTTCTCCCACTGAAATAGTCTTGGGATCCTACAATCCATTGTAGGAAACAATACATGCAAATGTCTTCTAATGTTTGTCAATGACAAATTTCAATGAGTCTTTACTGCAGGTAAAGATGATTTACATCCAAAGCAGTATTAAAAAAAAAACAGTATCAAAATATAGGAACCCTTTTTTGTGCCCCAATACTGATGAAATGCTAGAAATGCCCTTGATTTCAACAGCTTTTGCATTTGAGATGAAATATTTGAATGTGCATATTTGTGTGAGTGTGAGTATCTTACCTGTGTTTGAGATGTGCCTCCAGGTCACAGCGTGGCATGCTGAGAGAACAGGAGGGCGTGAGCGGACAGGTGATCGACAACTTATCCAGCAGCTTGTGCACCAGGATGCTGGAGCGCCGGCAGACCTGCAGCTGCAGATGCGCACGGTCCAGCGGACAAAAGTCCCGTTCCTGCAGGAAGCTGCGCAGGCAGCGGGCACAAAAGGTGTGGCCACATGGTGTATCCAGGGGCTGAACCAACGGCTGAAGGCAGATGTGGCACACCAAATCATCGTCCACTTCCAAACGATAGTTATAAAGGTGGTTCTCCCAGGCGCGGTGAATCTGTCCACATTCAGAGCAAAGGGCCTCCAGAAGAGCTTCGCTCACCATGCCCGGGTCCACTCCCTCTCCCAGACTGCCCATCGCACTCGGCTTCGGCTACACACACTCAGTATCTTGGTGACGGGGGTGTCCGCCCCATGGGCGTCAGAGGCTGTGTGACTCCGGCAGGGGACGGCCACCCCCTGGTAGACGGTGTGACATCACTCTGAAGGGTCGGAGAGAAGAAGTGAGGTAACTGTTGTGAACGAGAGAAAGTGTTTGTGTGTGTGCCATGTGTTGTGTGGATGAGATTATGTTGCAGAGCAGTGTGGGTTTACTCCTGCACATTAATCTGACAGTGTAATCTTTTGCTCTCTCGCCCGGAGCAATCTTTCAATCCCGCTGAGAGAGAATTATATAGGATTTCAGCAGGGAGCACAGAGTCAAGAGGTTTGGATGTGAAAGTGAGAAGACAATAGGAAAGAGAAGAAGGAAGATAAAAAAACAGTCACTGACTGTATAAGATCTAAACAGATTTGTTCATAAAAACAAGGGTGTAGGAGTGGAATGCAAACTACTTCAAGTTATTAAATACAAATATTAATCAAAATCTACTAGATTATAATTAAAATCACTCCTCTGAAAGCCCTGTTTCTAATTTTGATACATTTCAAATTTAAAAGAAAGGTTCACATTCTGTCTTTATTTACTCGCCATCATGTCGTTCCAAGCCTGTTTGACTTTCTTTCTTCAGTGGAACACAAAAGGTGAATTTCAGAAAAGTAAAATCTTAAGACTTTTTCATGATTTCAGGTAGTTTGTTGCAGTCATTATTCACAGAAAAAGTTGATGTCTGCCTTAGCTTGAAGAAATAAAGTCATACAGGTGTGGAAAAACTTTCATTTTTGTGTGAACTAGACCTGGGCTCAATGGAGAAGTTTAGAGAAAAACAGTATAGAAAAATCAAATAAATAAACAAATAATAAAAAATAAGATGTAAAATAAGAAATAACACCTAAAAAAATGGATAAAAAATAAATAGGAATGTTATTAATTAAATAATACATCTAACAGTACAGTAGTGGAAAATTTTCCCTATAATATTGTACACATATTTATAATATTTATTTTTTAAACTGTAAATTGACATTTTTTATACTCAAAAATTAGGCCTTTGTGGGGCCTTTATTTAATCTAAAATGCAGTAAAAACAGTAATGTGAAATATTATTACAATATTTTTTTTAAATAATTTATTCCTGTGATGTCAAAGCTGAATTTCAGCATCCTTGCTCCAGTCTTCAGTGTCACACAGCAGCAAATAACTGTTTTCAACACTGATAATAATAAGAAGAAATGTTTCTTGAACACCAAATCAGCATATTAAAATGATTTCTGAAGGATCATGTGACACACTAAAGACTGAAGTAATGATTCTGAAAAGTCAGCTTTGACCACAGGAATAAATTACACTTTAAAATATTTTCAAATAGAAAACAGTTCTTTTAAGTTGTAGTATTTCGCAATATTATTGTTTTATTGTATTTTAGATTAAATAAATGCAGCCTTGGTGAGCATAAGAGACTCCTTTCAAAACATAAAAAAAAAAAAATGTTTCCAAACATTTGTAAGGTAGCTACAGTACGTGAGTTGGGGAATTTGAGGTCCGTGGCATCTAAAAGACTGAAAACCCCTGAACTACACCTTTTATAATTGGCTTTTTAAGGCCACCAAACAGAAGGGGGCAATCTATTGGGCCAACAATAACTACAACCTTCGCCTGTATTCACAGCATCCGACAGCTGTGCGTCCGTGACCAGCCCCACGCTTGGTCTGTCAACGGCATCTCTGTGACTACCTGCCTCTGTTTTTATCTTGCAGCTGGACATGAATAAATCATGAGGACACAAGGCTCCTCTGTTCCCACTACAAAGCCCTGTCAACGTCTCATCAGACACACATACCCATGCTCACTTGTCCAGCACACTGTAATGTTTCAACATGGATAGTCTGATCTAAATGAAGCAGCTTGTACTTAAACCTTATCCCTTGATAGCATGATGTGGGACTTCATTACATAAGGCTGAATGGCCTTTGGGCAGCAGCCATTAGTATTCCTATTCTATGTTGATTCTCTGATGACTTTTAATCTCAAGGGAGTGTTTAGATATTGACCGCAAGGGCTGTTCGACAAGGCCACTCACTTGTTGTATCCTTGTATCTTAAGCTGTCACAGTTGTCTCTGTTCTCACTTGCAAAATGGCACATTCACGCTTATCTGTCTGTCTGGCGGATGAAGAATTAAATGTTTGTTCAGCTGAACTGACATAAAACAATAGAATTAATGACTGATCTTTAAACATCTACCAAGGAAACAAGCAATATCTGACATTTTCCATGAAGAAGGATATGCACATCCATAAAGTCTTTATTTATTGAGAAAACGGCTTTCAATAGCAATGACATGTTTCCATTCTGCAGTCCGGATCTATTCACAAACCACCATTTTTGACACCCATCACGCGCATGTTTTCCAAATCAATACATTGACATTAATTTTCTGAAAGGTTGTACGTTCACAAACAGGTAGGCAACAAAAATAAATTAATGGAGAGAGGGTGAGGAGAAATAACGGCGCTATCTCTGCTGAATTAAAATGTCTGTGGATGCCACCTGCATGAATTGTCTCGTTAATAAGGCGTATCCAATCCGGATCAATGACACAAACAAATATCGATATCTCATTATTTCTGGTGCGGCTCGCTGTAAATTTTTCGTTTAATGTCTCTCTCTCTGTCTGAGCCATCGCCTGTACAATGGACGACAATGGCATCTAACACAGTGTAGTAATAAAGGATCAGCGAGTAATAATATGAGTATTTGAATAACATTACCTATTCGCGTTCCCCTTGGATGGTGTGAACTCTGGCCCTGAGAGGGGAGAATCATGGAGCTCAATCACATCCACCGCAGCTTGCCGAGCCGCATCCGCACGTCAAAACACCCCCGTATCTGTCTTGTAGCGATGTCCGAATCGTGAACGAATGATTCATTTGAATCGGCTCTTTTGAACAAATCAGCCGAACCGGTTCGTCAAACTGGTCTAAACAATACACGTATACTCTGCACACGTATTGAAATGAATCGGTCCGAACGGCTCTCGAGTCAACAACTGCCCGACTCATTGAACCGAGAACCGCGTCTCTGATAGTAAAATCATTTGGAATGAACTATTAACGATTTCATTTACATAAGTTACCTTACAGCCGAATAGCAAAAATGTTACAAAAAAAGGCTCTGGAAATATGTGTACTACTTAATTGTATTGAATTTTATCTACGACAGCAAACTCAAACCAGTTTTAATTATTTTAAAATATAAATACATTATTACCGAGGGATGTAAAGGAATTTTAGTTTTGTTTGTTGTAAATACAAATTAAATTTAGGTTACAATTAGTGGGATCTGTGGTTTTTCATGGTGGAAACAAATTTAACTGATACACATGATGACAATAAACAACCATATATAGGCCTATAAAAAATGAATCGAAAAACGTAATGAATAGCATTATCTGCCTACATATGACTTAACTAGAACGTTTTAGAGCATGTAATATGCCAGGGGACCACATAATGACGTAAAGAACCACTGAATCATTTTGCACGGTTTCGTTCAAACGAACTGTTCAAGAGAACCGATTCTCAGAAATGAGTCGTCCTTCTCATCACCGACACCGGCCCCGTTCCGTTGGGCAGATACGGACGCTCACGCTGCTGAATTCGGGACCACATATTACTCTAGCTTTTCCTGCCATAAAAGATATGGTAAAAATAGTAGGAGTAGTATTTTAGTATGTGGTTCCGAACTCAGCAAGCAAGCTGTCAATCGATTAGCAGACCATGTAGGTGCCTGATTGAAATGCGATCGTAGAGCATAATGTCAGCCAAGTGTCGCAAATAAATGTTGTACTTGTTAATTCAAAGTACAGAAAGGTTTTATATTTTTCGTTTGAAATTTTATCGTCATGCTCATGTACGCAACTGACGTCAGGTTATATTTTTACATCGGTTATTTAGGTTAGGACTGAGCTAGTCAAACTGGGTCCTAATTTGGGTCCTCAAGTATAGGAAACAACAACAGCAGCTAGCAAGCAGAGTCGAAACGAATTATAATTTAATTGAATGCCGTTAAAGTTTAAATAAATCATGGATGATAGTGAACTAGAGAGGTATGAATATCCTAATATATATATATATATTGTTTTCAACCAATTCAGAGGGTTAGTTTAAGATGTTATGCTATGTGTGAAACACTATAGGCTAACGGTGAGTGAAGAGGTAACGTTAACGTTAGGTAATAATCTATGGCCAGGGATCATACTACAGTGCCACTGCCTTAAAGAAGTACTGTGAATACAACTAAGCAATATAGAAATATTGAATCTTCTTGTACCTGCTGAAGTCAGGATTGTCAATGAAACAGTAAATACTTCGGGTCCTTAAGTCACTCTATAAATCCTGTTAATACTCCTTCCTCCCACAGGAAAGCAGTGGAGGAGCTCCTTAAAGAAGCTAATAGAGCAAAAGTCCGTGCCCAAACAATGGGTCCTGCTGGCTGGTAAGTGTGGATAACCATGTTAGAAAGCTTTCTTTATCATAAATAAATGAATGTGTAATTCCCCTATGTATTTTGCGTCTGAAAACTGGTTAAATCGCTGTATTCTAGGATGAAATGTCCGCTGGGAAGTACAAACAAGCGCTTTCTCCTGAACACTCTTCGTTCCTCTGCTCTGACGCGTACTTCTGAGAGAGGAAGGGATGAACATAGGTACAACAGAGTTTGTGAAAGACATCGTAAAACAGACTGTGAAAAGTGCAATCACAAAGTCGATTCACATAGAAGACACAATTCTTCTAATTTTCACACTTCAAAACACCGCTCTTCGACACTCAATCATTCATCATCCAGAAGCCACTCCCCCAGCCTATCCCGGAAATCAGATCGGAGTCGATCGCGCTCACCAGTGCGGGACAGTTCTCCAGATGTCAAAAAATACACTGACAGAAAGAGAGAATGATGGAGCACTCAACGGAGAATTTGTGTTGGGAATGCATGAGATATTTACGCCTGTTCATGTTTGCTGAACAACATTATTAAAATGGCATTTTAAAAACAACTAAACAGACAGATTTTTATTATTGAGAAAGGCTGTGAATATTTATTTAGTTTTAACTTGAAATGCCGATTTTCAGAACGATTTTAAAACCTTGTTGTCTCTTCGGATGTTTGTTTTGTTTATATTTGTTTTGTTTTATAGGCTCTCTCTCTCTCTCTCTCTCTCTATATATATATATATATATGTATGTCAAAAACATTGTTATCTGAACCACATTGATTATCTAAGTTGATTTGACAAAAGATACAAATTTGTGACAACAAATCATGAAAATAATTTTGACAGTATATATATATATAATATATATATATGTGTGTGTCTGTGTGTGTTTGCAAGCTTTACTGGTGTAGGGGTAAAATCTTCGCATGCCAGGGGGAGCTGCCACTCGACTAGTCACAGATATATGCGCCTGCCACTCGACCAGTCACAAATATATGCGTCTGCCACTCGAACTTACACAATATGTAATATATGTTTTTAAACCAAATGCAGCGCAAATCCCCTGAAGCCAGCGGGAGCCAGAACGGTACGCACAATAGGTCAATATTCACCATTAACCAAACGCTTTTCGCCTGATTTACAACTAGCCTACTCTACCGCTTTTTTTAATCCTGAGCACCAGTCTCGTGAGGCTTGCGCCTGCCTCAAAATCTCTCACTGTTTTAATATACAAGACGAACCCACAGACAGTGCAATGCTGATCTTATTTAACTATTTCTCATCTGATCTTATATTTTATTCGCTCTTTTTATCCGTATATGGGAGTGCGCTCGTGGCTCTATTAAGCCTCGCGCCAGCCACCAGCCACACGATCTCTCACTGTTTACACCTATCAGACACTCCTAATGATACACGAGAGCACACAGACAGTGCAATACAGATCTTATTCACCTATTTCTCATCTTATCTTATATTTTATTCGCTCTTTTTATCCGTAAATGGGAGTGCGCTTGTGGCTTAAGCGTCGCCAGCCACCAGCCACACGACCTCTCACTGTTTTAATCTACCAGACACTCGGGATTGATACACGAAAACACACAGAAAGTGCAATCCTGCTCTTATTTACCCTTTTTCTCACCTTATCTTATATTTTATTCGCTCTTTTTATCCGTATATGGGAGTGCGTTCGTGGCTCTATTAAGCCTCGCGCCAGCCACACGATCTCTCTGTTTACACCTATCAGACACTCCTTACGATAGAGGAGAGCACACAGCTGCGTTTACATGGACACTTATAATCGGATTGACGGCTCAATCGGACTAAAAAACCTTCATGGAAACACCTTAATCGATCCGATTGAGCTCGATCCGATTGAAATTTAGATCCGATTGAAAGGAGTGGTTTACTCCTTTTGTAATCCGATCGAGAGAACATGTAAACACTTGATCGGATTGAAAACCGAAACTAAAAGGACTGCGCATGTGCAAAGACGTTGAAATAGCGTAATGACGTATGACGCACGGAACGAGCTGTTCTTCCTGTCGAATAAAGTGAATATAAAATGAGTGTTCCGTTATTAAAAAAATCTCATTTCACTCAGCGTCTGTGAAGTGAAGCAGGACAACGTCCCACCAGTGCTTTGTTTAAGATTATCATCCATAGACGACTAGTTTTGGGCGCGGGGTTTTACTGCGTGATCAATATAAGCAGCAAGGCAAAGCGGTTCATGCTCATCGTCTCCAAATCATGACCAGAGATGGATAAATATTAAGTCTGCTGTTTTAAAAAAATAAAGAACCAATAGAGGAGAATAGTTATGCGCGAACAGCGGCATATTCGTGCAGTGCGCATGTCAAAAAATCAATTCCGATTTGAATCTTGTGACATATAAACGCGCACATCAACCCGATTACTTTATTTATCGTTCACCGTGTTCGGATTCATCAATCGGATTGATTTCATTCCGATTGAACTAAAGTGAGAGATCGTGTGGCTGGTGGCTGGCGCGAGGCTTATTAGAGCCACGAGCGCACTCCCATATACGGATAAAAAGAGCGAATAAAATATAAGATCAGATGAGAAATAGGTAAATAAGATCAGCATTGCACTGTCTGTGGGTTCGTCTTGTGTATATTAAAGGGTGGTTCTTCAACTACAGGCACTTTTGGCCTTGTGAACTTGAGGAAAAAAGTGTTCAAATCAAAATTGTCACAGTCTAACAGTTAAATATAACTAGTCTAGTTGAATGATCCATAAGAGAACGCACTAACATTATAAGACAAATTGGTGTTTTTTGACATATTTTCCGATGAACAAATGTCATTTCCATCACATGTACATATTTGATTATTATTTTAAAATATTATGATATAGATCATTTCTTAACAGTGTAAGACCACTTTCACACATAGTATTACCAGTTTATACCTATATTGCAATTACCATAGATTTGTGGATTAAGTAAATTAATTGTCATGAGGCCCAAACACAAAGCTTACATCCACCACAACCTGAAATATAATATTGGATTGGTTAGATACATTTAAGAAAAATAACTACTTGTGTTATTACATTAAGTGGACCATTATCTCATAAACTATGCAGAAGTTTTTAATGAGTGATTATTTAGAGAGATTATTTATTCTTACTAGTAAGAATGCAATTACAGAGCTCTCTAATTCAATTCTTACTAGTAAAAAAACAAATTAAAGATATGTATAATTGCAGAGCTCTGTAATTGAATTAGAGAGCTCTGCAATTGCATTCTTACTAGTAACAATTCAATTAGAGAGCTCTGTAATTTAATTAAAGAGCTCTCTAATGCAATTGTTACTAGTAAGAATTGGATTAGAGAGCTCTCTAATTGTAATTCTTACTCGTAACAATTGCATTAGAGAGCTCTCTAATTCATTTCTTACTAGTGAGAATGCGATTGCAGAGCTCTTTAATTCAATTAGAGAGCTCTACAATTGAATTGTTACTAGTAAGAATTACAATTAGAGAGCTCTCTAATTGCATTCTTACTAGTAAAAATTGAATTAGAGAGCTCTCTAATTGTAATTATTACTAGTAAGAATTGGATTAGAGAGCTCTCTAATTCAATTCTTACTAGTAAGAATGCAATTAGAGAGCTCTCTAATTGTAATTCTTACTAGTAACAATTCAATTGTAGAGCTCTCTAATTGTAATTCTTACTAGTAATAATTGGAAAAGAGAGCTCACTATTCAGTGCCATCTCATTATGATAATCGTGCCTCATGTTTATTCATCTGGCATTCATATTGATCTTGCGTATTTTGATATATTTATTAGGCTAATGTTACCGAAGATGTGTTGTGAATGTTACGTTTTGCTTATAGACATTTGTGAATGTGATACATGCATGTGTGTAGGCCTACATCAAAGTGAAAATTAAGTGTATTTCCAACTCTGAACTCAGTCCAAGTAAATTCGGTTATTAAATAAACAAATAGCAAAACGAGTTGTGCTGTGTCCCCACCACTTTTCAAAGCAAAGTTACGCCACTGCTTATCCCATATAATTTGCGGGATAATTAGGGCCGGACTGGGCAACAGCATAGATTTCGGGTTTGTCCCGAATTTTTCGTGATGTCTGGTCACCCTAGTTACAGTCTTCATAATGTAACAGTAGCCGAATGCAAATACATATATGAATGCAAATGCCTATATGTACGTATAAAATGTCTAACCACGCCTAATATGACTTTTATTTTGAAAAGTAGGAAATGGGTGTAATCCGTTTTGCATCTAATGAATATGAGTTTTTACTAGTAATAATTGCATTAAAGAGCTCTCTAATTCAAATAGAGAGCTCTGCAATTGCATTCTTACTAGTAAGAATTCAATTAGAGAGCTCTCTAATTCAGTTTTTACTAGTAAGAATTGGATTAGAGAACTCTCTAATTGTAATTCTTACTAGTAACAATTGCATTAGAGAGCTCTCTAATTGAATTCTTACTAGTAAGAATGCAATTGCAGAGCTCTGTAATTGAATTAAAGAGCTCTGCAATTACATTCTTACTAGTAAAAATCGAATTAGAGAGCTCTCTAATCGTAATTGTTACTAGTAAGAATTGAATTAGAGAGCTCTCTAATTGTAATTATTACAAGTAACAATTGAATTGTAGAGCTCTCTAATTGAATTCTTACTAGTAAAAACGTAATTACGACGAGTAAGGCTGGGTACAATTTAAGCTAAAACGGCTTGCCATACAGGCGCATATATCTGTGACTGGTCGAGTGGCAGCTCCCCCTGCCACGCAAAGATTTTACCCCCTCTCCTTTACTGTCGCCACTCGCCAGTAAGCAAGCAAGCATATTTTATCGCCGTTCGTCCTCTGCCATGGATTATTTCTTATCGAAGAGTCTGAACATTTGCTTTGTTTGTGATTCTCCTTACTCGCACCTCACCATAAAAAACATGCATTTAATCAAAAATTACATATCCTACACGTGTAGCCAAAACTGCGTTCTCATTTACTGTTTTATGAGACGAAACATCTTGTGGGTGCAGGCCGGGTTTATCAACATCTGATTACGTATCGTTTTACATAACGCAATTGTTTCAACCATTATGATTTATCTACGCTGAACTCGTTTATAGCTACACATTACTCCTACTCAAACATACAAGTGGTTACAGAACGCTTTTGCGTGTCCCCTAACTGGTTTATTGCATTTTATCTAAAGTTTCAAAACGCATTTTAATTGCTATAGCCGATTTTATGTACCAGTGCCTTAAGTTGTGTATTTCCGCTATGGCATGGCAAAGCTACATTAAATATCACTTTGCACCATTATTCCTCTCAAACCCTTCCATGGATATACTTCCAAATTGCGTCGTCTCACTCACGCTTCATAAATCCTTTTGTGCTCTTTCAACATTGTGAAAATAGTCGCGGATAACGATTTCCTTCCACTTTCAAAAGAGCTCATATATAAACACCATTAAGCGTCGTTACAAGGCTTGATTTGCGAGGAATGGATTTACCTGAACTTTATGATGTCACATGAGAGCCCCATTAAGATAGCAGAGAAAGTGCCATTATTGTCATTTGAAGAGGCCCATGTAAACACAGCACTATGCCATACAGTCTCCACTCCAATGTTGCTTGAACATAATAAAAATGTTTCAATCTTTTTTATAGGCTAAATATAAAAGAACGTAGTCTATGGGTGATTCTTCCGTTACTTTTGACTAATCTTGATACTATTTGAAAAGCAACACATTTTATGTTAAAGGATGAAAGTTGATTTTGGTGTAATGTTGCTCCCCTTCTATTAAAAAAAAAAAAAACAAATAGAGACAGTTTGGCGAATTTAATTTCAGCCCTCTAAAAAATTTTCAGAAAATTCAGTTTTTAGCATCTGAAGACTTGGGGAAATTCCAATCACCTTTTTATGCTGCCTGTTTCTTTCTGGGTCTGACCTCTCCAAACAGCGGACCGCCTAGTGCGCGCACGTTACGCACACATCTCTAACTAATTGAGTTTCGTTTCACTCTCCATGTTAATTCGTTTACACCGAACAGCTCGTTTTTATTTAACCACGAGGACTTTAGTTTAATGGACCGTGTGCGGGTGTGCTTAATGGCAGGTAAGCTTGGTTGAAGACAACAGTTGGGATGTAGCTTATGTGTGTAATGATTGCCACCAGTGTTCATATTTTACGTGACAAATACTTAGGAGGCCTCTTAAAAACATTTAGGCATTATTTTGGGGCGCAGTCTGATAAAATGGGACTCGCATAACAAATTCTAATTGGCATCATAAGCTAAACGTCAATTATCTATTATTTTAAATGCATTTTAAAACTTAATGTTGTGCTATGTGTGATATAGCCTGAATCTCGAATAAAGTGCTATCACCCGAAACTCCGCAAGGCTTGGTGGTCATGGTGATTTTTCCGAGTAAGATAGGATAGCCTATTCCTGGATCAACACATTTTGATTCATCCCGATGGTGCAGCTCAACTCGCACGCTGCTTACTGACGTTGTTGTAACATTTTTTCCTTCAGGACAATAAAAAAAATCAGATGGGTTTGATGATTTTGCCTCTGATAAGTGAGAATCGATCCTGTCTCTCCTCGGAAAACCCATTCATACTAAATGCGTCTCTATAACACGCATTGTGTTTATCGTGAGCACTTTCAAGAAGCTTTTATCTTCTTTATACCGGGTCAGTTTTTAAGGAAAAGTGGCTGCTTTTCCGCGGGGAGCAGAGATACGGATCCCCCGATTCACCTGTCTTTGTAGTAGGCTAGTATTACAACTGCAGGTGTAGCACATATAGTCGCAGGCAAACAGAGAGTGTTTGCCAAGGGCATTGATTTGAGCATGGTCAGTTCTGTTCAATTATTGTCAAACCGCGGGGCAGTCAAAAGGAAACACGAACAGAATCTACTGCCAGTTGACAGCTTTGTGTAAACAGTGAAAGCGATGGTGCAGCAGGGTCACATGGTCCTGGTGGCACACCTATGAGGCCCTAGAGCGGCGCCAGACGCTCAGACTGCAGGTAGAGCAGAGGTCCTGATCAGGGGCAGGGCGCTGGCTCATGTGCTCGAGTACAGCACGGTTTTCCCGGTCTGTGGCAATCATGAATCGGGAAGAGCACTATTACTCACCTAACCATCTGTACAAGGACTCTTGCGCCTTCCAGAGACACCCCAACGAAGACTACTGCCAAAACCCTCCACCGTGTCTGTATATGAGTAGACAGACTCAGTCCGTCTACGCCTCACCGTCCTTGGGCGCACAGGACCAGCCAAATCTTACCGACATTACCTCTTATAACATGTCGACCCGGGATGATCTAGCAGGGCCTCATCTTCATCTTCCTCAGACTCCACAGACATCTCTACAGACGCTCGGGGGTTACGGAGACTCTCTTGACCTGTGCGGGGATCGGAACAGATACCATCTCCCATTCCCCTGGATGAAGTCAACTAAATCTCACTCACACGCCTGGAAAGGACAGTGGACAGGTAACTCGTATGCATAGGCCTACTTTGGTCATTAATCTTTACATGTTTACCAAATAACTTTTATTAAAACGAAAGCAGGCCCTAATGTCAAATTCATCCGCACGATTTCCAAACTCTCAAGCGCTTAAACGAAATATCCATTTGCAAGTAGATGCTTATTATAGGCTAATATTTCTATCTAAATCGTTAGAGCAGTCATTTAGTTTAGGATACACGTCCAAAACCGCCCATAGGAAGAATGGAGCAGAAATTAAGAATGTTAGTTTTTGATTCTTTACTTCACTCTAGAATAGTCTACATTTTAAATTCATTGGCCCTATACATTTATATTGCATAGTTAATTAATTTCAGCAGCCTGATTATTTTTATTAACTATTCACATATAAGATGAGTTTGAGAACAATAATTGTTTGGCTACAGTTATTGTAAAATTTGATTATGATTAAAATTAATATAAAATCAAATTATAAAATAAATAAATAAAAAGTTTAATGACAAAATTTAATTTAAATCTAATTTGGCCTATATACAATTATTATTAAAAAAAATATTATGTTATATACAGATGTTACTTGACACTTGAAAGGTCTCCAAAAGCGTGACATTTATGGACCAATGCAGAATTTTATTCTTGATTTATTTTGCTTTAAGTAAATGCATTTTTTTAAAGACTAATTTTAATTCCTTAATTAGTAGCCTATTTTATTAGAAAACGAAAGAGAGGATATTATTGCTGAAAATCATCAGACAAAACAGCTGGTTCTCTGATACAAATATTTCTAGCGTTCGGTTCAGATAGCCTAAATAATTATTTCAGAAAATGTTGATTCAGGAGGCTGCTTTTACGATTTAATTAATCGATTGCTTTTACTGACGAATTAAATTAATTCGACATAACACTGTCAGAAACATTTTGTTTTAGGAATTTAAATCAGGAATGGTTAATGTTAGCCTAAATCACGAATTTGTCAGTCGCAGGACTACAAACTGAAATGGTTCTGACCCTTCAACTTTTAGGCTATCATGCGTCAGGTAACTTTTAAACTATTGTCTGTAATATCCTCAGAGGCAGATGGTGTGACAGCGAGAAAAATGTAGAAAAGATGACTTTACTAAAAATGTCATTCATGTAGGCTACTTGTGTTTTAGGTCCATACATGGTAGAGGCCGAGGAGAACAAGCGCACGCGGACTGCTTACACCAGAGCGCAGCTGCTCGAGCTCGAGAAAGAGTTCCTCTTCAACAAGTACATTTCGCGCCCACGCCGCGTGGAGCTCGCGCTCACCCTCAGCCTCACCGAGAGACACATCAAGATCTGGTTCCAAAACCGACGTATGAAGTGGAAAAAGGAAGAGGACAAGAGGAGAGCCAGAGGAGTGGATCCCGAACAGGATTCCTCCATCACGTCCGGGGATTTGAAGGATGAGTCGTGTGTGGCCCCGGGAACTCTAGCGGGACCTCCTTCACCCCTGCACTCGCACGTATCTCCAGTTTCACAAGACTCGTAAGACTGTCCAAAAGAGACATCCGAGACTGTATCAACACAATCTATCAGTTTGCCATCGATGAGTGGAACTATAAGTGTGCAAAATGTGACTTTCCAATTCATTCTCACAGTGACAATGACAACATTTGGTCAAATCCTGAATAATGGCATTAGAGGGCGATCTCAGTTGCGCGAGAGACGAAGCTTCTGTAGAGTCAATTTCGTGTTTTCTGTGGAGGCTAATCGAAATCCTGCACGCCATTGAAACACAAAATGTTCAAGATCAAATAAGATATATTCTTGGTCATTAGCCTATTAAAAATTGAATGTAGGCTACTCATTTTTATAGCTAGATGGACAATAAATAGTTTCTTAATTTAGGCCTAAATGGTAGCGATTACCTATCATTACATCATTCTTTTAATAAAAGTAGACGTGGCGTCATCATGTGTTTTAATTTGGTGCAAACAAAAATAATAAAACAAAGCAACCCGTAGCCTAAGACCGCCAATTTAAAAAAAAAATCACTATACTCTGATACGTCTGTTAAGATGTCTGTTAAAGAGTGCTTCATCTGTAGCCTACAAACATCTGAGAGACATCTTTAAGATGTCAGTTTTACATGGGTTTACATAAACACCTTAAAGACATTTTCTAAATGATATTCATCTCAGGAAACGTCCTATTGCGGATGAGCAAACACTCAAAAAAAAAAAAAAAAAAAACGTCCTCCAGATGTAAACTCACATCAAATAGACATCTCTGAGGTGCTGCTACATGTTGGGAGAGAGCACCGACAAAAACATGTGCTGCCGTTTTTATCACTTAATTTTATTAAAGATTTACATAGCACAATTAGATCACAAAATAGTAAATATTATCTTATTGAGTTAGGGGCCATAAAACTTGACTTTTAAACGCCATAATAGGCTACATTAATCAATTTATTTAGACACTTTTTGTCTTCTTCTGTGTTTTCTTATTTTAGCCTACACAAATTAACATAGGTCTACAAATTAAAATAATATAGCTAGGCTAGGCTACAATCAAGTAGAGATAGGCAGTAAACACTTTTGTAAAGTTAACTTGAGGTAGGCTACAGTTTGGTTTGAATGCCAGATAGGACAATATTGTGTAACCTGAGGCTACAGATTTTTTTAACCTCTTCGATCGCGAGCTCCCGCTCCGCTGCACAGTCATTCTTCAGGCGTTCAGACAGTCGGCGCACAATATCCACTTTGTTGTTGAGACGGGCGCATATGACGAAAGGGAAGCCAAAGCGTTCCTTGTACTCTGAGTTTAGACGGTGCATGAGCAGAATCTCTGCGGAATCCAGTGCGGTCATACCGGCTTGACTCTGCTCTTCTCGAGACTCGCGTGTTAGTGTCCCGCTCTGGAGATCTCGGCCCGCCAAATCAGGATGACACCTCAAAATGCCCTCTTTACCTGAACACATGTAATGTACTTGTATTGTATATAAACCAGTAAATAAATTATTGTGTTTAAAACTTCAGGCAACGTGATATGTTGTTAAGTTGATAAAGCAGCAGAAAAATAGCCTACCTGAGTCTGACAGATTGTGAATAAATTCTGTTATGTGAGCCTCGATGTCTGTTAGATCTTTGAAAGGCCGATGGGACCATATTGCAGCAGAAATGATGGGGCATTTCTCAACAACATTACCGAATAGTTCCACAAATTCTTCGTATGTGAGAGCATTTACAGCGCTTATGTCCATGGCTCCTGCGCGTGTCCTCTACAAACTGTAGGCCTACTGGAAATGGCTAAAGCCAATATTAGACGAGGTCATTGTCCGTTGGGGCAAATAGCCTAGCTTTCCCATTTAAAGGGTTAGTTCACCCAAAAATGAAAATTCTGTCAGTATTTACTCACCCTCATGTTGTTCCAACCCCGTAAGACCTTCGTTCATCTTCGGAACACGAATTAAGATATTTTTGATGAAATCTGAGAGCTGGATCACTCCTCCATACTAGTCCATAAGCTTCTTCAGGGACTGAAACTTGCCAGCCCCGAAAAGTCATTAAAGACATCGTTAAAATAGTCCAAGTGACTACAGTGGCTCAATCTTAAGTTTATCAAACGACGAGAATACTTTTTGTGCGCAAAAAAAAAAAGACTTTATTTCAACTATTCATTTCCTTCTCTGTGGGCCTCGAGTCAGTTCACTAGTGTAATAGCGTAAGCTTCTGTTGTACGTCACACGCATCACACACATGACCAGCGTCGGCCAATAGTGAGCCTACGTGTGACGTAGCTCTACATGATCACACTATGCTAACTGACTCCAGGCCCACAGAGAAGGAAATGAATAGTTGAAATAAAGTCGTTATTTTAGTTTTTTTTTGCTCACAAAAAGTATTCTCGTCAGATTGAGCCACTGTAGTCACTTGGACTATTTTAACGATATCTTTAATAATTTTTCGGGGCTGGCAAGTTTCAATCCCTGAAGAAGCATATGGAGGAGTGATCCAGCTCTCAGATTTCATCAAAAATATCTTAATTCGTGTTCCGAAGATGAACGAAGGTCCTAGAGGTTGGAACAACATGAGGGTGAGTAAATACTGTCAGAATTTTCATTTTTGGGTGAACTAACCCTTTAAGCTTCACTAAACACCAATAAACATCAAGCATATTCATACTGATTAAACATAAGATAAATTAAGATTAAAGACTAAACAATAGCCTACTTAGACTATTTTTCTTAATTTGGCTGTTGTTCGTTAATCCCCTATTACACAGTTATTTGAGTTTAGATTTTGCTTTGAAATGTTATGTTCTCTCCTGTAAATATGTAGGATATATAATGACAGTGGAAATATTGAGACCATTATGTATAAAATCTGATTACAGTTAAAATGGGTTGTACAACAAACAAATCAAGACAACCCATAGTAAACATTTGGTCAGAGGGTTCTCTGGTCTCTACCCCAAGTGGTGCTCACTGCAGAACCAAATATCGTTCAGCTACACCTCTGTGGATCTAATGGGTGGATGGATAGAGTAATGGGTAGGGTTAGGGTGTTTGGACCTTCTAGCTCCACCCATTATGCCCAAATTACATCCAGAGAGGGGGAGCTGGACTTCACACTCCACTCATGGCTCTCTGTATAATGAGACTCTTCTCTTCTCTGCCCTCACCTCACTGGCCCTGTCCCAAATGGCACACTTCATGCACTTTCGGTCTTGTGGACTTACAATGGCTGCTGCACGTGCGCGTCCGTTAAGTCCATGAGACCGGTGTTGTGCCGAATTTTGACCCCCTGCCAAACTATTAACCCCCTCGTTGAAGTCAGTACCTGATTGCGTAACCCCTAATCCTAACCCCCTCCCCACATCTAATCCTAAACCTACCAATGCCAGGGGGGTAATAATTTGGCGGGGGGTCGAAATTCGGCACAACACCGGGTGTCCCAGTTGTCATTTTAGGTCTCAGAAGGGTGCCCCCTTTGCAGTCGATATGCGCCCTCGATACGCACTTTTGCCGAGCCCGCACTGATGCGAGCTCCGCACCAGACTTCTTTCCGACAGTCAAAGCGGCGTAACGTCACGAAAGTGCTGACTCGTAGGAAGACCTCGAGTGCTTGGGCTGCCATTTGGGACAGGGCCTTACTACAGCCCTGGTGTCATGGCACTGGTTCATGCACCATGGCGCCCTCCTCTGTAGGTCTATGATATAAACACTTTCAAAGTCAACACATTCCATATAATATAAACGGAGCAATTCCACAAGGGTCCTCATCATCGTTGCTCTGGCCCTAACTGAGGTTGCACAGAAATATGAGACAAAAATGCACAATTTGTGTTTTATTTGCTCTGTTGCATCTTAAACCTTACATATAAACATTTTTCAGCTACTCCAATATAAAAATAACAATGATCCCTTTTCAATATTATGTCCACTCATTCACTGTCCCAGTGCTTTCGAAAGCAAGGGAAATAAACAATGATTACATTACAATTAATACTTTATCACTTTAAGCAATGGAACTGAAAAAGTTAATTTTGTTTATAGAAAATCTGCACAAATGTGCAAATAAAATTTGTGTTACAAGAAATGATAAGCATAACTAAGCATGTAGTAGACTATTCTTATTACATGATAAATAATATTAAAGGAAAATTATTAAGCCATAAATGTTTTAAAGGTAATTTAATAAATAGAGTTCTTTTTTCTATATAAAAATAGAGCAATTTATTTGAGTCTTTAAATGCAGCAAAAATAACATAATTAATACTGTCCAACTTTTGTCATCCTTCATTATGGTACAGAAGCAGGTTATTCAGTAGGCTATTCTAACGTTCTATTTAAAATTTGAAAGATTTGTTATTTTTTCATAGTTCCTAAAGGAGCTTGCTGAACAAAACAACATTCAAATACTGCATATTATTAACATTGTTTACACCCATAAAAAATTAAAAATCAACATTTAATAACCGAATCAGGGTTAATAGGCCTTAAACATATTAATAGGCCTTAATAATATTAAACATATTATTGGTGGTACAATAAATGACACAACAATTCCTTCCACAATTTCTCTTGAAACTAAAACTGCTATGTGTTAGTGGTATTGGAAGCACAAATTATGCATTAAGTTTTCCCAATGCCAGACATAATCAAGGCTTAAACTCACATTCAAACAAGAGGTTCTGTTCTTACTAATCCAGGACTGTCCACAGATTTGCATTCATCTGAATTCTCAGTGTTGGACTGGAAGGCATCCTGTTGGTTCTCCATCAATGTAGCATCAGGGGTCATCGGTGCATTCTGGTATGTTACTTCATTGTGGCAGGATCCTCCAAAATTGTAATATAGCTGTAGACAGATATCACAGTAAATGTGTATCAGCCAGCAATGTTACCATATTTAAAAAATAACTATCACATAAAAGTCACCCTCTCTTCCAAAGCAGCCAGCTCTTTTTCCATGAAAGCCACAAGCTTGGTGAAACAAGGTCGATCTACAGGATCCAGTGTCCAGCAGTGACACATAACGCTGTATCTAAAGAAACACAAACACCAGTATTCTATAATATGTACTGCATAATAAATGTTCTATGTTAATTTTGTCGTTGTCAATCTTTTATATATGTATATATATATATATATGTATATATATATATATATATATATATATATATATATATATATATATATATATATATATATATATGTATATATATATACATACAGTATCTCACGAAAGTGAGCACACCCCTCACATTTCAGCAAACATTTTAGCCAACTTCTCAAGGGACAATACTATAGAAATAAAACTTGGATAGATTTTAGAGTAGTCAATGTGCTGCTTGTATAGCAGGATATATTTACTGTCCTCTGAAAATAACTCAACAGACATTTTTGTCAAAATAGCTGGCAACAAAAGATAGTACACCCTAAGTGATAACAGCAGTATGTTGTTTAACCATGCAAAGCCACATGTCCTATTCATCATGTTTATGTTTTTGTCTGCTTGACAGGACCATACAAATTTGTTTATCTTGTATTAGAGCATTTAAAATTTGTGCTTTGAGTACAATTCTCTCATTATGACCACTGGATGTTCAACATGGCACCTCATGGCAAATAACTCTCTAAGGATTTGAGAATTAGAATTGTTGCTCTCTACAAAGTTGACCTAGAAGATTGGTAACACCCTGAAACTGAGTTACAGTACAGTGGCCAGGGTCATACAGAGGTTTTCCAATACTGGTTCCACTCGGAACAGGCCTCGCGAGGGTCGATCAAAGAAGTTGAGTCCTCGTGCTGTACGTCAGGTGCAGAAGCTGGCTTAAAAAAACAGACGCATGAGTGCTGCCAGCATTGATATAGAGGTTGCAGAAGCGGAAGGTTAGCTTGTCAGTGCTCAGACCATACACTGCACACTGCAACAAGTCGGTTTGCAGAAGAAGCTGGCTCACAAGAAAGCCTGCAAACAGTCTGATGAAGACAACCTGTCCAAGAGCATGAATTACTGGAACCATGTCATGTGGTTTGATGAAACTCAGATAAACTTGTTTGGCTCAGATGGTGTCCAGCATGTGTGGTGACACCCTGGTGAGGAGTACCAAGAAAATTGTGTCTTGCCTACAGTCGAGCATGGCGGTGGTAGCATCATGGTCTGGGGCTGCATGAGTGCTGCTGGTACTGGGGAGCTGCGCTTCATTGAGGGAAACATGGATTCCAACATTTACTGTAACATTCTGAAGCAGAACATGATCCCCTCCCTTCAGAAACTGGGCCGAACAGCATGATAACAACCCCAAACACACCGCCAAGATGACAGCTGCCTTGCTGAGGAAGCTGAAGGTGATGGAGTGATCAAGTATGTCTCCAAACCTGAACCCTATTGAGCACCAGTGGGGCGTCCTCAAGTGGAAGGTGGAGAAGCGCCATGTGTCTAATATCCAGCAGCTCGGTGATGCCATTATGGAGGAGTGGAAGAGGATCCCAGCAACAATCTGTGCAGCTCTGGTGAATTCCATGGCCAGGAGGATTAATGCAGTGCTAGATAACAACGGTGCTCACACAAAATAATATTGACATTTTGGACACAGTTTTAACATGTTCCCTTAGTTTTAACAGTTTTAACATGTACTCACTTTTGTTGCCAGCTTTTTTGACAATAATGTCTGTATGTTGAGTTATTTTCTGAAAAGTTACGTGTGTGTACTCACTTTTGTGAGATACTGTATATATCCATATATATATACCGGATATATCAATTTGATTTTTAATTTGATTAAAAATAGAGGCACTTACATAGATTCTGCTGCATAATAGGGTTGCTCCATTTGATATCCACTTTCAATCATTCTGTAGAATGTGTTATTCACAGTTATACCAGGATATGGGGTGACTCCTAATAGACATGAATAGTGAGTAAAAATAACAAAACACTGTGTGCTTTTAATCAGGAATGATTTAAAGAAATGTTCTTGTTTAAATACAAGTTAAGCTGTTTTGACAGCAAAGAGAGACACCTAGAGAAAAGATTTCCCATAGAAGAATGCCATAGGCCCAGACGTCGCTCTGCATAGTGTACACCCCTTTGAAAATACTCTCAGGAGCCATCCACTTCACGGGCAAACGCACCTGCAAAAATGGCATGTAAACAATTACAAGTCAACTAAAGGAAGACCAGTCTAGACTATAATACATGCACCCAAAATACCTACATTTCCTCTTACGACGTAGTTGGAATCATATTCAATGTCTCTGGCGAGGCCAAAGTCGCCGATTTTCACTTGCCTGCCATGTGTCACCAAAACATTTCTGGCTGCCAAATCCCTGTGGATACACTGTAGGCAGAAAATTGTTCACTAAAGCTATGCATTGACTATACAACGATATGAGAAACCAAATTATTAACCACTCAGATATAAAAAAGGGGTACAAAAACACAAGCTAATGGTTGGGGGTGGGGGGGAGGGGGGTTAAGAAAGGTGTCTGAAATATCAGGAAGTAGAAGTTTCTTGACCAGAAAGATAAGCTCACATTTTTAGAGGACAGGAACTCCATGCCCTTTGCAACTTGAAAAGAGAAACTCAGGAGGTCATCATAGGTGAGACTCTGAAGTTCCTCTTCTTGAAGTTTGTCTTCACATTCAAGCATTTCTTTACAGAATTGACATAAAACAATTTAGTTTTATTATCTATTGTATTAATTATTATTAGTTATTTGGTTACAACTAACAAACAAAATGAGCATATTGACATTCTCAAGTTTTGCTTAAAGTGCCCCTATTACGCTTTTTTGCACATTATCTTTCATGCAGTGTGTAATATAGCTGTTTGTGAATAAAAAAAAGGTCCTACATAGGATTGTTACAAATTTGCATAATGGTCTTCATTGGCTGCCTGCAAACAGCATTTATTTGACTCGCCCTCAAACACTATAGTTGGAGCTAAGGGCTGGAAGTGTTTGGTTCGTGTCGTCAAAATGTCGAGAAGACGCTGTTTTCTGCGCTGCGAAAGCAAATCCACTTTGCATGCACTTCCAAAGGATAAGGACTCGGGCTTGAATTGATAGGGTAAAACCGACGCCATCGTTACTGTTCTTATCACTGTATACAAGTGCTGCAATTCAGATATGTTAATGGCTGTTTCCAACTCATGGTGTAAGCGGAAGACCAATCACAACAGACTGGGTCATCTGACCAATCAGAGCAGAGTTGGCTCTCAAAAAGGAGGGGTTTAGAGAGACTGAATTCTTTATCGAACAGTTTCAGAGTGTGAGAAAAGTTGTATATTATGATAAAATGAAAGTGTTTTTTAACCTTGGATGCATGTAAACCTATTGTAGGAGACCTCAAAAACAAGATTAGGAACCTTTAAAATAGCATAATGGGCACTTTAATTCTATAAATTGATGTTTTATGAAAATATGCATGTATGGTTTAATAAGTGAAACCAAGTTAATATGAATAATAAAATTAGTAGATAAACATTAGTCAATAAAAACATGAGGTGTCAATTTTTTTTGATAAAAGTAATAAAAGTCATTGTATAATTCACTTGATGATATCTATGTTTAAAACCTCTAAAATTTTCCTTTTCTCCACCTACCCTCAACAGTAGACACTGAGCTGATGCTGGGACTGAGGAGCGCCTCGTTCTCCTGTCCTTTGCTTGTAAGAGTCATGTGCAGGCATGGGTTGTTACCAGGCTCAACATACTCACTGAGGAGGCACGACAAGGAGAGTGAAGCACATAGTCTTTTACAGTAACTGCATGACAGTTTATTCAATTATGTACACCCTTAGATTTACGGTTCCCCTTCAGTACAAGATATTCATTTCCCTCTGTTCCGCACGGGGCTTTTTTTTTTTTTGCTTTGTCTAAAAGGCCACCAATGTAATTCACTTCTTGGTGGACTCCTATGCAAACCTGGAGTTTCTCTTCTGCTGGAAGTTGTGGTAGAGGCCCCTGAATCTGTCTCTGTTGAAAGCATCCGTCAGATATTTGTGAAAACGTTCCCTGTTGCTCTTCAGGTAGTTCAAGAGATCTCCGTTACAGCAATACTGGAATATCAGGTAAATAGGACCTGCAAAAAAAAAAAAAAAAGAATTCTGTCTGACTCTGACTGTATATTATGCTAATTTGACATATAAGTAAATAAATGGACAATAGTATTGATTTGAGTTCAAGTCACAATGAAATCAAAATGGACAAATCTTATTTTTTTATGGAATATTACAGTATTTATTATAAAAAATTTTTTATAAGTTATGTTCCCTCGTAATCTTTAATTAAAATAACTTTCCCTTCCTCTTGCAGCGATATCTCTTTTCTTCTCTGATGACGTGTGTTTACTGGCATGAGGGCAGGACAACCTGTCACTCACATGACATCACAGCAATAGCAAACCTCAACCATCCATTAAATTCCCAATGGACCAAACCAAGTCCCACAAGTCCTAAATTTGTTCTTGTTTGAGAAGCCGTTTCACTTGGATAGGTACGTCACATTAGAGAAGAAAAGACTATTGCACTCGTTTCCATTTCATGCTGACTATAAAATGATTTTATTATGTGAGAAGAAAGAGAGTTCAGATTGCTGAGACATGGAGACTTGTCATGCAGGAGGTCAAACCTACAACCGACCAATCAGAATCAAGTATTCAAGAGAGATGCAAGATATTCTTATGTGTAGGAGTCTCCAGCAGAGGATATGATTCAGAAACCCATGACTTCTCCAAATCTTACCTGAGCCTGTGCAAGCTCCGAGCAAGTTGACAATGTTTTCATGGTGTCCAATATGAGTCAGCATTTTCAGTTCAGACATCAGAGATTCCTTCTCCATTGCCTGGTGCTTGCCTGTTTGACGCATAAGTTAATACGAAGTACACATTTTACCAACATATTCCAAAATGCCAATGACATACACAATTGATTGATTTCATTACTTACCCTTTAACATTTTTACGGCTACCTGAATGGAGACTCCTGGCTTGCTGATCCCATATGCTGTAGCCTGCACAACCATCCCAAAAGCACCAGATCCTAGCTCATTCCCTTTGGAAAGAACACAGAATGAATTAGTAACACCTAATAAGTTATTTCAAGCAAGTCAAAAGAAGGTTCCTGGTCCTATCTTTACCAAGCTCGAGATTTTCTCGTGGAAATTCCCATTTCAGATCATACTTAAACTCCTTGAAATCAATGTATATGTAGTCATTGTCGTTGGGTCCGACCATCTGAATCATCTGGATCTGACACTGGTACACAGGCTTCTGTGACAAAGGAGTGTATGTTTCAAGAGGTAAGATCTATGATTCTTGGTGTTTGTCATCCTGACAGAGACAGCAGGTTTACCTTAACTCTGATGAAGATGATTAAGGCAAAGATAACCACGAGGAGTATGAAGATGAGCAGGAAACAAATCACGTATTCAATGCGGAATTCTAAGGGAAAAGAGAGTGATAACCTGCATTATGAATAAAATCACCTGGAGATGATTTTTATGCCACAAATTTTAAGCCTGCATCTGCTAACCAAACTCATCCTCAACCAGATTCATCCTCAATGCTAACCATATTTTAAACTAAAAGGAGGATTGATTACAGCACTAAACAATTTCAGGAGTGTTCAATTTGCGGTTTAGACTCACTCGTTTGCAGTAGTATTTGTTCACTGCAGCCAGTCCCTGCTATGTTAGTGATGCAGCATTTAATAAGATGGTCCTCCCTGTTTGAGTGTGGTCTGGCAAAGTGAATTTTCTTCTGACAGAACTGATCTGAATCAATGAACTTGGGCTGGGCACCAGACACCTCTTCCCAGTCTTTAGGATCAATACATCTGCGAAAATATTCAGAGTTCAATTCATTTGCAAACAATGGCGTGTTTCAGAAGAGAAATTGGTTATAAGTCATGTATATGTTAAAATAAGTCTACAAACAAATGACTTGTATTTCTTGTATAAACATGTTTATGTCTTGATGACTTACTTAGCATGTGATGGGCAGATCTTCCAAGAGACAGTCACAGGTAGAGAGCTTTCAGTCTCACAAATGGTGAAGTTTGAATCTTCGTGAATTGTAATTCTAGGAATGTCTGCAAAATCATTGCATATTAATATACAGTAGTCAACATTTGAAGTGGATCAAAAAAGTTAATCAAAGTTGTCCTAAGACAAGAACGGGTATTGTTCAAAATTCATGTATAAGTTTGATTAAAGGTTTTGATCCACTTCAAATGTCGACTCACATTGAACATCTCTTTTTTTAAACTATTTATGACCACTTACCTAAAATGCAGAGAGACATGTTCCTTGTGACACTATATTCTTGAGTCTTTAGTTTAATTTGATATTGGCCCGGTTCAGAGTTACACATCTCAAAAGTACTAAAGAGAGAATGAACAAAATAAGCAAACACAACAACACACTAAAATGGATTAAAATGGATGGCATGAGGTAAATACCTATTATAAGCAATGTGGTGGGTCTCTCTGCCCTGTATTTCGGTTTGATTCGGTGTAATCCAGTGACACTGGGCTTTTGGGAAGGAAAACACCAGAGCCTGGAAGCAAAAGCTTGCCTTATTTCGTGCTAGTATGGTGTTGTTCTCATTCAACTGCAAAATGTCGATTTTGTCATTTTCTGTCAAGGAAGGATTGCCAATAGAGAAGGGGCAAAAATATAATTTTCATTATTTTTTTGCACAAGACATCGTCTCAATTTATAGTCAAAAACTTGGTCAAATGAACTTGGTAGTATTGGAAGCACTAAATCTGTATTACTCATTGTGTGATCTATAATCACATTTATTCAAATAAATATGTTTAAAATTTTAACAGAAAATGGCAATGGCTTTACCTACCAAGGACCTTGACATAGGTGTTCCCAGTGCTGTTTTTAGATGTGCAGACGTACTCCCCACTATGCATCACGTTAACTGATTCGATAAAGAAGTGCTCTGTCCAATCTGAAAAATGTAATGATGTAATTCCCTTGACCTGAATTAAGGGCATACAAAACAAGTCAAAGCATCAGCAAACTGTCAGAGCAGTGAAACTAGGATTTAATATTTCTTCATGGTTTCCATCCATATCTTACTTCTGTGTTATTGAAGAGCCATCTCAGTTCAGGGTTTGTTTTAGAATTTATGGTGCAACGGAGTAGCAGAGACTGACCAGATTTCAGGAAAATCATATTTTGCCCATTCACGTTTGTATTGAGATCTGAAGGAAAAGGAAATCATTTGTTGTCGCTGACAGTATTTCAACAATGTCTTCTTGTCTCATGGCCCACAGACCACAAAGATTGGAAAAGGTTTGGGGTTGGTATGACTAAAGAAACGATACTTTTATTCAACAGGGATGCATTAAATTAATTAAAAGTAAAGACATTCATAATGTTAAAAAATATTTCTATTTCAAATAAACACTGTTCTTTTTATTCATTTAAGAATTGTGGGGGAAAATGTTTTGTGGTTTCCACAAAAATATTAAGTAAAGAAACTGTTTTGTTTCATTGCACATAATAATAATAAAAATATATATTGAGCAGCAAATCATATTAGAATGATTTCTGAAGGATCATGTGACACTGGAGTAATGATGCTGAAAAATCAGCTTTGCCATCACAGGAATAAATTAAATTTTGAAATACATTAAAATAGAAAACAGTTATTCTAAATTATAATAATATATCATAATATGAGTGTTTTTACTGTATTTTTGATCAAATAAATGCAGCCTTACTGAGCTAGAACATAACATTAAGAACCCCAAAGCGGATTATGTACATGTATAAAAAATAGGTAAAAATTATGTAACTATTGTAAAAAAAAAAAACTAAAAAAAAAACATTACGTACCGTAATGATGGAGCTCAGTACATTCTTCTCCCAGTGAATTATAGGCACAGCACTTTATATTTGGAGTTTTAGGATCATAATCATAACTCATCAAAATGCTCTCTGTCTTATACCACTTATTTGTCATGCCCTCCATTGGTTTTTTGCTAAATGGAAAACAAACAGTCGAAATATAGATATACAGGTTATAGCAGTGATTCATTTAATAAATTCTCCCTACAAGGAACCATCCCTTCAGAAGCAGTATCTAAAACTTAAATAACTTCATATTACCTGTTACCATACCATCTGATGGTTGGTTTTGGGTTCCCCTCAGAAGTACACACTAATTGAGCTAAATTGCTACTCCCTGCTTTTGCAATAGGTTTGAGCACTGGAACTGATGGCCTTCCTACAGAGACAACAAAGAGATGTCTTAAATTAAACAACTCAAGCAGCGTAAAGTGATGGATAGATCAGATGCAAATAGAGATGTTTTATGTGTATTTTCTTCATTTCTTCAGTGTTTGACTTACTTTGTTGTGATTGAACAACGGTAACACTATGATTGCCACAGATTACAGTGTATATTTCCTTTCCAAATCTCTCAGTGTTCTGTAATGGATCCATAGAGGAATTTATCCTGTAGAATGCATGTGAAAGATTTTGATCAATTATTCACCTTTTACATCAGGAGATGTGTTAGAGTAGCCTAATCCATTCAAACCTTCATTAAAAAATCATCATCCACCCAACACAAACCTTTGGTAGCAGAGACATTTAAGCCCCTCTGGTTTGTTTTGTTGGCACGCACTATAAATTTCCACAGTTTGTCCTTCAGTGACGTTCAGTTTAATTGGGTCAGAACTCATCAAGTCAGTGTCTTCAAATGTGCATCTTACGGTCTGAAAAAAAGACGTGTGTGTACAGACTTTAACACTCCACAACCATAAATGCTGAAAAAAGAACGAACTTAGCCTGACAGTAACTGTAAAATGCAAAGCTCTGTGGTCATTACTGCAAAGTACTTTCAAAGTCATCAGTTCTGCTTTTATAGCTGCTATAAAAACTGGATACACATTGGTATATAAATGCAAGATAAAAGATCTAATGCCCTTTCTTACAGAAACTCTTGTTACAAATAATTACAATAAACATAACCTATAAGCTATTGCAGTTTTATAACACAAAAAGGGTGTTAAAATGTTTAATTATAATAAAATTGAACAATTAAATAATTCCAATTTTTATACTGTGTGTTATTAAATGCATTTTTTCTTAAACACAGTGATATTTCATTAACAATTTGGTACACTTTACAATAAGGTCTCATTTGTTAACATTAGTTAATGTATTAACTAACATTAAATAATGAGCAATACCTTTGTTACAGTATTTATTAATCTTTGTTAATGTTAGCTAATAAAAATCCAGCTGTTCATTGTTTGTTCATGTTAGTCCAGTGCATTAACTAATGTTAATAAATGCAACTTTTGGTTTTTAAATGTTGAAATTAACATGAACTATGATTAATAAATGCTGCTGAATTGTTAATTGTTAGTTTGTATTAACTAAAGTAGTTAATGTTAACAAATGAAACCTTATTGCAAAGTGTTACCAATTTTTTTTAAATAGTACAGTTTTCCATCTTTTTCATATGAGAACCCTTTTACCATATTAACTACTCCTTAATAAAATAATGTAAAATCAAATAAATAAATAAAAACTGTGATGACATCATCATCTCTTAAAGGACAAATGTCTCCTTTTTCAACCACTTTCTATTTTGTTAAATGATTAACCAAATTTATGGTATGGTTTAACCATACATTTCTAAAGTAAACAACTGAATGTTAATGGTATTTAAACAGAATGTTTAAAGTCTTACAAAAATGTGCTTTGCAAATTATCTTTAATAAACGGAAAAGGCATTTATGACCCTACATTTAAAGTAGCCTAACGTTTACTGTTAAGGCAAAACTCGCGAGGGTGAATAGGTCATCGATAACCTCAACCCTGTGGGATGTGTGGGTATTAGGTAAAGCTAAAATATTCTGAAGGAGTCAGAGAACTGTGGGCAGAAAGCTGTACAGTGCCAGTGAGGAGCTGATCAGAAGAACTTACCGATCCATCAGTGTCACATTGTGAACGAGTCTCAGTTGAAGCGTCCGTCATCTCGCTGCCTCGAGCTCCCAAGTGCAGCACGAGCAACACTTCGGTACGAGATAAGAACAAAACAAATGTGAGAGAAAAGAGAACAGAACTGAACATAATTCAATTGACTAGACCTTAAATTAAAGAAATAAATGTATGACATAGAAATTAGACAACATTAATCACACACGAATAATAGCCTACATTAAAATGCGTACATATTAACCTAAGCTAAATATAGCCTAAAAAAACTATATTGCATGTGTCACCGGTTCAGTGCTAAATTACAGTAACAAATATTTTGTCCGACTTACCCACCAAAAGCCTCTTTCCTGGACGCATCGCGTGAATGCATAACAGTTTCTTCCTCGACCCTTGTGTGATCATGAAATAGGATGGACAGCGAAAAGAGGCGCAAAAACTTTCACTTCAGCGCATGACACAAAACATCACTTCTTAATAAGGCTCAAAGTCATTCGCTTCAGCACATGACACACAAAACATCACTTTTCTGACGTTTAAGCACTTCTTCAAATGCAGGTTGGGTATCACTGCCAGCAACTTAAAACAAGAAGTCTTTTGTCAAGTAGATTATTTGTAAAAATGAATGATATTTCTGGTAGCGTATTATTTATTTGGAGAATTTTTATTTTACAGCAGAAGCCTATTGCAGCCTAATAATAATAAAAAAATAGCCTAATAATAATAATAAAAATGACTACTTAATTATCATACGAATTGACATAAATAAGAATATATATAATCTGGCCCAACCAAATGATTAATGGTCAAAAAGAAGACTACCTAGCTTTTTGGAATTAAACAACACAAAAACAAAGTAAACTACAATGTTATTTGGCCCTAAACAGAGACAACAGTAGAATACCTGAGCACAGTCAGAGACCACAAAAAGGAAAAATATGACAAGGTGCAGACTGAGCGACAACCGCCTGGCTATAAAGAAAGGATATACACCTTTCTTTTATAGACAAAGCTGCCCAGAGAGTGCAGGTTATGCCTGCACTACCCATACAGAAATTTAATATATGTCAATATATGTAAATTACATATATAATGTCAGTGCCCATGTATGTCTGCTGCCTATATGAGAATATATGCAAAATACATATATATATAAAACACATAGACATATATGAAACATATATTTCAAAATATAGCAAAAATGGCCATTTTCATGTAAGTGCCATATATTTTCCCGTATATGCACATAAATGTTAAATACATGTAAGACGCATATGTATGTATGCATATACTTATTTCAATGCATCAGTATCACATGCATGTATGTTTACATACATTTATTAAATATGTGGGAAACAAATATGTATGTCACATATTAATACTTAATGTTGTCCATATATGCGAGAAACCAATACTATACTGTAATATATGCAGATATATGGTATCATATATGGATGAACTCAAATATTTTCTTCACATGTTTGGACACATAAATGTTCATATATGTTGCAGGCATATATTGTGTTCTCAGATAAGTCAAATATATGTATAGATATATGTCATGCTATTTAAAATATAAGTACATATATGGCCATATATTACATTTTTGTATAGGTAGCCAAGAGCTACACTTCTTAACCACCTGCCCTAACCATAATGACAGTCGAAAATACTACTTTCCCAAATTTGAAATGATTTGTTCTAACTTAAAAAAGCTGGAGAATGATGCAAGCTGAATATTTACTTGGCGAAAAAGAGACTGCATTTCACTAGCGGCAAGGTATCAATTCCTGGGACAAAAATAGGGAATAGCACACACGCGCGCGCGCGCGCGCGCGCACACACACACACACACACACACACACACACACACACACACACACACACACACACACACACACACTAGCTACATTTGTTCTGTTTTTTTCTACACTTTTTCATCACTCAATTCGCTCTCATTTGTCTCATTTTTTCTGCTCATTTAAATGCTTTGGCGATACAATGAACAATTTGTCATGCATGCCAATAAAGCTAATTTGAATTGAATTGAATAACTGAATTGAATTGAAGAGAGAGAGAGAGAGAGAGAGAGAGAGAGAGAGAGAGAGAGAGAGAGAGAGAGAGAGAGAGAGAGAGGATATAAAGTGCAAAAGAAAATTCTCTATCTTTAAGCACTCAATCTTAAAATAGATGAATTTAACATTACAACTCTCTTAAATATAGGCTGGTAAAATTTAACTAAGCAGATGCAATAAACCTTTAAATGTAATTTATTCTAGGGAAACTAAAAGTTAAAGAACAGTGTTTATATGAATTAATGATATTAGATAAATTTCATATTTCATTGGTTGCATAATAATAATCATCATAATAAAAACATGTATGAAGATAAATAATTATTTAGGCCTATTAAAATCAAATAGATACAAATACCAAATTAATTAATATATATATATATATATATATATATATATATATATATATATATATATATATATATATATATATATATATATATTCTTGAGTTAAAAGAAAAGAAAGTGCAAAGTAAAATTCTCTGCTTTACATTTACATTTATTCTTTAAACACTCAAATGCTCAAAATGCAACATCAACACTAAAAGTAGGCTAAATGTCAATATATTATCAATGATTGTAATAAGTGCTTTATGATTTAAATCAATCCCCTGCTGACTCCTTATGTGAACTGCAGTCCTGGTTGTACCCAGCATGCACAGCAGAGCTATTAGCGCTTAGCTGAACAAGTGTAGACAGAAGACAACAACAACAGCATGATCTCAGCCAAACGCCAGGCTGATGGACTAGTAGGCCAGCTATGGACCCCGACAACGAGTATCAGTGCATGGCAACAAAAGTATGGCTCTTTATGACTAATGATCTGGCTCGACAAGGAGGCTGATTTTATTGCTAAACGTCCAGTAAGGTGCTCCTTGTTTTTCAAGTGTTTTAGAATATACTGCTGCTAAACTTCGCTCTATGTGCAAGTCTCTTCCGGCGGGAGCAGCAGCAGCAGCGGTGCCATGAACAGTGGACTCCCAGCTTTAGCTGCTCCGCTCGGGGGTGTCGGAATACCGGGTGTGAAAGTTAAATTCTGTCGTTATTACGCGAAAGACAAGACTTGTTTTTACGGAGATGAATGCCAGTTTCTGCACGAGGACCCGTCCATGGCGAGCCTTTCTCTGCACGGTGGTAGTACAGGTGCTGGAGGAGGAGGAGGAGGAGGAGGAAGCCCCGTGTCTTTATCTCTGGCTGGTGGAGCAGTGACGGCGGCGGGATACGTGCTTGGAGGGAGTGCGGCCAGTGGCGCTCCTGCGAACGTACCCAAAAAGAACGATTCTCTCGGTCCCGCGGGAACAGCTCTGGAGGGACAGCTGTTGTCCAGTAAGTTTGCACTGAGGCCTAGTGTATACCGTTCTCTGTTGTTGTTACTACACGGCGGCTTTTGTCTAAATCGAGGCCGTGGATTTAGCGCGGGCCTACCTCTCGCCACCAAAACAACACGGGAAATTCAACATGTTACTCCACAGCGCGCAGACACTTTTAAACGAAAGACGAAAATACTTGAACAAACAACGCAAAAGCGTTTAGTTAATGATCTGTGCGGTTTTTGCTGGCTCCAAAATGTTTTTAAAAAATGAATAATTTGTCTATTTTTTAAAAACTGGAAGGTATGGCAAGGCATTTTTACAATTATTCCTTTAAAACAAACCAGTATTTCGTTATCTTGTAGTACTCCAGTAATCCATTTTTTATTACTGTTTTTTTAACCGTTTCACATGAAAATAGTCATTATTAGACACTACTACCAGGGTATTTCTGTTAGTTTTAAGTTGGGCTGACCCACCAACTAAAGATTTTCAAGAACAAGCAATGTTGACAATAAATACTATTATTAGACTGGCACAGTAGCCAATTAAATGTATGTAACAGATCGTAATTACTTAATTGAGGAAAAATTTAACTATAATGCAGAATTACAGCAAATGTGCATAGTGGTCGCTGAGTTGGTAAATTTTACAGACTGACCAGTAATTCTGCAAAGTGACTGTTTTCTGAAATAAAGGTTTACAAAAAGTGACAGAACAAAATCAGTTAACACGTGACGTATTAGATTTTAAATAACTTACCCAAGCAGCAAACTATTCCTTCTTGGTTGATGCTGTCATCCAGATGTATCACTTATAATTGCTGGGGTTTAAATGCTTTCAAAAGCTTTGGCTTTCTTCACCAAATTAATCTCTGGTGTAGGTCTTCGTTTTCCTTTGCTGACCAAGCCTCTTCTCGTCAACTATTAGGGGCCAGCCTTAGTTTTAAGGGATAAATGTTAAATGGTTTGCCATATGAAGGAACCTGCCATTGTCCACATGCAAGATTGAAATATCTTGTAATATATAATAGCAAGCATTTTGTTCGCCGGTGTTTTGATGGCACTTTATATGATTTGCTTGTGTCTGAGTACATTTTCACAATAAAGTAAGATTATTTTCAGCGGCACCTTTTTTTTGTATTCAGGAGAAATTCTATGGAACTTGCTTTTAGGAGAGCACAGTAATCTTTTTAAACACTTAAAATATATACCGAAGCAACCAATATTTTAAATGATTTATTTAGTTTGAAAAAGTTTTACATAGGACTTTGAGTAAGATGTTGTAAACACAAAAGGTTCACATACCTTTTTTCTTTATTGCAGTCCCTGGTATGGAGGGAGGTGCTCTGAATGATGCCAGCCTGACCAATTCATACTTCAGCAGCACTTTTATTGGAGTTAATGGGTTTGGAGGCCCAGCAGAGTCCAAATATTCAATGATGCAGGTAACTTAAACCACTACTGACTGTGTGTGGTGATAGGAAACCAATATATGATAGTTGCAACTGGGTCTGTCAAGTTGAGCACACAGTGGAGATTCATAATAGGACACTTCACATTTTGATGATTGCTTGTGTTTTCAGAGGATGACCAGCAGTAGCAGTTCTCCAAGTCTGCTGAACGATGCCAAGAGCTTCAGCCACAGCACACATGGTGTGATAAAAGTTGTTTGAAATTTTTGTTTTGGCAATTAAGCTGTTGTGGTAAGATTTAAAAACCTATTTTTTTATGCATCCACTCCACTTTTTAGATCCAGTAAATTCCCCAACATCATCTCTCTTCAGTGATTTTGGTGCTTTGAGCATATCACAAAGGAGAAAAGTGAGTGTTTAATATGTCAGTTTTGCTGTTAATATTGTGATTGGGTATTTTTTTGATGCAAGAATCACCTGTATTTCTAAAATCTTTTGAGAAGGCATAAGAAAATAAAACATTTTCATGCCACATACATTTTGGGTCAGACTAGTCATCCAACAACTGACTTGTTGATTAGTAACTTTAAAAAAAATAAACAGTAGAAGTACTTGGATAATTATACTCTCACAGTATTCTGTGTTATAGCTTTTAGTCAGTTTGCACAGGAAAAACAATAAGTTTTGTATTCAAATTCCTCAGCATTAAACCTCTATGGTATACTACAATTGAAAATGGTCAAAAAAGTAGTTTTTCTATAAAATTATAATTTTCTTTTCTATTTAAATGCACATTTCTTTAAGAAATTGATAGATTGATACACTTGGAACTCATGCAAACCAAAAAGAAGTAGATCCCTATCATTCCCTGTCATTTGGCCAACTCATCCTCACTCTTATTACATGGAAGAGCTAACTCTGCACTCTTCCTATTGCCCTTTCCATAAAATATTGCTGTATTCATTTTCTGAAAAGAAGAAATCATTTTGTTATTTATACATAAATACAACTATACTACAATAAACACTTCAAATAAATAACTGCAATTATATTAAAAAACCTTGAGAAGAGATGTTTAGAAATGAGGTTAATAGAGCAATTTCTGGAGCACTTCAACAGGTGTCTTCCATGTGAGGGTGACAGTGGAAAGAGAGTTTTGGAGGGACATTCACATGTCGTTTGACTTAAAAACAGGACATCATTGGCTACCTTAAAGACTGCCCTTTTAATTCCCATAGTGCAATATATTGTATTTTTTTATGCCAGCTCGAGTCTGAGGGTTAATGCACAGTCATGCTACAGCCACATACATTTAGATGGACATGAGTTGCCATTAAATTGTGTCTGACATTGCATTATAAGATGATGTGTCAAGGTAAAAACATGTCTCCAGACCCTTGTGCTCTGTTCCACTCAAGATGTGTTCTTGCATTCAAAAACAACCAGATAATGTAAACTAGGGTGACCATATGTCCTCTTTTTCCCGGACATGTCCTCTTTTTGGACCTAAAAAGATGCGTCCGGCCAGGATTTCTAAATCAACCAAAATGTCTGGGATTCGGCTTTTGCTTTCTACAGTCGCCGTTTTTGCATTGCTTTAGGTCCCGCCTTCTTGCACGCCACCATTGGTCAGTTGTCATGTACGTAGTAACGCAAGCATTAGTCAAACTGCATCTCAGTCATTACCCTCAGCACCACAAGAGCACAAGAGAGAGACAGAGCCAGAGCAGCTCTTGCTTATCAACAGTGGCACATGGCTCCTGAACAGTGTAAAAAAACAAAAAAACAAATGTAAATTCGCAGATGATTTACAGAGACTGTTTTCGTTTCGGTCAGGATCCATGTAAAGCAGAATGCATGACCTGCAAAGCTGGCACGTACGTCTCAGTTTCAAATAAAGGTGCTATATAGTGACCTATAAGCACACATAAGGAAAGTATACAAGAGAACATCAGGAGGATTGAAATAATTTTTTACTGAAATAGTTTAGTAGATTTTTTTTATTTTATTTTAACCTATGGCCATGAAAAGAAATGGTGTCATGTAAAAGGTGTTAAAAGCTAAACAATTTTTCATATATATATATATATATATATATATATATATATATATATTATTCTATTGTTGCGGTCCAAACGTTGAATGGAAAGGATGTATTACTTTATGTATTAAAGTACAATAACGTAGTTGCAAGGTTGTGAATGCATTTGTCAAGTATTTTTTGATGCATTCACGCCAACCACGCCCCCACCCCTCAACCACGCCACCCGTCCTCTTTTCTGAAAACTAAAATATGGTCACCCTAATGAAAACACCCCCTAAGACATGGTGTTCAATCTTTTAGTTGCCCAAAATATTATAATACTCATGCGAGGGACCCTCATCCTAAATTTTAAAGGCAGTTTATGCATTATGTAAAAAGACACAATTAATATTTAAAAATACATATATATATATATTATAAATGTGTAAAACATTTAAAAAAAAAAAGATTTAGTTTCTATTTTTTTAATAAATTATTTTTTTATTTTAATCTATTTATTTATTTATTGCAATTTAATTTTTTATTATAAATAAATAACCTGAACCAGGTTTGAAAACCGACTAGTAATGAGTCAGAAACCAGCCTAATTATACAGGAGTTCCTAAAGACATTAGTTGATTTTAAAAAAAATGTTACATTGCACGTCCCTAACTTGGGAAAATCTTTCTTGAAGTTGTTGGAGTGAAACCATTACAGTTCTATTTATATCTGTGGTTCTTTTGCAGGCTCCTAACCCCACAGCTAGTGAATTCGTCCCTAAAGGGGCCCCACGAATGGCCTCCATATCTCAGTCAACTGTGCCAGCATTCGCCTCCCCCATCTTCCCTCATCCTGGCCTGAGCAGCTCCACGGCAGCTGCTCTTGCACCTGGTCAGTGACTCTACCAAAAAAGTCCCACCCGGTGTTCTGTTATTTATTTATTTATTTATTTCTGTTTTTGTCTTGCTAAACGCGTCTTATCTTATGTTTTGTATTTCTATTCAGTCTTTTAATGTGTATAATCTTTTAGGTTAGGTTGTGGTCTTCTTTTTGTGAATCTGTTTTTAATCAGGCTTTAATGTGTGGTTTCTTGGACAGGTATGTCCCTCTCTGCTGGGTCCTCGCCTCTCCACTCCCCCAAAATCACCCCTCACACCTCCCCAGCCCCGCGGCGGCGCAGCCATACACCCAACCCCAACCCCAACCCCAACCCAGCTAATTACATGGTGCCCACCACTGCGTCTGACCCAGGAGGTGGAGCCCATGTAATTCAAAAGGAGACTGTAGGCGGGACAACCTACTTCTATACCGATAACACCCCTGCTCCCTTGGCTGGAATGGTATGGTCCACGTAAATCGGGAGTTTGCTGGGCACTATTATTGTCTTTACCTGATTTACCAAAATTTTTGATTAATTTTCAGGTGTTCCCTACGTATCACATGTATCCACAAACGGCACCTCATGTGGCATACATGCAGCCAAAAGCCAACGCGCCATCCTTCTTTATGGCTGACGAACTCCGACAGGTTATCTGCCGTTTTTGCCCTCATGTGTTAGCCAGTGTTGTCTAGAAGTTGGTGATTTGTTTGAATTTTATTTCACTTTTATTGTAACACCTATGTTTTTTTTAGGAGCTGATTAACAGGCATTTGATAACGATGGCACAGATAGATCAGTCTGAGAACACTGGTAAGGATGTGGTTTGACTTGTGTTGGCATGATATGTTAACATCGTTTTTGTTTTAATGGACAACGTAGCAACTGTTCAGTTATAATGTCTGTTTTGTGGTCCGCGCATCTGGATTCACCTGCTGTCTGAGGAGAAAACCACATCCTTTGTCTGTCGGTCTTTATTTTGATTGTTTTGAAAAGTATCTACATGGTTATCCACCTGTGTCATCCATATCTATACCCATATCCACATAAAATCCTTGTTTTTTTTTCAGTATGTTTGAATAGTATGAAGTTTGCAGTATGTGAGTACAAGTGTGTTGTATGTTGAAGTCAGCTGTTCCATCTCCCCTTTAGGAGTGCCATCTGAGGTAGACAGTTACCACAGCCTCTTTCCCCTGGAACCCCTTCCCCCACCCAACCGTCTTCAGAAAACCAGCAATTTCAGTTACATCACTTCCTGTTACAAGGCAGTCAACAGCAAAGATGACCTGCCTTACTGCCTCAGGAGGATACATGGTGAGGCATTAAGTGTTTTATCTACATCAATTCCTGTAGAGATTTTGCACACTTGTGTTTTGAATTCCATTTCCCCCCCATATCACTGTTCTGTAAACTGGCAATATTAAGTGTTGTTAACCAATGAACAACATAATTAAAAATGAAAACAATTTCAGAATGTTTTTAAAGTACTTGGTCGTGAAAGTATCGAGACTTAATATATCTAACAAATAGGGGTGTAAATATTAATCGATTCATATCGGTGCATCGATTATACAGCCGACGATTCGATGCATCGATGCGTCCGCAAGAGTATCGATTAATGTGTTTGTTTTGCCGCCTGTCTATTTTCAGCATCAGCTCCGACATATACGTACAAACGATTGTTGTTATGCACTGGGCTAACGGTAGTTAGCCACCGAACTAATGCCGCTTTTCCACTGCATGGTACGGTACGGTACGCTTTGGCGCTTTTCCACTGCATGGTACGGTACGGCTCTGCTCGGTACGGCTCACTTGTGGCGCTTTTCCACTGCATGGTACGGTACGATACGGCTCGCTTTAAATGGTACCACCTCTGTTGAGGTTCCAAGCGTACCGTACCGATACTAAAATGTGACGTGAAAACACTGCAGATCACTGATTGGTCAGACAGACAGAATCGTCACTACCAGCGACATTGTATTTGCGAGACATCAAACCCGCTGGATTTAAATAGCCAGTAACAGCCACCGCTGTAGCACCTGTTTTAAAACTTCTTGCTTGAAGAAAAAAAACTTCCAAAAAAGAAATGGCTGAATCGTGGTCAGTGGACGAGAAGTGCAGACGTTCCTCTTGTTGGTTGCCGAGGAGCGGATGATAACGATCAGTCATAATCCCTCACACTATAGCGGTACTAACTGCTGTGGAAAAGCAACCGAGCTAAAGCGAACCGAGCCGTGCTGCGCCGCGCCGAGTCGTACCATGCAGTGGAAAAGCGAAGCGAACCGCGCTGTGCCGAGCCGAACCGTACTGTGCCGTACCGAGCCGTACCATGCAGTGGAAAAGCGCCATAAACTGCCAGTGTGAAAGCACCCTCAGTCACTTAGTCGGCGAATTCCTAGCTAGCAGTTACTAGCGTAAACAAATAGGCGCTAACGTGCACAAAAGGCTACTTCAGTTGGCTTACTTGAAAAGTCTAGGGTGCTTTCACACTGGCAGTTTAGTTCGGAACGGAACGGGGCACGGTTCGCATGAAAAATCGCTAATGTGAACGCTAGCATGCGGACCCGGGTGCGCACTGGGGTCCCGAACCCGAGACTGCCTGGAGGAGGTGCGCTGAGTTCGGTTGCACTCGAACCGTGCCGCGGTTCGCGTGAATGTGAAAGCATCACGGACTCGGGTGCGTACTTGTTTAGGGAGTAAAGTGACCTGCGCATGCTTTTTTAGCTGATTATGATGTATTTAGTTAAATAAAACTCATGTAAGGGATGATAGAATTGATAATTTACCTTGGATAAGAGCGAGAGTGAGTCTGCAGTGTATTCGCACACACATAGCGCGTGGACTCAGGGCAACAAATTAATGGAAATCCACTGTCTCCTGCGTTTGCAATCAGCAAAAAGCCAAATGCGACACACAGTAAACCGGTGTTGTTCACTCAGCTGTGCATAATAGCACCAAATTAATAAAAAAAACACAATATATTGACCCGCGTTCTGTTTTCTGTCATGTGTCGTGCACTTTTGCGATGACGTAAGATGCACGGAAACGCACCAGGATTCGATAGAATCAAGTTTTGTACTGTATCATGCAGTAACTGTTATATTTGCTGTTCTATTTGCAGTGCATTGAGTACAACATACACATTATGTGAATGGAATACTGTTTCTGTATTCTCAATAAAAGGCGAATACTAATAAATAAGATTTATTTGAAACTTAATAGATATCATGTAAAAATATCTAGTATTGAATCGTATCGAATCATATCGCGGGGAATTCTGAAGTATCGAAAATAATCGAATCGTTGGCTTAAGAAATCGGTATCGAATCGTCATGAAGGCTCCGATTTACACCCCTACTAACAAAAATCTGAGAACCAAAACAAGCAGTGATAGCACAAGGGAGTGGTAAAGAAAGCAGTGATAGCCTACTTGTTTTGTTAAGTACTCGCGTGTAACTTTGGAAATTACTTTTATGCATTCACAGGCTTCAGGCTGGTCAACACCAAGTGTATGATGCTGGTAGACATGTGGAAGAAGATTCAGCACTCCAATACTGTGACCCTCCGAGAGGTCTTCACCACCAAAGCATTTGGAGACCACTGTACGAATAAGTTTGCTTTTTATATGACTGGGCATCTGCATATCCAAATTATTGTGCAGAACAGCTTTTGGTTTCTCCACTTAATGTCAATGAAGTGATGCTCATTTTTTATTTAAAAAATACATTAAAAATCCAATTCACCCATACGTTGTCTTGGTTACACCTCTGCTGTGAGGCGTTTTTAATTAATGAATTCAAATTCACATCTGTTCTGATGTTTCATAATAAAGAAAAATAAATCATAGGTAGTTTGACACATTTCTTAAATTTATTTAACACAAATATGTATTCATGCAAATTAATTGTTTGTTAATAATAATACGTGGGAAAATATTATAAAAGTTTTTTAAAACTATATAAAACAATATGTGCTTTAAACAAAATTGTCATTGATCCTTTTAGAGACTTTTTATATATGAAATCACGTCTGCCCTCCACAGCGCTGGTGTTCTCCTATGACTTCCATGCGGGGGCGGAGACCATGTTCAGCAGGCACTTCAATGATCCGGCAGCGGATTCTTACTTCACAAAAAGAAAGTGGGGTGAGTGTTTTTTTTCCTGCTCAGAAGTTTCTGTTTTTGTGTGTGTGAGGATACAGCCGTTATTTGCAGAGTATGTCAAATGTCTAGTGGCAGTTGCGTCTTTGTGAACATGTTGTGAGGAAAGAGGAAGGAGTGGTTGAAACCGATCCTTTCTCAGGTAGGTTCAGTACCTGCAAGCTTAATACTGGCAGAGGAAGCAAAACCCAGGGATGACGTTTAGCTATAAACAGCTGCAGCGCATACGGCTGCATTAACTACAGTGCAGCCTCAAACCATAAAACACGTGCTTATCAGGATAAAACCAGTCACAATATCTAAAAATATACACTTATTCGTGTATATATTGAAATAAAACTTTTATCTAATACCTTGGTGCTGAAAATTTTATTGCGCATGTTTATTTGTCAAAGAGTTTAGACATTCGTTTAATGTGTTGGTTGTTCCAATGTACATTTTTAATTATGTATTTATAATCAGTGTTGGGGAAAGTTACATTTAAAAGTTAAAATATTGCGTTACTCCCCTAAAAAGTTACTAATTGCGTTACTTGGTTACTTCATATGGACCTTAATGCGTAAATACTTTTGCAATACTTTTTCTCACCTGGGCTTGTTTTTCACACGTGTACAGTAGAGGGCGCAGCTCAAACTAATTTTACAGCTGTGCTGCCATTCTGGATTGCAGAAGAATAGGATGGAGAAGTTTAGCACTCTTACTTCAGCAATAAAAAAATACAAATTAAATGCAAATGTGATGTTTATATAAACTAAAGTCATTTTTGCTCAGTAGTATGGTTGAATTAGATCATCGAAGATCGGCTGCAAAGACATTGGTTAATAAAGTGAGATTAAATGCATGAAGTATATTTGTATTATTTAACATAATTATTACAGGTTTGTAAAATATTCTGAGTTTGTTTCACTGTTTTTAATCCTTTTTAGGAACACTGAATCTGTTTTTGTGCAAGTGAGATGAGTATAAATGCATGATCACATTTAGTCTAGAACTACAATAAGCATCATGTTTACACAGCGCGCACACAACGCCTCTGCATTTTCTTTCGATTACTCTCTACATGGAAACAGGAGAGCTGTCAGTCAATAAATGCGAAAACAAAGTAACTTGCGTTACTTATTTGAAAAAGTAACTCAGATATTTTGTTGTCAGTTTAAAATGAATGCATTACTTTACTCGTTATTTGAAAAAAGTCATCTGATTTTGCATTGCTTGTAATGCGTAACCCCCCCCCCCCCCCCCCCAACATTTTTCATAAATAACTTTAATTATTTAAATTTTATTTATTCATTTATTTTTTGATTAGGGCAGCATGAGCTCCCTCCTCCACGGCAACATGCGGGCCTGTTACCGGAGTCTCTGATTTGGGCCTATATCGTCCAGCTGAGCTCGGCACTGCGCACCATTCACACAGCTGGGCTGGCCTGCAGGGTCATGGACCCTAGTAAGATCCTGATCACTGGAAAGACACGGTACATATTACTCAAACCAGAACTATATTCATGTAATTGCTGGACATCAGTTGAATGCTGATTTTAAATAATTTCAAACACAATGTTTGGCAGTTGTTTAGCAAATGTTTAAAGGATTTACTATGTTAATATATTGTAGTGATTTTACTTTCGCCTATCCAAGGACGCTAAGTAATGTAGTGATTGGTACTCACATCACCGATGATGATGTGATTTTTGGATCACACGTCACTTAAGGTGTGGTTGAGTACATCAGATGACCACCTTTGCCCTCCCTTAGTTTGGGGCATCAGTCAAGGTCTTTTACCTTGGTAGTTGGAGAACACTTCCAACAGGAGGCTGTCCAATCATTTAGAATTCATTTAAAATGGAGCGAGTTGGTCAGCTGATTTATCTGAGAGATTGGTGAGATTACTAACTTGTAGATCCTCTTCTGTATTATAATCACAAAGAAGACACAAGTGTAATAAAATACATTTTATTAACAAAAGATAAACAAGAATAACTAACACTACTACCAAATGAATACCATGAATGATAAAGGAATAAAGTGCATAAGATGCATAAAATACAAGTGATTAAGTTGAGTGTGGCTATGGAAGAGTTGTTTTCTTATGGAAAAATAAACTGTTGTTTCTCTGAAAGAAATAAGGTGAAGAATCTTATTATGCATCAAACAGATAAATGAAAGATTATTTATTAACTAGCATCAGTTATTTACCTCTGTACCTCTTAGAGTTGTCAAAAAGTATCGAATTCGGTACCAGTCTGTACTGAAATTTAAAAAATGTGACGCTTTGAGCTCTGTTGAGCGGAATCGTAAACACCTCTGATTGCCTATTGTACTCACGCGCTCATCGGAAATGTCTGTGATTGGCTACAATGATCAGTGCTTCAAAAACATGTTGCAAATATACACCAATGACACTCTTCACTGAGCACTTACACAGATGCAGACAGGAGCGTTTGAAAGTAGGCGTCTATCAGCTAGGGATGAACGATTAATTGCATTTGCGATAATATCGCGATATGATGAAATGCGATTTTGTAACCGCAAAAGCTGCGATTACACTGGTCAAGTGACACGCGAGAGAAAAGCAGTCTGCAGATCAAGCATCAACTTGGCACGCTACGCATAGGTCTGGCATACAGGAAAGAACAGTTTATTTTTTATGTATGTGATATTGTGTTATTTATTCTCTCTCCAACAATTCTGGATCGATTCAGAGAATTTCAGAATCGAGTCTGAGTTTAGTTTTTAAACAGATGCGTGTCATTGCGTGATGACGCTGCGCGTGCTTTAGAAACAACCGTATTCTGCTTGCTTCTAATCTCTCTCTCTCTCTCTCTCTCTCACTCACTCACTCACTCACTCACTCACTCACTCACTCACTCACTCACTCACTCACTCACTCACTCACTCACTCACTCACTCACTCACTCACTCACTCACTCACTCACTCACTCACTCACTCACTCACTCACTCACTCACTCACTCACTCACTCACTCACACACACACACACACACGACACCGCTCGAACCTTCCGAAGAATAAGCTTTCATAAAGTTCGGGGTTTAAGCGAATTACAAGGACAGTCGCGGGCTTCATTGCACAGGTTTTGCCGCTTTGATGTTACTCTTGCAGTGCGCGGTCTTGGCCGCCGGAATTTTCCTTAAAAATGCTCCACAATGGCATTATTTATGTATTTTGGAATGCAGTTGGCTTATATGTTAAAAATATGAAAATCACTGAGAAAGCTGCTTTCATTTTAAAATACTTACGCGCGCTTTGTGAAGAGCGCTCGTGCATGTGGCTGTGAGCGACTCATTGGTTAAACGTACTTGCATCTCAAAATGCTTTTGACGCGAAATTAATGTAAACACGGTCAGTTATATCTTAAACCAACAGGACAAACCACATTTACAATTTCAAAAGAGATATGTGCATTAGTGTGAAATTATTCCAGCTCTTGAATGGAAAACGTTCAGACAGCCTACTTTTAAATACTGAAAGCACTCTTTGTTTATTGCTTGTAACGTTTTTTTTTTTGTTCCTCTTTATTTACTAGCTTTTATATTTTGAAGCTATATTAGTTTATAGCCCATTTAAAATTCTTAACATGTAATTGGTTTAATTAAATGTGTTTAAATATATATATATATATATATATATATATATATATATATATATATATATATATATATATGTATATTTACACATGTAATTAAATACATATTTTAAGTGTTATTAAGATTAATTAATAAGAAAAAAATTAGATCGGATCATGAGCTGCCTGAAGATTCCCATCCCTACTGTACAATGATTTATTGCTTGTCTTTGTCGACTAATACAGAAGGTAAAGAACTTAAAGTAATCGCATATTAAATCGCAATCGCAATATTGGTTAAAAAAATCGCAATTAGATTATTTTCCATAATCGTTCAGCCCTACTATCAGCAGAGCGGTCCGCTAATAGACACCTGCTTGTGCTTTCAAACACTCCCGCTCCTGTTTTTTAAAACACTTCCGTGTGCTCTCAAACGCTCCCGTGCGTTGATCATTGTAGCCAATCACAGACAAATCCGATGAGTGTGTGAGTACAATAGGCAATCAGAGGTGTTTACGATTCCGCTCAAAGCGTCACATTTTTTTAATTTTCTACTGACAATATGCAACAATGTCATGGTCTCTGGAAAGAGGTTTGGTAAAATGATATTTACATTCCACTTGGTCGAGTGAGCAGTCAGATTGCGTTGACTTCTTCCACTGGTTGTGGGTGACAATGCAGGGGGTGAAGGAGTCGGAATCTGTTTCAACAGCCTTGAACATGAAGATCCATGAGATTACACAGTGTGGCCCACCCTTCTTTCCCCTGTTGAACTCATTTGCCTAAAGCACACAGTTAGAAGTCTTTCAAGTGTCTTTAAAGTTTTACCAATGCATTTCTCACTTTCCGAACCACCACCAGAATACCTTTGGCAATATTCTAAACCGATAGTTCAAACAAGATGGGAAAAGATTAAAATTTCATGCATTCAGTAATTTGTACATTAACAGCTGGAATTGTGTAAGATGTTGCATTACAAACAGCTGGCACTGAAAATACTTATTTATCTGAATAAGTATGAAATGTGTGTTGTTTACATCAGTTTTAAGGTTTCAAAACAGTTATGAATGGATTTGGATGGATCATTTTGGTTTCTCTTTGTTTCACTCGCTGCTGCTGCTGCATCCGTAGATCCTTAAGAATTTTTATGGCAGTCACAGGCCAACATCTTAATGGGTGAAGGGCAGAAACTGTATGTGAAGTCCTGGCCTTCCCAGGGTTGTTACTAGATGTCGTCTTGCCCTCTAAGAGGTGTCTGGCTGTTGTCCTAGCATATTTATCTGATAGCGTTGGACAGTTTGTTTGTTTTAGTCCACCAAGATCCAATCTTTTGGAGCAAAAGATTTTTTGTTTTTACAATAACAATAACTGGTTAATTAACTAAATTTAACTCTTCCTGATAAGACTTATGAAATTAAGGACAGTCAAACCACAGATCTGTCAGTGTTCTGTGGGGCCTCTATTTTCTATCTATAAATAGTGAATGGAGAAGTTAACTTTTAGATTGTTTTTGTGTTTCCTTAATCACACACTATCTGTTAATATGCTTCTCTGAGCAGAGTTTGCACAAATAAAAACATGCAAACACAAACATTGCTAAATGTAATTGTTTCTCTGTAGGTTACGAGTCAACTGTGTAGGAATGTTTGATGTCTTAACATTTGACAATAGTCAGACCAACCACCTGGCGCTGATGCCCCAGTACCAGGTACTGTACATCTCCAAACATGCACCCAAACATAGTGTTATGCCCATCACATACATTTCTTGACTGCGTATCTGTATTTAATCATGTTTTGTTACATAAACTGTCGTTCAAATGTTTTGGGTCATTGAGATTTTTTTTTTGTTATTATTGAAAGAAGTCTCTAAAAATTATGTTAATATTGTGAAATATTATCATATTTAAAATAACTTTTCTTTTTAATATTTTTTAGAATGTAATTTATTCCTGTGATGGCAAAGCCGAATTGTCATTGTTGTGGAGTATAAAAAAAAGTTTGTTCTATGTGCTTGTTTTACACTTTGGGTCTAAACTCTTAGTTTCATCAGTTGCGGTTCCTCTTTGTGTCCATCAGCAAGCAGATCTTATCTCCCTGGGGAAGGTGGTGTTGGCCTTGGCTTGTAACTCTCTAGCTGGCATTCAGAGAGAGAATCTGCAGAAGGCCATGGAGCTGGTGTCAATCAACTACTCATCTGACCTCAAGAACCTCATTCTGTGGGCCTCTATCTCTTTCTCACACATTTTTGCCTAAATTCTCTCAAAGTGGTTATATTGTGACACATGGCAGTTTGTGGTTCTAATAAGACTAGATTAATGTGTACATGATTAATGTGCATGTAGTCATACATTCACACTTGTGGCCCCACATTCAAACTAATGCACCATTTTTTTGGTCATGTTTCAATATTCAGGTACCTGCTGTCAGAACAGAGCCGTCTGCGCAGTGTCAATGACATTATGCCCATGATTGGAGCACGATTTTACACTCAACTTGATGCCTCGCAAATGAGGAATGATGTCATTGAGGAGGACTTGGCCAAGGTACTCATATATGTTTTCTCTAGTCTGGTAGTACCAGTTTCAGAATGTTTTTGGCATTTCTACTGCATAGGCAGCCAAGTTTTATTGAAAGCCCATTTTTCCACCAGCGAAGTACCCTTTAATTTTATTTAAATTGGACTACTCTAGTCATGCTGTATTTGTAATTTTGTGTCTCACTCACAGCTAGGCTGTAGGTTCAATAGCAGTGCAGGAAACGGAAAGAAACACCCTTTCACACCAGGCTATCTAGTTTACCTAGTGTGCGATTTTCTAGTTTGTGCTTGAGATCAAACCAGAGATGGGAGGTAGTGTGATTACTGAAAATATTTTGGACAGTTTCAGCTGTCCTTTCTTCTGGTTTCCTCCTTTTATTTACTCATATCAGATGTGTGAATACATTTCTGACCACCCTGGTACAAACATGCACTGTTCCATTTAACTCATTTTTCTTAATGAGAATGGCCTTTTTAAACAGTGCCGTGTCTGTTGCATTTGTTTAGTGCTGTGCTGCATTTGGTGTGTGAGCAAATGTGACGCAGAAAGAGTTTTAAATATGACTTCCCTTCTGATATTCTGTGAAGTCTCACTTGCACAAACCCAATATAACCTAATTTTTTATTTTTTGTTATTCAAAAGTTTTGCATTTTATTTTGCAGGAGGTTCAAAATGGGCGATTGTTCCGCCTTCTGGCAAAACTGGGAACGATCAACGAGAGACCAGAGTAAGGGTTTTTAATTACAACTAAAATATTGAGTTCACTTAAAACCTTTCTGAAATGGCAACCTTTTATAAAACGCTTCCAAAATGGTTCACTTTAACATTGAATTTTAATTCTTGTAGGTTCCAGAAGGACCCAACATGGTCTGAGACTGGTGACCGTTACCTGCTGAAGCTCTTCAGAGATCACCTGTTCCACCAGGTAACAGAGACAGGCACGCCCTGGATCGACCTCAGCCACATCGTGTCCTGTCTCAATAAGGTGAGCTTGTGTATTGGAGCTCATGTTATATGTTGGTTCAATGACTATATATCAATTTATTGAAAGTTACATTTAAAAAATGCAGTGTGTGTGTATATATATAATGACTTTAATACACCTGCTGAACCTTTTTTATTTTTTTATTTTTTTTTGAGGGGGCTGGTGGCAAGTAAAAAATGTCAAGGAGATGCAAATATCCTGAATATCAATAAAGAAAAAAAAAAGCCTCATTAAAATAAAATAAAAAATCTAGATAATAGAACTTCTTGTAGGGGACAGTTCACCCAAAAATGACAAATCTGTCATTTACTCACCCTGAGGAGTTTCTTTTTTCTGTTGAACACAAAAGAAGATATTTTAAAGAGTATGGGTAACCAGACAGTTGCTGGTAGCCATTGGCTTCCATTGTTGATGGGCCCCACTGACTTAAATAGTAGGAAAAAATACTGTTTAGTTACCCATATTCTTTAAAATATCTTCTTTTGTGTTCAACAGAAGAAAGAAACTCATACAGGTTTGGAACATGAAAAAATTTTTTTGGGTGAACTATCCCTTTAAGTAGTTTGTCAATCTTTAATTATTTCTCATTTAAAAATGTAGCAGCTGCTTATTAATTTTTAAAGTTCTGTGGTACAACCAACATGCATAGGAAAAAAACAAGTGTTCAATGAGATCAGTCTGATATATATTTTTGTGTGTATGTATGTGTATATATGTGTGTGTGTGTATATATATAGGGATTATTGGACCTTTTTATGACAAGGGAAGGTTACTTCAGATTGTAAAATGTGGTGCGACTCAAAAACAATATTTATGAATTAATAGTTCATGCTGTTTGTAAAAATTATTTTTATTTGACTGTTAGACCGCATGACATTTTTAGAGCTATTCAATTTCAATAAACTTTTCTTGAAAATAATGTAAAGTTTTTTCAAAAGCAACATGAATACAAATATTTTTCTTATTCTTCACCATGGACCCTCTTATTTGTCATTGACCTATAATTGTGGCATTTTCTGTGAATCTTCACTTCAGCTGTGCTAGTTTAATTGAATTCACTACTCTCAAACTACCTTTATTTTTTCTGTCAGTTGGATGCTGGAGTACCGGAGAAGATCAGTCTTGTGTCACGGGATGAGAAGAGCGTGCTTGTGGTGACTTACTCAGACCTGAAGCGCTGCTTTGAGAGCACCTTCCAGGAACTGCAGGCCGCTACTAACACCCCCCTGTAACACCCATCCATCCCCACAGGAGTGGGCTGGAACTGCCTGAAACAGAGCACATTGCACTACAGCCTGGAATCATAGGTGCAGAATGATGATCTCACAACCAGGGCAGAGCCAGCTGGTTGCTCACCTCCAGTCAGATACACTGTTCTGTCCAGAGAAAGTTGTTTTCTAAAGCTTATTTTTTTTAGTTTTCACAACAACAGCTGCAGAATTATGAACTGAACTGAGAGCTGTGATAATAATGATGATGATTTTTTTTTAGACTTGGGAACAATGTCCAAAAAAATGAGTCTTTACTTCCTGCTTTTATTTCTTTTTTTTTTTTCTTTGGAGGATGCACTAAACATTTTAAGTTCCTTTTTAAGTGATTGTGCGTTCGTGTCCCACATGGTGCATTGAGGGCCGAGGCCTCACACATTAATGGGTGTAAAACAGAGCGCTGTTTTCCCACATCATATCCTCGCCCTTTTTTTTTTAATGAGGTACTACAAATTGGGACAGACCACTGGTCATGTGTGCAGTGTCCTCAACTCTGATGGGACAAACCACTGGGTTGGGCAAATTGATGAGACTGACCACTTATGAATGTGTGGCATTAGTAACGCGCCACCACTCCTCCTCTGATGTAATGACTCCTTTAAAAGTCAGCCAAATTGGAGGCGGGAGGGAACGTTACTGGTTGCGTGCCGTCGATGGGGATTCACGGTGTTTGCTGGCGCTGACAAAGGGGTGCTCTCGCCTCTTGCTGTGTAAAATTGTTGTTTATTTCAGAATTTCATTTTGTGGATGCTTTTTGAAATCAGATGTTGAGAGGATGAATTTTTAATTTTTTTTTTCATGATAGGAACCAAAGAACTGGACCACGCTAGCAAGGGAAACCAGTTCTGTCTCTTTGTGGAATGTCCCTTTCTTACGTCTCTGTTGTGGAGCATCACAAGTTTCTGTCTTTTTCGTCATTCTTTTCCCTCATTCGTTCTCATTTTCCCGCTCTCCTTCAGTATTAGTTTGGATATAGTGAATATCATACTGTGTTGTTACTGTCATTCCCATTCTTAACAAAGTTGTTGTACAGAGATGCATGATGGGATGTTTCCCACCTCACTTGGTCTCTGTGGACCAATCTCAGCAGGACGGTTGGCCGAATTGGGATTGTATTGGTTTCTCTTGGTTTTGTTTTTGTTTAGCTATGATTTGACCTACAAATTATATGATAACATCCGGACAACAGTTTGGAATTCGCTCAGGATGATCCCTGACAGGAATATGCCAATGACTGAATGTGTCTGACCTGTCATTGGTGACTGCCCAATCTGTGAGTCAAGGAACAGGCGGGACTTGCAGCACAGATTCGGGTGTGCCACACTGGACCGAGAGGGTGCAGGATACAGCAGCCAAAGGATGCTGTGAGTTCAATAATGTATTTTTTTTAACTGATCAGTAGACTACTTGGTGAACATGGTGCCAAGCCTGTATCCTTCTCTGATATACACACAGCACACACATACATACATCAATAGACACCTTTTACAGGCAATCTCATATCATGTACCCATCTTCCAGTGGAACGCACTCCAGGCACATACACATACATACATTCACACATGAAATCCTCCTTCACCATCCCAGTACGTTTTATGCCCTTCTTGTTTGTCACATTTTTGCAATGTTTGTGTGTACAGCAGTATTTTAATAAAGATTAATAAAAGATAACATTAATTTGTGTTTTCTTTAAATGGCATGATTGTCGCTTGAATAGCTTATACACTGCAGCAGCAAAAAGGAAGTTGTCTGTAACTGGAGGAGATGCCACAAAAATTTCCAGCACTGACAAAGAGACCCAGTCTCTGAATGGTTTTGAATGATGCAAATGTTTTATGGCAAAAGTATGTATGTGCATTTATTTTTGTGTCATTAGGTGAGATGATCAGTGTTTTCTGTGATCCCAGTTTTATTTCCCTTTAACATCCCCCCCCACCAATATTAAAAATTCCTGTTCTCAAATAATATTTTCAGAAGTTAGTATTAAGTTAAATAAGTACAGTCTACGGTGAACTGTTCCAGCATATATGGCTTTCAGCACATGAACTCTGCTCTACAGTTAAACATTTGGTACCTACCAGCAGTGATTGTATAAAATGCATTGCACACTAGCTCATAAATAATATTAGCTGCTCTGTGACTACTAAAACAAAATGAAATGGGTTTCAAACAGTGTATGTAGATGAGATAGGAGTTTTAAAACAAAAACAGGTGGATTGCTTATCAAACACAATTAATGAAAATACCGAAACTTCTGACTGCCGAAAACCTCAATTAACATCTTAAAGGGATAGGTCACCCAAAAATGTAAAATTTGTCATTTACTCACCCTCATATTGTTGTGTATGAATTTCTTTCACACAAAAGAACATATTTTGAAGAATGTTGATAACCAGACAGTTGACGATAGCCGTTAACGTAGCCTACATACCGTCAACTGTCTGGGTACCAACATTCTTCAAAATATCATCTTTTGTGTTTAACAGAATTAATTCATACAGGTTTCGAGCAACTTGAGGGTGAGTAAATGATGACAGAATTTTCATTTTGGGTGAACTATCCCTTTAAAATGGAAATTTCTCTCCCTCTCTCTCTCTCATATATATATATATATATATAAACATGAAAGTTAATTTGTTAAAAAGGTGAAATACTGCTTTCACAGGACGAATCTAACACGAAAAGGAAGTGAAAGCAAAATAGTCCAGATAAGCAGTGTTTTTAAGAGTGGTCGTGGATGTTCGCTGGTGTTTTCAGGCAGGTCAGAAACAGCGGTAGAGGAGATCCGCTTCATTGTCTGGAGGGGGTGAGCAGCACCTCTCTATGGTGACAACAGGGGGCGCTATTCATACAAGGCAGCACTTTTCCCGGCAGCATCATGCGCTTGTCTTGATATTTGGAGAATAACCTGCAAAACAAAAGGCCGTGACCTCATTTTATGTAACTAATTACATACATTTAATTACATAAAACTCAATGTTTGTTATTCACACATTCATTTTGGCATACTACCATTCAAAAGTTTGAGTTCTGTATAAAAAAAAAAACCTATGTTTTTAGAGATGTGCTCTTTATGCTCACAAAGAAGACTGCATTTATTTGATCAAAATACAGTAAAAACTGTTTAAAATAAAAACAAGAGTATAAACAATTAAAAATAATGGAGTTCTATTTGGATATATTTTAAAATGTAATTTATTCTTTTGATGTCAAAGCTGAATTTTCAGCATCTAGACCAGTATCACATGATCCTTCAGAAATCATTTTATGTTGATTTATCAATGTTGAAAACAGTTGTGCTACTTAATAAATTAAACCATTTCCTTCTCCCCAGTCTTCCTCCAGACTCTGGCACCTTGATTTCCGAATGACATGCAAAATTTGCTTTCATCCGAAAAAAGTACTTTGGACCACTGAGCAACAGTCCAGTGCTGCTTATCTGTAGCCCAGGTCAGGCGCTTCTGCCGCTGTTTCTGGTTCAAAAGTGGCTTGACCTGGGGAATGCGGCACCTGTAGTCCATTTCCTGCACACGCCTGTGCACGGTGGCTCTGGATGTTTCTACTCCAGACTCAGTCCACTGCTTCCGCAGGTCCCCCAAGGTCTGGAATCGGTCCTTCTCCACAATCTTCCTCAGGGTCCGGTCACCTCTTCTCGTTGTGCAGCGTTTTTTGCCACACTTTTTACTTCCCACAGACTTCCCACTGAGGTGCCTTGATACAGCACTCTGGGAACAGCCTATTTGTCCAGAAATTTCTTTCTGTGTCTTACCCTCTTTGTTTGAGGGTGTCAATGATGGCCTTCTGGACAGCAGTCAGGTCGGCAGTCTTACCCATGATTGCGGTTTTGAGTAATGAAACAGGCTGGGAGTTTTTAAAAGCCTCAGGAATCTTTTGCAGGTGTTTAGAGTTAATTAGTTGATTCAGATGATTAGGTTAATAGCTCGTTTAGAGAACCTTTTCATGATATGCAAATTTTTTGAGATAGGAATTTTGGGTTTTCATGAGCTGTATGCCAAAATCATCAGTATTAAAACAATAAAATACCTGAAATATTTCAGTTGGTGTGCAATGAATCTAAAATATATGAAAGTTTAATTTTTATCATTACATTATGGAAAATAATGAACTTTATCACAATATGCTAATTTTTTGAGAAGGACCTGTAATGTAAAATTGAAAGGAACATCATTTTTTGAAATATACATCTTTTTTGTAGCATTTTGAATGTCTTTACTGACCCCAAATTTTTGAACGGTAGCGTAACAGATTATCGAGGCCAGTCTCGTGGCACCTACTTGGTGATTTTCTTGCTTTTGAATCTGTCCGTCCATTTCACCTGAATCAACTCTTCAGAAGGGAGAACCATTCCACTGTCAGACTGGTTGTACAAAAGTAAAATAAAAAGTTAGTCCCAACAACTTTATCTGAGTGAAATGCAACTATATTTTAAAACTCTTACATCAGGGATTTCTTTGTGTAGATCCTCAAAAGTGTTGTTGGCTTTGATTTTCTCTGAGTTGATGTAGCTAAAGTATATTAAAATAAATAATAAATAAAATAAAAATAATCAAGATTTTTTTTACTAATAGATTATTCAAATTAATTAAGTTAAATGAACATAAATATTATATTTTGAATACATATTCAGTTGATCTTTTCAAATATGAAGACATTTGTACCTTAAAGTTCCCAGCGTTTTCTGGCTTATGTCTTTCTGGTCGAGGTGCGCCGTGACAGTATTTCCTTCTCCAGAAATAAAAGTGTTTAGCGGAATATAATCCTTTCCGTCCTGTTATGCAAGAAAAAATGTTCAGTTCTGAAAGCCAAATGTCCCCACAAGGAAAATGTCTTAATAAACTCACAAAAATGATGTCCCACCTGTTGGACGCAGGTCTGCAAGAGGTCTCCCAGTATCTCCACTAGATCAGTGAAAGAAGGTCTGACCTCAGGGTTATTTTCCCAGCATGCCCACATGATGCTATAACTATCAGACAAATTCCACAAGCTCATTATCATCAATGTATTAGTATTGGTTCATGCTTTATACAGTGTATTCACGTGTGAGAACTCACATCTCCGGGGTGCTGTACTCAGGAGGACACATCCGAGTCCCCTGCTTCAGTCTGTGACAAAACTCCTCATCAATGTTCAGCCCCGGGTACGGAGACGCTCCTATAGATCACAAACACTGTTATATGTGACCGTTCACAGACAAAGATTGATTTACTAAGAACATACAAACGTTATTCATTTAAAATATGTAGCCTATAGGTTACCATATGGTCCATAATAAAACAAATTGAATGTAATTTCTTGCACTAAACTTTCAGGCTAATTGGGTATCTGTAACTAATACAGACATTATTTGTCATTATAAAGTAATTCAAACAGCATTTATCATAGCATGATTTTGAAGGAATTGTAATCAGGCGCTAAAGAGATCGCTTGGGGTCCTAACAGAGACTTGATTTCGAGGGATGACCTGATTTGTCACCACAACATCTATTGGAATGAGAAAAAATGTAGGGCGGGACTTGATTTTGTCCATCGGGAATTGATTGGATCGTTGGTTTCATTGTGGTTGGCTATTGCTGTGATGTGATGTGAGTGACAGGTTGTCGCTGCAATTGTGATCCTCTATGTGTATGTTGTTATTGTTCTGTTATGCAATAAAAAAAAAGTGGAAGGGGACGTTATTTTGATTAAAGATTATGAGGGCACATGAATTTTTAATAAATAATGATGTACAAAGATAAATCATTTATAATAAAACGATACTTGTCAATTTTGATTTTATGCAGTTATTTGAGTTTTTATTTGAGTTTTATTTTTACTAATATTTTGAATTAGCTTTTATTTTTATATTTAAAGCTAATTTTAGATTTTTTTGTAATTTTTAGTAAGTTTTGTTTTTGTTTTAAAGATTGTTATTTGGGTTTAATTTATTAGTTTCAGTTTTTCTTATAGTTTCAGTTTAGTTTTTTTTTTATTTCCAGTTAATAATTTTAGTTAAACTTATTTCAATTTATTGCCAAAGCAACATTTAGTTTAAAATGTTCAACTAATATTTATTTTTAATTTTAGCTTTATTTCATTGAACAGAAATATTTTTAGTAGTTCTAGTTAAAAACAATAACCCTGATTTCATGCTGACTTTAATAACTTTGTTTAAAAGTTTCACTTTCATGTTTCCTAACGTGTTTTCCTCACTTTCATTCTCTTGCTATGACCTCACTGACCTGCTGGAGAGACAAAGGTCAATTGTTCTATTGTGTCATATTTCAAAGGGGTTGTGCTATGAAAAAATCAATGGTGACGTGCTGAACGCTTGACTGATATATGGAATTACCAAGTGAGAAGATCTCCCAGAGCAGAACTCCATACGACCACACGTCACTCTGAGTGGTGAAGACTTTGTCGAAGATCGATTCAGGGGCCATCCACTTCAGTGGTAACCGTGCCTTATGGCAAAACACACATTTGACCCTTTACTTTATGTTGTTGACCACTCACATTGATTTATCAATGGCAGTACACTCACATCTCCCTTGCGCACATAGTCTGGGTCTTTGTATACGTCTCGAGCCAAGCCAAAATCACAGATCTTCACCACATTGTTGTTGGACAAGAGGATGTTTCTGGCAGCAAGGTCACGATGAATGCACTAAAAAATGAAAAAACCTTTGTGATTCAACCACCGTCATATTCATTCTCACATACCCTCATGTAAACAGGAAGGAAGAAAGTTTACCTTGCGAGAGGCGAGAAACTCCATACCTCTGGCTACCTGAAAGCTGTAAGAAATCAGGTCTTCAAGCAGCAGAGGGTTGATGGATTCAGGAAGAGAAGCTGGGCAAGACAAACAATATTGCAATATTGTACAGCACTTTGGTCGACCAAGGTTGTTTTAAATGTGCTTTATAAAACTTAAACATTTGCATCCTTGCTGAATAAAATAATTTTTGAACGATAGTGTTTAATTTTTTACTGTAGTATCCCCTTACTGTCTTTTTTTATCAGTGGTTTACTGGTTCAAAATAAATTATTATACTAGTGAAGGGCTGCCATACTGACTTTAAATGACATCATGCGTGTGATGTAACCTCACCACTATCCTCCTCTGAGATCTCTCCTCTCTCCTCACTAAACCCTGAACTGGCGTTGCTCTGACTGCTGGACACACTAGCCAGTCGTCCTTTACATCCCTCCATCATGTTTCCCTCCTCTTCTCTGTTCACCTGAGTCAGATAGACAAAAACACAAAAAATGAGCAGCAATCTAGTGAATAACGCACATATCGGTAACACTTTAGTTTGAGGGCCAATTCTCATTGACTAACTTATTAGCTTAGCATATTGCTGTATTAGCATATTAACTGTTTATATAAAGCACATTTAAATGCTTTATTCTGCATGACAATATTCTACATCCCTTAATCCCAAAACCTAAATTTAACAACTACAACTATCTTACTAACTATTAATAATTAAGTAATTAAGTAAATTAGGAGTTTATTGAGGCAAAAGTCGTAGTTAATAGAGAATATGTGTTCCCCAAACTAAAGTGTGACCCACATTTCATTATGGGTCAAATACAAGGACTGCATATCACATATTTGATCACTAGTTCCTCTGATTTTAGATCATCACTCTATGACTTTTGCACAAACACACTGCTCTTTGTATGAAGCTTTTATAGAGGCCATTCAAGGAGGTAAGCAGCTTTAGAGATGGTCACAAAGGGAAGTAGGCTATGCCTCTGTTGTCTTAGTAAAACACTGGTCTGTTCTTTTTAGAAGGAAATGAGAGAAGACTAAACTTGACAGCAGACATATAGGTCTCTAAACCTCACGACACAGCAAAGCAACAGTTTCCAGGTTAAAATGCTGTGACATTTATAAGATCCTCTGAGTGACATTCTGCAAAACTAATATAAGGTTTTATTTTAGTCATGAGGGTGATGACTGACTGAGGAAAACTGATAGATAGACAGACAGATATACTAACCCTATTTAACAGAAACACCTCTCGTTTGCTCTTAAGGTATGTAGACAGGTTGCCAAACTTGCAGTATTCAACTATGACCATCAGAGGCCCTAAAAACAACAAGAAGACAAAAGTAATACATACAACAACATTCATCCATCTCTGTACTGTGAATATATATATGGGGTCGGTACGATTTTTAAAATGTTTTTGAAATAAGTATCTTATGCTCAGTGACGCTGCATTTATTTGATTAAAAATACAGTAAAACAATAATATTGTGAAATATTATTACAATTTAAAAGAGCTGTTTTATATTGTAATATATTTGAAAATGCAATTTATTCTTGTGATGACAAAGCTGAATTTTCAGCATTATTACTTCAGTCTTCAGTGTCACATGATCCTTCAGAAATTATTCTGATGCTGATTTTGAGCTTGATTTCTTATTATTATCATAATTTTTTTTGTGGAAATCGCAATACATTTTTCAGTAATCTCTGATCAAAAGAACAGCATTTTTTTTTTTATATTATTTTAAAGCCTAACATTATAAAGGTCTCTACAGTCACTTTTGATAAATTTAATGCATCCTTGCTGAATAAAAGTATTAATTTATTTAAAAAAAATCCTACTGACCCCAACATTTTGAACAGTAGTGTACATGCATACATATCTTGAAGCTTTTTTTCTTGTAACTAGAGATCAGTTTCATAACTGGCATCAAGCAATACCAAACTTTAAGGGTTTTTGTTTACAGAGAAATGGTAACATTCACACCTCCAGGTTTGGTGCATGCACCGAGAAGATTGACCACATTGAGGTGATGACCAATGTGATTGAGGATCTTCAGTTCTGTCATCAGAGCCTTGTGTTCATTGGGCGTAGCGCCATCTGCAGGGACAGCACAGTCATGTATACATACTAAATACCTTACATCAGAAGTCTTCAACCCTGCACCCAGTGAATGCGATTTTACAACATAAATCAACATCTTTTGTTGATCCTGGAACAACATTCCAATCAACCAATTTGATTTGAAAGACAAGTTTACATGCCAAGTTTAGGCTTACAACCAGGATTAGGTGCTTCAACATCAGTGTTATTCACCTATCATTTCCCTCTGATTTTAGGGATAACTTAGGGATTTTAGGGTAGGGATAGGGTTAGGACTAAATTTCTGGACAGGAATGCTACAAAATATGTTGATCCAGGAACATGTCTTGGCAAAATCACAGTGACCCTGGGAACCCACTGTGCAGAGTTCAGTTTCAACCCCATTCAAACACACCTGAAGCTGCTTATCAACGTCTTCAGGATCGCTTGAAAATTCACAGACAGGTGTGCTGAAGCAGGTTGGAAATAAACTTTGCAGGACAGTGAGTCCCCAGGAGCAAGGCTGAAGACCTCTGCCTTTACATAATTCGGTTGTATTTTATCAGAATGTTAGAGCAGCCGTTTTAATGTGTCAGAATATACCTTTAAGCATCTTGATGGCCACTGTCGTGCAGCTGTGAGAATTACAAATGCCAAAAGCTGAGGCTTGCATTACTCGGCCAAATGCCCCTCGCCCCAGTGGCTTTTCTGGAGATCGGGACAATAAACCATACATCAGTATACTGCATAACAGCATCAACACAACTTAAAAAGCACGCACACAATTTACCCAGTTTAAGGCGGTCGCGTGGAAACTCCCATTGGGCGGAGTCATACTGTAACCTGTCACAGTGCTCAAGCAGAGACTCCTCCCCTGGGTGCAGGATGATTGGCAGGTACTCTGCTTTGCCATCAGTGGAGTTTGGCTGAGAATGACCCACATAACATAGATATATATTACATGGTACAGTAATATAAGTGGTTTTTTGGCCTTCAAACTCTCAAACCACTCTCGGTGGTTCTCACCTGTTTGAGTTTCCGAATTAGCAGTGTGAGAAGCAGCCAGAAGAGAGTAGCTACAACACATGTACATGCTAGTGTCGGGATCTCCAGAGAAAGGAATTCAGATGAACCTATAGGATACATAAATAAGTGTTGAAAAAAGAGTGGGACATGACCTGGATCGGATTCCTCCCCCATAAGCATGACAACTCCCTTTAGGTCATGAGTAATGCATTAGCCTCATAGAAACAGCTAAACAAATGAACCTACATAGAAATAGGTAAACAGTTTAAGGGTTGAAAAGCCAAGGCCATCTGTGGGAAATGAAAATGGGAGACAGTTTCCTTCCTGACCTATCGGAAAGAGAACAGCGTGAACGTCTCCTCTCAGCGCTTAGTTTAGAAGCATCCGAAAAGAGCAAATAAGGGAGTGTATGAAAAAAAAAAAATGGGAGAGAAAGAAACAATAAGACGATACGTCTCTTGTGCTCACCAAGGCTGCATTTATCTTTGTGTAATATTCTTACAATTTCTATTTGAATATATTTTAGAAGGACATTTATTCCTGTGATGGCAAAATTGAATTTTCAGCATCATTACTCCAGTCTTCAGTGTCAAATGATCCTTCAGAAATTATTCTGATATGCTGATTTGGTGTCAAGCAACATCTACTTATGTTTACAATGTCGAAAACAGTTATACTAATTATTTTTGTAGTAAATATGACACTTTTTAAAAGATTCTTTGATGGATAAAGTTAAAAAACCCAGAATTAAATAGTTTTTTTTTGGTAACAATTAATGTAGACATCTTTACTGTCACATTTGAACAATTAAAAGTATCCCTGCTGAATAACAGTAGGCTATTAATTTCTTTAAAAAAACCTTACTAAACACAAACTTTTAAAAGTTTTTGTATATATTCGGTACATGATGGTAAAGGTGATTTTCATTGCTTACAAGCTGCTAAATATTAAGCAGCATGTTAGCAACTTAAATTTTCAACACAGTGACTTCAAAATTAGTTTGAGGTATGACTGTGTGTACTTTTTATTTTAGATCAAAATTGGAAAGTCAAGTACAATTATCCAAAAAATTCCAAAGGTAATCCTTTGATCAAAAATGCGAGTACTGTTCTTTGTTTTAGAGCTACAGTTATTTCTTATTAGTATTATTACTATTAAATTTACACTTGCCATAAAACAGATAAGAGTTTACACAATACTACACATTAAAATGAGTGAATTTGCTCCTGTCAAAGCAGTAGCTTACTTTGAACCCAAATGTGGGCGGAGCTTCCCACAGACCCCCTCTCATTGGTGGCCTTACAGGTATAAAGTCCCTGGTCTTCAACCGTAATTCGGTCAATATGTATAGTCCCTTCCTCTGGAAACATAATTCCTGTCAATAAAAGAAACAGGTATGTAATATATACATTTACATGATTCTTAAAATGAGTGCTCAAAAAGTGCGCTTTTCTCACCAGACACCTGCTGGAGCTTCCTTTGGTCCTTATACCATGTGATCCGGGGGTGTGGAATTCCCCGAGCGGGGCAGCGGAGAGTGACCGAGCTGCTTACATTAACACTGTAATCGCTCAGATTTTGCAGCAGCACAGGCGCCTGCAGAACTGTACAGTTTGAGACAAAGAGGGTTTGGGTCAGGGGTCATTACGCATGATGTTCCACATCCACTGAATCAGTTTAATCAAAAAAGATCAAAAACACCTCTGGGAGATTGACGGAAGCCACGGCAGTCACATGGGGCACTTAGCATTACATGTACGCCTTATAAAGCAGCTGAGTGATTTACGGGCGACGCGGTTCGCTATTGTTATAGAGGTGTGAATAGACTGTGGGTTGTATTTCTTTCATTGCAGATTAAGGCCTGGAATGTTTGAATTGCAGCCACTGGAGTTGTGCCGCAGCCATTCAGTCCCTCTGTTGGTCTTAATGACACATTCAGCATTCAGACACATTCATGGACTTAACTGATATTTCCGGGTTAGCTGTTGAGAGTTTTACAAATATAGCGTCAAATGTATGTAGATTAATATAAGATAATTGGGTTGACATGAAACAAAAATCCCTTGAGGAAGGAGGGGTCCTTCACATGAAGCTTGATTTCATAACTCTAGTAAAAGAGGGGAATAATAATCTGACTTCTCCTTCAGATATTTTCCCCTGGGACACAATTGATTATTGTCTCTTTCCTCATTCTGTGACAGTGGCTGATTGGCTGATTGGCTGATTGTTCTTTGGCCATGTGAATCAGCCTGTAAATGTGGCATAGTGGGAAGTGCCATTGTGTGTTCTTCCTCCTGACTAGATCTCATTCCCACACCAAAGAGGTTCTGCTTCACACAGCCTTGGAGAGAAGGGCTACAGGAAGCATTAGTTCCCAAGGACCCTGTTTCGCTCTGTCTTTCTCTCTCTCTCTCTTTGTCTCTCTTTCCGCCTCTGTCTCTAAATGTGTGGGTGTCTGCAAGCACATCCTTACGTGACTCAAAGTTAGTAAGAGAAGTCTGATGGCTTCTGTGCCTCACTTCTACAGATGTTTCAAATCTATTATTTACCATAAAATTTAAATAATACAGTTACCCATACCCATTTTCCATACATACATTTACTCACCCTCATGTCGTTCCAAACCCGACTTTCGTTCATCTTCGGAACACAAATTAAGATCTTTTTGATGAAATCTGAAAGCTTTCTGTCCCTCCATTGACAGCTACACACTCTTCAAAAAGATCATAAAGGGATCGTAAAACTAATCCATATGAATTGAGCGGTTTGGTCCAAATTTTCTGAAGAGACTCAATCGCTTTATATTATGAACAGATTTATTTAGACTTTTATTCACATATAAACATTCATAAACTCACACATCAGTTGTGGTAAACAGAAGCTCAAGCATGTTTTCTTGACGTGTGAGAACCAATGAGGTTCATTCTCATGTGTTACGCAGCACGTTTGAGCTTCAGCAAGAACCAATGAGGTTCATTCTCATGTGTTACGCAGCACGTTTGAGCTTCAGCAAGAACCAATGAGGTTCATTCTCGTGTTACGCAGCACGTTTGAGCTGCAGCAAGAACCAATGAGGTTCATTCTCATGTGTTACGCAGCACGTTTGAGCTTCAGCAAGAACCAATGAGGTTCATTCTCGTGTTACGCAGCACGTTTGAGCTTCAGCAAGAACCAATGAGGTTCATTCTCGTGTTACGCAGCACGTTTGAGCTTCAGCAAGAACCAATGAGGTTCATTCTCATGTGTTACGCAGCACGTTTGAGCTGCAGCAAGAACCAATGAGGTTCATTCTCATGTGTTACGCAGCACGTTTGAGCTTCAGCAAGAACCAATGAGGTTCATTCTCGTGTTACGCAGCACGTTTGAGCTTCAGCAAGAACCAATGAGGTTCATTCTCATGTGTTATGCAGCACGTTTGAGCTGCAGCAAGAACCAATAAGGTTTGTCCTCACACGTCAAGCAGGTTCGGTCGAGCTTCTGTTTATGTTCACTGATCAATATTTAAATGTGAATAAAAGACTAAATTAAATCTGTTCATCATATAATGCAACAGAGTCTCTTCAGAAAATTTGGACTAAACTACTCAATTCAAATGTTTTTGTTTTATGATCTCTTTATGAACGTTTTGAAGAGTCAAAGTGGTAGTTGTGTAGCTGTCAATGGAGGGACATAAAGCTCTCAGATTTCATCAAAATTATGTTTATTTGTGTTCTTAAGATGAACAAAAATGTTAGGGGTTTGAAATGACATGAGGGTGAGCAATTGATGAAAGAATTTAAATTTTGGGGTGAACTATCCCTTTTGCACTCTTGCGGATGCCAAACCCGTTTTGCCATATCTTAAAGTGGCCTATTAGTATGTGCGTGAATGCAAAAGAGATTATACATACTATAAATATACCATTATTATGGTACTTTTTGTCATTCTTGTGGTTTGACAGTTCCTGTCCGTGTTCACTTTCAACAACCGGGACTTTCTGCGAAATATCTCAAAATGTGATGACAGAATTTTCATGTTTGGATAAACTATCCCTTTAATGAGAGCATTAGTGTGAGTGTGTGTGTGTTGAGCACAATAACTCTTAAAGACACACCTGTGATCTCCACTGCTGTATCTAGGTGTGTATGTTGTCCTGTAAGCAGATGTGTAGCGGAGCAGCGGTATGTTCCTGAATCCTGTGCAGTCACATTCTTCAGCAGAAGGTGCAGGGTGTGAGAGAAGTGCCCCTCTGTGAGTTCCCCGCCAAGAACTGAAGCTCCCTCTGATACTGTGGACTGATTCGGCATTCTATACCATGACAGGTCTGAATAGAGATGCCTATTGGCTATACAGACAAGACGAAGGTCCCTGCCCTCTCTGGGCTCTTCCTCTAAAGACGCGATAAGGCCTCCTTTGACATCTGTGATGGTGGACAAAAGAAGATTCAATCAACTTCCATTTCCTGTGCATAAATCCTGGATACAGTGAGACAGAATACATACTGACCTACTGGCAACAACAGTTTTGTTTGAGGCCACAGAGCACAGAGAAACCATTTTGGAGTGTTGACCTAGAAGAATTTTTCATAACCTTTGATGACAATGTTGAATAGCCATTGTCAGTACAAGTAGCAATAAGACGCTGGTGTAAAGGCGCACTATTTACTTTAGCTATTTGAAATTTCCTGTGGAAACCGCTAGAGGGTTTCCTGATGGAAGATAATGTTTATCTTTCCCGAACACCGCCAGCGTTCACCAAATAATGCTCAGCACGAGGAGGCAGCATGATAAGAGCCACAGGTTCCTGTTCACTCCTCCACCCTGTCACTATGACAACAGCCAGGATGGGCTACATCCACTGTGGCTGAATTTAGCACAGCTTGAAAGCAAACCCTCGAACACAAGGGGACGGAGGAGGGAGGAATACGTGGAAAAATGGGAAGGAGGGAGAGAGGGAGTATGAAAGAAAACAAGGTCAAATATTTGGATGTTTAGCATCTTTTAAGATTTAGTTTTGCATATAAAGTACCTGTGACATAGAAATAGATGTCTAGTTCATCTCTGCCCATTAAGTTTGATGCAACACAGCGATAGATACCAGAGATCAATGCTTCGCCAACTGTCAGAACTCCTACAGTCTGTGGAAACACAAAAACAACTTTTGCATGTAAGCAAACATGCAGACAAACAAGGCTAGAAAGTTTAAAACCACTTATGCATTGTATTATTTCCTTGAATATGTTCCTGCATTGACTTCCATTGTTGGCCAGGAACTACATTCTAATCAAACAATCATAGCATTACACAATCCCTACTCAAATTCTAATCTTGTTTGATAAGAATGCTGTTCAAGCCCCTAACTTAATTTACAAACTAAAATCAATAATAACAACATGATCTGTTGATAATAATGTTGTTCCAGGACCAACAATGACCAGTGACGTTGATCCAGAAACATTAAGCCATATAGGGGTGGGAAATGTATTCAGACAGCCGGATTGCTCACCATTGGATTCTGTTCCCCCGTGGTTCTTATACAAGGAGGTTCTAATATTTGTTAAACTGATTCTACTTAAGATCCATCCCCAAACAGGACATAACCAACTACCTTTAACCCATGAAACTATAACATGTCTCTCCATGGGGGTACGATTCAGATAGCTGGATTGCTCGCAATCAGATTCTGTTCAATGTTTCTTATACGAGGAGGTTCTCATATCAAACTTATACTTGTTAAGATCCATCGCCAAATGGGAGGGAATCAACATCTTTTACACAGCTACATCAACATATCTCTCTATGGGGGTGGGGGACTGATTCAGACAGCCGGATTGTTTGCCAATGGATTCCGTTCTCCATGTTTCTTGTACAAGGAGGTTCTAATATTTATCAAACTTATACCCGTTAAGATCCGTTCCCAAACGGGATGGAATCAACAACTTTAAAGCCACTGTATCATCATGTCCCTTGATGGGGGTTGGGAACTGATTCAGACAGTCGGATTGCTCGCCATCGGATTCCATTCACCCATGATTCTTATTCAAGGAGGCTCTAATATTGATCAAACTAATAATAGTTAAGATCCATTCCCAAACGGGACGGAATCAACAACTTGAAAGCTATACTATATCATCATGTCTCTTAATGGGGGTTTGGAACTGATTTAGACAGTTTATTTATCAAACTGAAAATGATTATTTTTCATTATTATTTTAGTACCTTATTTTAACAATATTGTTATCGTTATTATTGTATTGTTATTCCTGCACCAACAACGCTGATTCAGGAACATGAATGGAGGCTGGAGATGATGTAATCTTGTAATAAATCCTTTAATGTTTTTCTAGTAAGAACTGGAACTTGATTGTTGTCTAGAGACATTTTTTGGAACACAGAACTGAGAGCAGATGCACTTGTGTAGCTTATGTGAATCTTGTGTGCCCTCTTGCGTTTTAATTTTGTCTCTCCCTATGATCAGTCCACCCATTAGAACACTCACCTTATTCTTCCCTTCTAACACTTCCTGTCTGTGGCCAATGGTCAGGATGGGATTGTGGGTGGACGTGACTTCTGTCTTCTCGCTGACTGGAGTCCAGGAGGAAGGAGGAGGCTTCTCACATCTTAGAGAGAGGAAGACAGAGGACGAGAAAGAGGAAGAGAGAACGACAGCACTCTCAGTTCACAAGTGTCGATGCAGTGATGTCAAAAGACACAGATGTGTGGTGCAGCTGTGGCCCAAAAGGGGAAGACCGGAAACTTCCTATCCCAGGTCTCTTGGGAATTGATTTTTCACTTTAGTCATCTTATGGAATTTTTTTCTTTGGAATTTCTTTTCTCAGTGCGTGTGTGCGTGTCATCCATATTAGGATATGGTGACACTCGAAGTGTTCCTTAATTAGCAGTGTGTGGGGCTTGGATGTGTTCCCTTTCCTGGCTGTAAATCATCCCGGCCATGCTTCCGAAGTCCCAAACTCTCCTCCAATTTGCACACTAACTTCAGACATTTATCCCATTATCTGATCCATGCCAATTTTTTAAGGTCTCTAATCTTCGGAGCAAGGTTTTGGTGGCCCTGGTGATGGGTATTTGTCCGTGACTGTGTGCCCACCGCCCTGTTACCCCTCCCTGACTTTGACGACTCTTTCTGATTGCTCTTCCTATTTGGCTGAGACAGTGAGTGTTCTGTCCTCGTATGTCCCACCCTGATCATGACAACAGCACTTCTCAAACACACAGTCAAGTCCACTCTCCCACGGCTCTCAGGGAACAGTCGCTCGCTCGCTCTCTCATACAGACACGCACACAGAGATTGAGAGAGACAGAGACTTCAAACACCCATTTGTTTTACCACAAACATCCTCACTCATTCTGCATTCAAAACACCTTCATCCATGTACCCAGTGTGCCTGCGTACAGTATTTTGAACTGACTTCAGTGGGTCATTATGAAATCTACTGTTTTATTGTCTAGAAAAGCATCAGTCAAGAAACAGTCCATTTTTTTTTCAACCCAATATTTCAGCTACACCTTTGCCATCATTGAGAACTTCACATATGCATTTTTTGGAACCAAACAGACCATATTGTACAAATAATTTCAAGCAAATTTAATGCAAATACATTTGATATAAACACATACATTAGATATTAAAAATACATTTTTTATCAGCGGTCTTACACATTTGGCAATTATTGATATTTACCATAAGTAAGTTAGTTGTATAAAATTATTAAATATTAGAATCATATATTACTCATAGACAATCTGTATAAAAAGGGGCGAATCACATTGGGAGAGACCCGTAGAGTGGAAACAAACACACAAACACTCACTCAACACACGCAAACACTTGCATACAAACAGGCAGGATCCTTTTTTTCAGCACAAAATAAAGCAACTGTAATACACAGCATCACCGTGAAGTGGAAGAGTGTGACATAAGTTGACATATAGGATGACACAGAGCTTTTGTCATTAATTTCTGGCCCATCAGAACTCCTACACAGCAGGCATTCTGGGCCAGATCCAGTCTGAACATTTTTTTTTTTTTTGAAAAAAAGAGAAATCCAAATAGCGAGCCTCGGTTTTCTCTGCCCTCCTTGGCTCACGTCAAGATAGTAGATAAAGGATATTTTCATCTTGTACAATCTGAACTCACAGCTTTTGTGGATGTTAGAACTATAACTGATGATCTGGGCTTTGGAGATGGAGGCTTGGTTCATACATCCTTTATAGTACCACTCAAGAACACAAAAAGCAAAGCAGCACCAGGCAATGTATGGATGGGGATCATGCTCAGAAAGAGGAAGAGCAAAAAAAAAAATGTCTCTGAACAAAAAACAAACAAACAAAAAGAATAAATTAGAAGGTAGTTCCAGGGGTGCAGAGATATCAGCCTCTCCGTCCTTTGTGAGCCCAGCTGTCTGGATCCTTGTGAGAAGTCCTGCTTTAAGTCACGTCTCTGGGGTGGCTGGGTAAGGAAGGGCACTGGCAGTTGTAGGGTTATTTGTGAGTGTGGCAGGACAGGTGAGGGGGATTGTGGGGGATCAGTAAAGTGGGGCGGAGGGTGTGTGTGTGGGATCAGGGACTCTCAAGAATAGATCAAGCTCCTGAGGAAGCGGACTGTGCCACGTTTGAAGACGGAGGGACAATCACGCTGCTGGGAAGCTGTCTCGCGTCGGGGAGGAAGCCAAACAACGAGAGGAAAAGCGCTCTGATTTTTCGCACAGGAAGCCCGTCTGCGCCTCCTGCCTGGCTGAGATAAGAGTGCTGCTGTTCCCATGGCCGAGCTAAAGCCCATCCAGCCGCTATCAGGCCGGCCCGGCCCACAACTCCACTCTCCCTGGGCCTCCTCCACTGCAGCGTCAGGCCAGCCGCGCCGGGCTGCTATAAAGAATAAGGGCCTGAGTCAGGGTCCAGCCAGTCAAGACCTCTCAACAGAACGTACATACAATACCTTTCAATGATCAAGCTTTACACAGTGATTTCATTTTTTTTTAAATCATATATATACTTTTTGAACTTTAATTGATGCAATGATGAGTATCTCAGCAAAATCAATATGCAAATGATAAAAAATTATATCATAAAGCCAGGCCCAGATGTGGCCATTTCCTGCATTTTCCTGCATTTTAGCACACACTCCCCCAGAATGGAGTTAAACATGCTAACGTGTTAAACTAAGTTTAGTAGACACTTATTGGTAAATGAAAGCATAATTAATTTTATTAATTACTTTTTAATAAACTTCATAATTGATGAGTGTTCTAGAGGCTGCAGATTCCGGGTGGGCCCGCAAATAAAACACCAAAGCATTTCTTAAAGAGATAGTTAATTAAAAAATGTTGTTCCAAACCTCTATGCAGGGTTATTATTTATTAAATAAAACTAAAAACATAAAAAACTGAAATGCAATAAACGTTAACTGAAATATAATAAAATAAAAAAAATTAAATTTATTTTATTTCAGCAAGTTCCAAGGCATCATTTCTCATTTACATTTAGTTTACATTCTAAGTACTAAAATAACTAAAAACTAAACAATCTAAGGCCTAATAAAAGCTATATAGACATATAATAAAAATTACTCAAATTTTAACAAAAAAATTTAATGAAAACTTAAAATATAAAAATAAAAACTAATTCAAAATATTAACAAAAACTATATTGGTATATCAGTGATAAACAACACTGACTCTATGACTTTCTTCAGCAGAACACAAAATAGGTCACTTTGAAGAATTTCTGTTGTTTCTTTGTTTTTTAACAAAAGTTGTTTTTGTCAAAATAGTAAAAAAGCCAATAGGGACCAAACATTGTCAATATTGAGTAAATGATGACAGAATTAGCATTTTTGGGTGAACTATCGCTTTAAGAATGCATGAAGGACTGCTGGCACATACTGGGAGTCTGTTGCATTATTCTAGCCAACAAGACTTTTCCTCTCAGTGACATTTCATTTTTAGTTCTTTTAGGAAGCACTCAAAGAATAGGCCAAGAGAATATCACCAATCTAACATGTCAAGATGTCAGTACAATAAGGGGAAGCCTGACCTAAAAATGGACAATTTTGGAGTAGAAAAGGCAGTGTCATACTAAAGAGTAACACTTTCAGGGTTTGTGGATTTCATAAAAAAATCTTAGTACACCTTATTTTGATGGTCCCCTTTAGTCATTCTGTTTACTATAAGTAACATTGTATGTCAACTAACTCTTTTTAGAGTATTAAGTAGAGATTCTGCTTAATATCTTCTCTTGATGGTCCCCCAACAAACAATCTATACTGTAAAAAAAGTTGCTGCCTCAAATTTTTAAGTACAATCAACTTGGATATGTAAGTAATTTCAACTTAACTTACATTAAACTGACTTAAAAATTAGTTGAATCTTGTATAACTTATAAAAAACAGTTTAAATTTGCTTAACTTATTTTGATGAGTTAAAGCAATGTAAAAAATAGGTTATCATAACTTATTGATCATATCTTTTTTCTTTTTCTTTTACAGATTATATGATCATTAAGTTATGCAACATGTATTTACATTGCTTTAACTCATCAAATAAGTTAAGCAATTTTCAATAATAAAAAAAGTTTTACAAGATTCAAGTCATTTTTAAGCCAGTTAATGTAATTTAAGTTGAAAAGACTTACAATTTTAAGTACAATCAACTTGGATGTTTAAGGTTCAACTTTTCTTTACAGTGTACTGACGACTTTGCAGTTTACTAAGTTACTTTGCAGTACATGTACTTATTCTACTAACCCCTACAAGTAAATTAATACTCTACTAATACTCTTATGAGAGTTAGTTGACATGTAGGTGCAACTTTACTTAAAGTGTAACCAAAACCTCAGTGTGTGTGTCTATGGGAGTAAGTCAGGAATGTATGTGTAATGGTGTTTCTGTGAGATGATCTCCTCTGAGCATGCTTGCTAAATTTATCTCATGAGAACGGTGGATATGTGGTGTGTCAGACATTGAAGAAGGCATGGCAGGATGCGTCTGAGCAATCACAATAATAAACAGCCAGCATTCTGCACAGGAAGTTCATTAAATCATAGTGTTTGATTTAGAAACGAACAAATTGTGCTTGTAAGTACGGAACTGGCTTCTTTTGAAGTGCTTTTTTCTGCACTTTCAACTCGGGAGTTAAATTCAGTTCTGTGACTGTACCAGGCACACACATTCACACAAATACAAACACATACACACGAGCGTCTGCATCCACACAAAAATGAATAGAGACACACATGAAAGGCCTTCTCAAGCATCTGTTCTGCAGGCTAAGAGGAAACCCTGTCTGAACACATGCTGAAATAGACAAAACATGTCTCTATTCACAAAAACACACACACATACATGCATACATGCATGAGTGTGTGTGTGTGTGTGTGTGTGTGTGTGTGTGTGTGTGTGTGTGTGTGTAAGTATAGACACATGTCTCCACTCATATGTGCATTCATTCTAAAACAAGCACATCAAACACAATGTGACCAGGTACAGTGTGAAATAACTGAACTATTTAAAATGGTTTCAGGACATTACGCAATGATGGGGAGGATATCTAACTTAGTCTAGTGTGGGAAATCCAAACCTAGCAAAATTACATTGTCTCGGATGTGTTTTTTCACCTGCATCAAATACTAAATTAACAGTGACTGAATTTTTGGCCCTGACCCAGTATTCTTCACTGTATCCCTCTCCTCTGTGACTAAAGGGCAACAAGGACACGACTGGTCAGTCATTGGGGAAATGTTTTCAAATTTAGAAAGTTCACTGTAATGCTTTCTCTTTTTAAAACATGATAGTGTGAAATAAAATGGGGTTTTAGAGAGCTTGCAGAGGCCAAAACCTTCCTAAAAATGCAAATAATTTATTGTCTCAGTGACATTTCATTTTTAGTTCTTTTAGGAAGCACTCAAAGAACATGTAATAATGGAGTATGTGAGTGGCTTTAGCACACACTAATAAGGTTGTGTATTTGATTGGCGTATATATGATTTCAATGTGCATAATCACTGCCTTATTACATATTGGACAATCATTATTGTGTTTCTGCGTGGATGGTGAACTTACAGGCCTTTCGGAGGGCACGGATGCCAGAGCCATTGGATTTGAGGTGGTGGGACACCGTGAGAGGTGCAGTGCAGGGCTTGTCTGCTGCCTCGCTGGACTGTCCCGGGTTGATGAGAGGAAACTGTCTTCTCTCCAATCTGTGGCTTCACTGTGAACAGATTTTGATAGAAGAGAAAAGGATATTAGGTCACATTGTCATAGTGTCCATTAATAAATCAAATTAAAATAAAAGAAAATACATTTTAATCCCAATTTAAGCAAAACGTTGTAAAACTATAGGAATATTTTTAATCAATTTGAATGATATATTTGGTTACACTTTATTTTAAGGTGTCATTGTTACAGTGTAATTAAATATTTAAGTACAGTGTAATATTAATTAACTACATGTACTTACTATAGGGTTAGGGTAGGATTAGGATTTGGTTGAGGGTTAATTGCATGTAATTAGGCATAATTTACTGTTATTACTATGGTAATTACATGGAACATATGTAACAAGGACACTGTAAAATAAAGTGTTACCATATATTTTTTTTCAACAATTTTATTTTCAAATTTTGGCTCAAAGTAGTTAGTAGTGGAGTTTTGTTGAATATGGATCTGAAAAGAAACAGTCCTATAACATTAAGAAAGATCTCTTTATCTTAAGTCTCACCATTTACCACCAATGTGAGTGTGAGGTTCTGGAAAAGTCCATACTGCTGGATCCCAGTAAGAATGGTGTAGATTCCTGCATCCTCTTCCGCTACATCCCGAATAACCAGGGAAAACCCGTCTACATGGTAACGGGAGCACCGCTCGGCTGCGACCATCCCATCCTTCAACCTAAGCAATAGATTTAGCTGTTGAGATTTTTTCCAAATATGTTGTTTCTGTTCACTTTAATAATAAACATTTGCAAACATCATTTAGCAGCTCAACAATGTGATCAAAGGAAATTGTACCAGATGACTTCAGGTGCAGGGAAAGCCTTTAGTTTTGGAGTAAGACGGAAAGATTTCTGTCCTGCAAAAGCCTGAACCACAGGGCTATTTCTGTGCTTGAGTCGAATGAAAGGCTGGTCTGGGAACAGACAGACAGGAAAATAGGACAATCAGAAACATACATGTGGATGACTGAGAGGTAAAAAGCTGTAAATAGTGAATAAGAATCCATTTGAGAAAAAGCACAATAAGTTGGGGTGGGGGGACATGAGGAAAATTCTAAAACTCACCATAGACAATAACCGTGGTATTTGTTTCTCGCTTGGATGGACCACTTGTCACATGACATTTGTAGAGTCCTCTGTCTGCTTTGCTCAGTCTGGGGATGGTGAGAACACTGTAGAACAGCATGTTGGTTCTGCTTCTTGATATGCGTCTGCTGATAGTGGCCGATCCATTAGCCTAAAGCATAACCAAGAGCAAACTGTGTCAAAGAATTATTTTGTTCCAAACTAGAAAAATATAAACAACATGGTTTGCAGAGGAAATGAGGGCTACAGAAGAGCTGTGCGTTAACTGACCATTTAAAACGCTACATTTTAAAAGGTAATGTCTGTAAAACAATGAATTCAATAAATCAATCAATCAATTCTTCCAAAACATGTTTTGTCTTACCCTTATTCATAGTAAGTCTATTATTTTAAGGGGTGAACTGACAGGATGGTTTTCACAGGAAATTGAGTACATATGTCACATTCGTAAATAGAGAAAATCTGCTCCGGCTACTTTGACACGTAAAATAACTGCTGAACAGAGGAGAGTCTGCTGGCAAAAAGAGAACGAGACAGAGCTTGTAATGAAACAAGAATCAACATTGGCTTGGCTTTTCGGAGAGGCGAGAACTGAGGGATTGGAAACGTTGTAAAAGCGTCGCAGAGATGGTGTTTTCATTACTCAACAGGTGAGTATGGTGTTTCATTGAACAGATAAAATCCATATTACATATGTAGCTCTCTAACAGAGTTCATTGGTAAAGCATTATCAATTATGAACAGTAATTTCATCATGGTTGTTGTAGCGCTGTGTTGGAATTTATTTTCAAGTAAGTACCGTGCCTATTAATGGGCAAAGCTTCAGTAATGTCTTTAGCTAGTCAGCTTGAGATCCTTTCCCTCTAAACTGGTTGTATCTCTTAAGGCTAATAGTGAATGTTTTATGAGCAGTAGGATAACCATATTCATCCGCACAGTCACACAGAGCCAAAGCACAACCAAAACAACGTACTTCCGCAAAATGCATGCCGTTTTGTTTTTTAACAGCTATGCCAAAAGTGTACTTTTAATTTTGATATGAATATATTTTTCGTTAATTTTGAAGAATTTGATGAAAACTGTTTCAGTTCATATTGAAACTTGGCAGACTTCGATATCTTGGCAAATCTGAGTACAATTTGTGTTCAATGTGTTCTGAAACTTATAAGAAGAAAAGCTGAAGCGCAGGAGACTCTATTTGCTCTAAGGGATATTAAACAAGCTCACTGAAACAAGCATTTTCTGTTAAGCTGCTTTAAAATATATTATGAAAAGCACTATACAAATAAACTTGTAAATTTACATTACTACATTTAGTAGCGATGCATCAAGGTGAGCTCATGCTACTGTACTGTACATAAACTGATTTCACAACAGAATATTATAGATTCTGATTATACCAATTGCAGAATTAAGATTTTAGAAATAGCATTTAATAAACCGCAAATGCATAATGGGTCAAAACAAACCTTTTGTGGGTATGTCCAGGTAATGGACACCCTGGAGTTCCATTCAGCTGTAACGGTGCAGTTCAGTGCTAAAATCTCGCCTTGTAACGTGTGGAGCAAACTCGTGCTGTTTAAATACACGTCCAGGATTTTATTTACTGCAAAAAGAAGGAAAACGGTACATTGTTTGAAAATCAAAATTTGGTTCACAGATAAGTTAATCAAAAAAACCTTGAGCTCTTACCTGGCCTGTGAGTCAAGAACTTGTTGCTGTATTTGACTCCATTGATGAGAGTCTCACAGGAAAACAGCCCAATGTAGAAGAATGTTGGACTACGGATAGTGAAGCCTTGCCTGCTGCTCCAGATGATGTTTCTATTATCAGGAGCTAACACGCGGAAAGGAAACTGAAAATGTAAGAAAAAATTCTTATTAAAAAACAACAGCAGCTTTTGCATTTCTTTTAGATGCAGCAGAGATTTTTGCTTGCACTTTGAAAAGCTCTAAAATTTTCCATTGGTGTTTAAAAACAGACTTGCACTTTCAGTTTGACTCTCATTTAGCCAGCGCACACGAGGGCTCTAATGGGTTCAACAGTGCACCGTCCTTCAGAAATTCTTAGAGAGCGGTGTTATGATTTTGTTTACTTCCATGTTCAATGGAGGAAATGTTTACAGGCTTAGATGTGACACTGTGGAAGTGTCCTGCCCTTTCTCAGGGGATCAGGTGAATGCTTTCCTTTCACTGTGAGCTTCTTAAAATCACCTTGTTTCTAGGAAGCACTACTGCATTAGGTAAGGCATTGGGTAAGCTCTTTACCCAGGTGAGTAGTAACCAGTGTTTTTTTCCAATATGGCCTTGAAGACTTTTAGAAAAATAACTCTTTTAAAATGCAAATTTCCAAACAGTGGACATACAATTATGTAATTTTTCTATGAGCATTTCCACAACATCGTCATTTCCACCACATCACAAATTATGTATTGTGTAACAGCAATCTGTGGCGGAAATGACAGTGGTGGAAATTACATGGAAATGAAATGGAACAAAATGCTCTATACCTTTGTCTTAAGGCAAATTTCACAGCTAGCATTTCATGTTTCCTAAATACACACAGTTACATAATATTTTCAAAAATGCTGCATATTTTGACAAAATTACAGCTTGATTGGTGGTAAAATTATGACTTTAAGACCAAGCACTGTACGAACCAGTGTTGTTACTGTTAACTAAATCTAAAAGTATTAAAAATTATTTTCGTTGATTGAAATAAAGATATAAAATAAAATATAAATATTAGATTATTAATAAAAATGTTGCCTTGGCAACTAAATAAAATACATTTTAGTTGAAGTACTAAAATGACTAAAACTGTGTTAATAAATACTATAATAGTATATAAATATTACTAAAATAACACTGGAACGAACACATAAGCGGGAAGTAATATCACTGCTACAGGTAGCACCTTTCTAGTGCCAATTTCAGCAAAAATAGGATCAAACATCATCATGTCACTTAATTAATATACACGAGCAAAGTTGATAAGCTTTATATTGTGCCCCCTTCACCTTCACTACCTATTCCCACCTCAGTCCAACTTCTCACTAACGTCCCTCCCTCCGTTCAGTGCGTAAGAGCGAGGGCAAGGATGTAAAAACGTGACTCCAGTCCATCTCCTCACATCCTGTTACTACAGGATATAGACATCACGGCTAGGCCCTCAGGTCAGCTTCTGGAAAGGCCCCGCTGGCCACTTTCACAGCTTCAGTGAGAGCACGGCCGCCTATGTATTGTTCCCTACGCGAGAGGTGCAAGATTAAAGATACATTGCCAAGTGCAAAATCCTCTCAGGAAAAAAACACTCTACCAGTGTGTGACAGTCCAACTTTGAGAAGGGTGGAGAGAACTCGTATTTATAGCATGATTGCCTTTTGTATATCTGTGCGCAGGGTCAGCAGGACATAAACAAACAGAAATGAAATGTGGTGCTTTTTTTGAGCAAGGAGGGAGGATAGGGATGTCATATCACTAGCATATCATATCCTAAAACAGTTTCCATCCTGCATGTGAGGAGCCAAAGGCAGCTCGAGGGGAACTGGTCAACTTGTTCTTTTCCGTTTCCCCCTTTTCATCTGAAATACATCTTAAGTCCATTTTAAACCCTCTCGAGACAGTCGTTACCATATTTGGACTCATCCTATGTCTCCAGAGATGCAGTACTAAATCTAATTATTTTTCATAAATGCACAGCAAGCCATTTTTTTTATTTCTATAGGTAAAGCTTCATTCCTGAAATGGCTGTCTGTGCCAGCAGCTGTGGAAGACATCAGTATGTGAGGTGGTCTCGGCGTCATCTTCTTGGCTGTGTGCAGTGCCAACAAGTAGAGGAAGCTGTGGGCGCCGCTCACTCTGATTATCGGCTTAAAGTATCCATGTCACGCTGAGCCAAAAAGACTTCTGTACATCCCCTCCACATGCCCGCACAAACACACTTACATCCGAACTGGCACAAACAGATGTATGCTTGCCCTTATAACCTGGAGTGATTGTGAGATAAGGACAAGGAAAGGTCTTATTTGTGAATGAGAACAAGAGGATGCACTCCACGTATGGTAATTGAAGCCATAGATAAAAGTAGGGATGGCACGAATGCATGAGTACAGCACTTGACACCAATGACTGATTCTCTGATTTATCACACATCAATTAGCTCCAACATTACACTAAGACATTCAGTCCAGTGCAGCAACAGCACTAAACACTGAGAACGCACACACACATGCATGCGTTTACTGTAGTGCGGGTGCATTCTTCCTTTCAAACAGAGAAACGGAACAGAATAGAACATAACTCAAGATTTCAACGTGTTAAAATGTGATGTAAGTAATAAAAACATCATATGCAGTCCGTGATTACGTAATCTGTGTGAAGCGGAGAAGAAAAGCGATTTCTCGCTTTTAATAAACAATTAATAAAATGCCTATCCCTAGACAATATGCCAATTCTGACAAAACAACCATGTTACAAGTCTTGAAAGCTACTTTTCTAAATAAATTAGTTTTTTGTTCTAAACAGAGTTGAGTTTCTATTTCTCTGGACAGCCCACCCACTGTCAATTCTTACTGGTCAATAATCCTGCCTTAAACATTAAATATCTTCTGATTGGCTGTGATTATCTCACATTTTGTGTTCAGTGTTGACTGACAAATGAAAAGCCTGTGTTTATGAGATGACTGAAAAGTTTAAGAGGATTGACACTAACCAAAACAAAACCAAAAATCATGAAATCTGTTTTCCAAATAAAAGGAGTTTTTTGTTCAAAACAGCACTGGGGTTCTAGCTCTCTGGATGGCAGCGCCCATTGTCAAATATCATTAGTCAATAATCCTGCATATTAACCATCAAATATCTTTTGATTGGCTGAGACTGTCTCACAAGTTGTGTTCAGTGCTGACAGACAGATTACATGTTGTTGGAAAGAGGGAAGGCTGATGTGTCTAATGAAATGATCTGTTTGACCTGTTAAGACACTCACCTTGACCAACGAGACATTGGTGTCTGGGTGTGTGACTCTGCAGGGGAAGACCAACGGCTCTCCCTCCTTCATGTACACCACATCTGGGATCTCTGACTGTATCTTCACAAACGGCCGCTGGCTATCTGAAACGACCAATGCTGAGGTCAGGAACAAACAGACACCACATACAAACAGTAGATGCTGACACAATCTAGAGTCAGCAACAAATACAGAGAGATTGCTCGCTTGTTATCAAACATGCTCTCTCTCTCACTGTTGTTTTCTTGATTGCACTTTCGCCCTCAGTTGCAATATTCTTGTGGCAATGAAAGGCTTTGGGTGTTGCTCGCCCCATTGTTTGGTGCTCTGCTGTTATTAAAGGAACGGAAAAAAAATATCTGAACATTTTAACAAAAGTACCCCAAGGACTGCTGGATGCTTCCTTGTCGTGCTTTGATTCAATATAAAGGACGAAGGGTGAGGCTAAATAGACATGGGCGCGAGAGCGATTGATGGTCCTCAGGGGCCTTGTTGGCTAACCGGGGGCCGCACCTAGTGACCTGGGGCACCCCTTAGCCTTCCTTAATGCCTGACCAGGGAGGATCCGAGCCTCTTATGCCCCGGAGTGCCCTCAAGGTGCCCACTCCCATGCACAGACACGCATCCTAACAAACATACACAAGAAGACATCGCATCCTCTATCCTTGTCTCCAAGTGTCCCTCCCCCCAGAGCAGCACAGGATACGGACAGCCGGGCTGAGGGAGATAGATAAGGCCGGGTACCCTGGGAAAGGCTGCCCAAGAGCTGAGCCTTTCAACAGCTGGGGCTATTTCTGTCCCCTTGAGGTTGCACGTAAAAGAAAGTTATAGTTTAAATATAGTCAAAAGTGAGGGAGGACAGCCAACGGTTCGAGCAAAAACAAAAAAATGCCAGTGTGAAACCGTGCCAGACACTCACTTAGTCGGATATGTTGCTTCGAGAGAAAAATGGTGTTTAGGTATTATTTGCTTCCTGAGACTTCCTGTTTGGCTTTAAGCAACAGAAATGGTCAGTGAGATGGTCAAGCTATTAAAGGGTGGCTCGAGAGAGAGGGTTTAAGGGTTTGAGCGTTCACCTGAAGCATCTTACCTGTGATGTAGACATACACAGAGGCCTGTTTGCGCTGCTTTTGGAGGTACCGGCAGCGGTAAGAGCCAGTGTGTTGGGCTAAAGCAGGACTGAGCGTCAGGCGGCTACAGTACTGGTTAGTTTTTCGCCCGCATCGAGTCTCCTCTATCTGGGTGCCGTGGTAGACTTTCGGTACGCCCGATGGCAAAACCCACTGGAGCTCCCACCGTCCCCTGAAACATCAAATTTGGGTTATAGAAGGAACTTTGCACCTAACTGATCAGACTTCACCGTTTCTGTGATCAACATATAATGGGGGTCCAAAAGTCTGAGACCACTAGTCAGAATATTTCTATTATACAGTTTACTTATCAAAAGCATTTAAGCATTACTTTTATGCATAGAATGTGAGGGAAATGATCAGTCAACATGAATTTATGGCTTGGTATTTAGTTTTAGTAAAATATCTTTTTGTGTTTTAATGACAGCATCACGTGAAAAGCAAGTTTGTGTAAAAACTGATGATCATGTTCTCCAACATGATTTGAGAGACTCTTGTGCATAAGAACTTCTGAACTTTTGTACCAAGGGTTGTGTTTATTACATGGTTTAAATCAAAATTATGAATCATAGATCTTCAGTGTGCTCTCAGGCTTTTGGACCCCACTGTAATTGGTTAATTCTCACTCTAAACGTTTACTTAGTAGCCTATTTCGACATTCCTCTTGACTAAAATCAGTATGACCTCAGTTAATCATAAAGCTACTCATAAAAATGATTCATGATCCTCCTTTAACCGTGAGATTGTTTGACACATCACTCACCTGCAGTTTAGCTGAAGTGTCTGATTTCTTTCTATAATAAGCTGCTTCTCAGTAACATCCAACACTGGAGAACTGAACCTCCCTTTTGTGTCTGTGTCTTTCAGATAGAAAACACAAAGGTATGTTAGAGGCTGCTGAATAAGATGTTGTGAGGTTTTAAAGAGTGACATTGACCACATTCAGGTGATAAAAATCATAGCCTATGTAGGACTTACACAACATACATTATGCATGCCATTGATCAAACTGAAACAGACCCACGATTCCTGCTAATACTTATAGAGTTAGGTGATTCTGAGCACAGCACAACTTTTCAAGGGTGTTATTGAGGGGCAATTTTTGAATATTGTTCAGAGGTTCTTAAGGATCTTTATAAAGCAAAGTTTATACATCAAATATAAATGGAGTTTAATGTAAAAAAAACATCAGAAAACAGTGCGGTGTGAAAAATCATTTTTGTACTAATATAAAAAAAAACGAATGCATCCAGTTCAATTTTCTTTTTACTGTTTGTAAAAATATAAATATAAGGTAAATATCAGCTGTAGACTGAGTTCATAATATCATCAATAGTATTTTACTTTTATTTTATTAACCTACAGAATAATTAATTATATTAACGTTTTCCAAATAAATTTTTTTTTGTGACCAATACTTTATTGTTTTTCTTACAAGCAAGGTTACCAGCATTAACACTCTCACTAAATTAATTCAGTGTGGAAGACATGACTGATAACAAGTACAAATATATACACACAATAGAAACAGATACAGATTTTTTCTATTTTAATAATAGAAATCAGCCTGTCATGAATTCGCTCCAGTGCCCAATAGTTTTCATCTTTGCTCTATTAATTAAGCAGTGGATCGTTCCAAACGAACAATATCTATAAAATAGAACAACCATTGCTGTTTTGACAACGAATTAGGAGGAAACCAAGAACTAATTATGGCTTTCTTGGCAGCTGTTAACCCAGAGAAGAAAGTCCGTTTTTGATTTAACTTAAAGGCAACAGAGGAGACATCGTTAAGAAGGAAAAGACATGGCTCAGGATCAATTGTCAGTTCCAAAAGTTGTGATAGAACAGAAGAGACTTTAATCCAAAAGTTGAAAATCGGAGGACATTCCCAAAATAGATGGAGAAAGCTGCCAATTGCCCCAGTGCTACATTTGTCACACACAGGGGAGGGAATAAGTTTTATTCTAAAACGTTTCAGCTGGTGGGCATGGTTTTTTGGACGAGACTGAAACATTTTGCCATATGGATTCCCAATCAAAACTGTGATCCTCTGCTCCAAGCTCTCTGTTCCAGATTTGGGAAATACCAAGAATTCCACATTTTTTAATTCCACAGACATAAGACTACCGCAAATAATTGAGACCTTGGCTGTTTTTCCCTTCATGGGATCAAACCAACGAGCCATGGGATGAGATTTCAAAGGTCTGTCCCAAGGAACTCCATAAGCTTTCAGTGAAGATCTCAGCTGTAAATACAGGAACCAAGAGAATCCAGGCAGATTATAACAAGACTGCAGATCCCGTAATGTCCTTAAACCTGACTCATCATAAATATTATCTAAAGTGTTAACACCTCTATCTGACCACAATGAGCAAGTGAATAGTTTCATGTTTCGTAATAAGTAGTAGTTGTTCCAGATAGGAGACTGTATGCACAATTTTGATGAATGATTAACATATTTTTCCACCAGATGCCAAATGGATATTGAATAAGCTATAATTGGGCCAAATTCTTTAGAAGCTTTCTTAAGTTTGATTCCTGAAAATAACACATCCTGCAATCTATGAGGAGCAACCAATGATTCCTAAATTAATTTCCACTGTGGAACCCGGGAAGGTATACATCTAACCAAGAGTTTAAAGACTTTAACTGAAAAGACCAATAGTACAACTTAAAGTCCGGCAGTGAAAGGCCACCCAGAGACTTAGGACGTTTAAGAGTATAAAATTTGATGCAGGTTTTTTGTTATTCCAAATGAATTTAGTAGTCATCCTCTGAAGGTCTATGAAATAATCTTTAGGGGGAGAGAATGGCAACATGGAGAATAAAAAATGTAAACGCCCAAGTATATTCATCTTTACTAACGTAATCCTCCCTTGTAATGTCAATTTCAAAGATGACCACCTTTGTAAATCTGCCTGTATTTTACTATTAAGTGTGAGATAATTCTCAAAGCTGGCATTTGAAAAGCAGGGGGGAATACATAAAGAATACATAGACCGAGGTAAGTGAATTTTGAGTTAGAGGTAAGGAATCAAATTGAGAGGTAAGCTGTCAGGGAGGGGAGTCTTCTTTGCTGCATCATTTAAAGGAACTAGTAGGGACTTTTCACAATTTATTTTATATCCTGAAAAGGAACTAAAACTAAAAAAAAGGTTCATGATCTGAGGAAGCGAATTAGTAATATCAGAAAAATAAAGGATTAAGTCATCAGCATATAGTGAAATTTTATGACTTGTATCTTTAATAATTATTGGGGCAATCATGGGGTTTTGTCTTATGGCCTGTGCTAAAGTTTCTAAGGATAGAGCAAATAAGATTGGTGATAGTGGACAGCCTTGCCGTGACCCTCAGTTAAGAGGAAAAGAGTTGGAGATAACCTGCCCTGTTTGAACCACTGCCTGAGAGCAGCTGTATAGTGTTTTAATCATCTGTATAAAATTACAATCAAACCCGAATACCTTAAGAACTGCCCAAAGATACCTCCATTCAAGCCTGCAAAGGCTTTTTCAGCATCTACGCTGAAAAGGATATTAAGAATGTGGAAAACTCGTCTGACATTATCAGAAGCCTGTCTGCCCTTGATGAAACCAGTCTGGTCCTCACTAATCAGTTTACCAATCAGTGGTTCAATTCGATTTACAAGTACTTTTGCAAAACGTTTTAATTCAGAAGATATCAAAGAAATAGGCCTGTAGCTCTTCGGGGAAAATGGTGGCTTGTCTTTTTTTTTAAAGTAGAGTAATTAGAGATGTATTTTGGTCTCTGTGAAACCTCCCATGTTCAATGGCATAATTTACTGAAGCCAGAATCAATGGTCCAACCTGATCCCATACCTCCTGAAACAATTCAGGAGGAAGCCCATCTAAACCTGGGGACTTGGGGTGTTTGAATACTACTAATATACGACAAAGACTCCACTTCCTTCATTTTTAAAGCCAAAAGTCTGCTTGACCGCTCGTTATAATAATAGTAGTTGACTCTAGTCCTATGAATTAAATAAATTCTGCAATATGTTTCGTTGCTGAGTTATATTCTTTTTTCAGTGCTGTTTCTCTCTAGACTCACAATATGCCGATCCAAATACATTTTTAAACTATGCATATGGATCCTTTCTAAGGTTCTTTTTTAAAAAACAGTATCAGACAGATTCTGAGAAAATGCAACGCTGTCTCGTTTAAAATGATTAATTTTCATTTCTGACTTTTAAACCATTATATATGTAGGCCATGAAAATAAGACTATAACATGCATTTTATTTGATTTATCTGATTAATAAGACATTGAAGGTCAGGATGCCCAACTGAACATAAAACGAACGTATGACTAGAATAATTGTACAGACATTTAAAACGATTTATATCCACGTGATGCTGTGACATTAATAGCCTATTTAATATGCAAAATCACACGTTTTGTAATACAAATACGCTAAATCAAAAATAGTGTTTGCATGCCTACTGCATTTTTTATAGCCTATCTTTTTTTAGTCGTTTAGAAAAAAACGCTTAATTGTGGGTTAAGATAGCACATCTTTCAATATGATTCTAAACATCTGGTCTCGATGCAGACGTGCTCTTTACGGACCGCTCTCACCATTGTTTATTGCTTTTTAAAACGCAGCCTATAGCATCATTTCCTTTCCATTATTCACGCGCTATTCGCAGGCCATTCGCCGACTATACATTAAAATGGTATTGTAGTAAGACCAATGAAAAAAGGAAGTAGGAGTCAAGCACTTTTTTCCCCACAGCGAATCCCGCCTGGGATTCTATCAGGCTCGTTATCAGCCGGTCCACACGCTGAGGTTCTGTTTCAGAAACCCTCAACAAGAGCGTCGCACACTAATGACAGGACGAAAACCTGCCAATTTCAACAAACCTGACACGTCATGTTTGAATAAGCGCTAATGAACCGAAGTAAACAGGTTAGAGTTTAAAGACGGGGCAAGTAAGAAAGAACAGCCACTGTTACACGAGCAAGGATGCAAATGGAAATGACAAATTGACTTAAGACAATGTAGACCCTAAATACAGCATGTATGTTGCATGCACTTGAAAGTGACTTTAATTCTAAATCATAGGAAACGAATTTATCCACGCTACCCATTTATATGCTAATTTCTGCGCTTTTAATTCTTCAGTCTTTTATTTAAGTGGCTACTTAGGCTATCACAAAGAGATTTTTTTTTAACGAAATCTATAAAGACTTTGTAAAATGGTTTGTAAAACTACACATTGGGAAACTGTTAAATAATTAAAATGTGAAGTCTATATAATTTAGGCTAGGCTACGTGCTAATCTAAAACGTTGGAAGTTACACTGACATTTCTTTTCTTTAGTTCTTTAGAAACAATTCTATAGGCTACATGAAAATGGTCCTGGATAATAAAGTTCTTTATTGAACCCCTAAGGTGTTGCAAAGTAGAACCTTTAATTTAAACAACGAAAAATAGCCTACCCCATAGGCTATAAATATTATTAGAATATTATCTATAGCCTTTATTATTACGTGCATTAATTATTTTATTCCATTTTAATAGCGATTTAGTTTAGTTAATTTTATTAGTGAACTTGTTTTTATTAGTGCATTTTAGGAATCGTTCTAAAATCCGATAGCCTATTCTATTTAATTTGGCCAAAATATCTGCCATAGCCTAACTGTATAGCCAATGTTTTTGAGCGCGTAGAAAGGGTATGCTTAAAACACATGTTTAGCCATTAATCAAGTTCAGTTTTCCATCCTGTGGCAAGTTGTTGACCAATAAAGCACTAATAATGCCGCAGTGCATGCAGACAGTACATCGCTTCACCCTCTGCTTCCTCTCCGTGGGTCTGTTTTAGCTATACCTGATTAGCGCTGGTTCCTGCCTCACGGTGGTCATGACCCCAAAGTCATTTATATTAGAACTTCCATTTCACAAAGTCATCAGGCTCAGGAAATAACGCCCTCTCTGATTCAACCGGGGCCAAACATTGAAGACGGATGCCAAGTAACAGCAGAGAGGTATGTCCTATCAAAACAACTTGTCCTGTTATGGCAGGCCGTTTAAGCATTTATTTCTTAAAACTAACTAATGTGTATATTAGTAGCTACTTATTAGTAGCTACTTATTAAAGTTTAAGATAGTCCCGGACTAAAATGCAAGTTTGAGATGTTTTAACTGAAAGCAACATGCACTGACATATCTTAAAATATGTCAGTGCCATAGTTTTGTCTCAAGATGCATACTGGTAGTAATGTTTTTTTTCCTACGGCACATTTATAATAGCCTACTACTTAAATATCCTAATTGAACTAATGTCTAATCCTGGCTTAATTTGACATGTCTGTGAAACCATGCAGGCTATTATTTCGTTAGTAGTAGTAACTTGTACATTATTGTACATAAACTTGTACATTATTGTAGGCTATCTAATGTTATCTTGTAAATATTCGCCTATTGTGCACTTTACATTATTTTGTCTATTTTTATATGCATTTTTCATCTTTTTTTTTTTTTACTTTTATTATCTGTAGCTTCTTGCTTTTCTTTGCACTAAAAGCTTTTAGAAGCTAGAATAAATTCCTTGTGTTTATACTTGGTAATAAAGCTCATTCTGATTTTAATCCAATAGTCACTAGTAACCTTTCAATTTAGCTATAGTTCATTACCAAATCTTTAGATACTACTTCACAATACAGTGACAGTTTTTCTTGAAACAATTTGTAATACACACACACACACACACACGATATATATATATATATATATATATATATATATATATATATATAGGCTATATAATTACTAATTCGGTGAGTTTCAGATATCAACTATTTAATTCAGACCAGTCGGTTAGACAGTAGCCTAGTTATTAGGCTACTTCATTGTACAGATACAAGTCGGATACGAGTTGTATTAATTACTAGTAATAAAAAAAATGCTACATGACAAAAATAGATACTAGTTTTGAGTTATAAATGGTAGTTCAGCTTGCCATAGTCATGGAGTAAGAACAAATCGCTATAGCGCATTTGATTAAGCGCGTGATTTTTCTCTTTTGCCGTAGGCCTAGTACGCATAATTTCCAGTTAGGTACGAATAAAAAATAAAAAAATAAAAAAAATCGAACAAGTTACATGCATCGATTTCTTCTGGCAAGGTATCATGAAACAGCAATAATGATGCGCTGGTACTGAGGAATGCCACACGCTCACATCCACGCGCATTCCTTTTCTTCATCCTTTCGCTTTGGTGGAATATGAAACAACGTGCGTATTTGAACAACGTGAAAAATAAATGTAGCTATGGCTTAGATGTTTAATATGAATACGAACGAAAACGGATTTAAAAAAAAACAACTTACCTTTAGTTAGAACACGCCCTGACAGTCCAAAGATCATCACAAATAATATATCGAACATTCTCTTGGTCTTGCTTGAGGTCCTTTGCTTGGAGATGAACACCTATGAAGGAAACACTGCAGCTCCAATACTCCAGAGAATCAATTCACCTTACAACAACAAACTCCTCAAACTCTGCTTTCACATGGAGTGGACTGCAATCAACTTCGGTACTGTCCAGAGTATGAACTCTTGAAGCAGGAGCACCATGCATGAATTCCAGTTAACTCTTGCCCATTATGACCGCGGGCTGGGATTTATTCATTTCCCACTGCTGCCGGAGCTTCCGTGACGCTCATCGACACACCCATCCCGCGCGACTGACTTGACCTACACAAGAGCCCGATGTTCTGCACTGCTCCAGTGTCTTCCCTCTACTTCATCAATCAGATCATGATTCATGAATAAACAAGCTTATTGCGGTAAATCCCTAAGTTTTCCCACCCTTGTTATCCATAAAAAAGGAGAGTAAATACATGAGGGGAAACAACTGAGCTTTGGGGATACTTGAGAGTAGGAGTGAGAAAAAGATACCAATGTGAATTATGCTTATGCAGCTTGAATATTAACAATGCAAAATATAGGAAGTTAATAAATTAATATATAAGTCGGTTGCACTTTATTTTACAGTACAGTGCACTTACGTGTACTTGCAGTGTACTTACCTAAGAAAGTACTGCTTAATATAACTACATGGGTTAAGGTTAGGTTCAGGGTTAGTACCTAGTTATTGTAATAACTATAAGTTCATAGTATGTACATGGGGAACAGGACTGTAAAATAAAGTGTTACCAAAAAGTCAGCAATTAATAAAAAAAGAACACTCATTCATTGATCTCAGTTATAATTCTGTGAAATATCAACGTTGTCTCAGATGTTTCTCCTAAAATTCCTCAGGAGAAATAAAAATGGAGTAAATGAGACTGCTATCATACAGAAAGAGTCAATCAATATGAATACTAGAATTCAATGAGAAATTTGAGATATAATTTTGAAATATCAATTTGAGCAGACATTGTTGAGATCTCTTGAAAATCTAGAGGACAAGTGAGATTACTTCAGATTTTTATTTTTTATTTGAACACTTTATCTGGCTGTCTAGGAGAAACAACTGAGACTTGTTTGTGAGTTTTCATACATCTAAATACATATTATAACAATGACAATATTCACATTAAATCAGAAAAAAAGATTTTTCAGTTTAGAATACTTACACTTCACTGAAACACACACAAGTATAAAAAAAGAAAAAAATCACAGAGTGGAAGTAATGTAGCACCTCTTTTTAATATAGTTCTATTTTCATATATCTATTATAAAGTATCAACATTTGCTCAGTTTTGACATTTACATCTGGTTGTCAGGAATACAGTTTGCATAACTAAAGGAGTACTGAGTAATGTAATGTCAAATCACAACCAGTAGAGAGAGTCTTAGGGGCTGCCACTGCTTTCTCCCACTGGAGGAGAAGCCAACAATCATTTATTAAAACAAAAACCCTATAAAACATATAAAACGGTAATAATAATAATAATAATAATAATACAAGACTAAAATTGATGTTGGTCATAATTTCTGACATGCAGTCAATTTCACAGTTGGACATATTTGAAATGGACAATGAAGTGGAGGGTTTATATCATCCTTAAACAATGAAAAGAAAAATCAAAATTATTCCATTACCACGAATAAATGAATGAAAACTAATATTTAGTCACTGTATGCAACTAATACAAATCTTACCAAGAGAACTCATTCCACTGCAAATAATGAAAGATGTGTATCTCTTCAACCTGCTTGTTATAATCTCTACACTAGTAGTCCACTGTCGAGGCTTTAGAGAGTACAGTTGGTTTGTGGGTGGTTTTTAAGATTTTGGGGCATAAAGAATCACAGAAGGGAGTGAAGCTGCTGGCAGGTGGAGGTTCAAAACGCTGAGTAACAGGAATTGGTGGGAAATTGCTTCCGATGCAGAGGTGTTGATGTTTGCTGTGTGTCTGGGCACCACGAAAGCAGGGCCGGTGCACCTCGATCGTGGGCAAATCACCCGTTCTCTGGTGTAAATATATGTGTGCGTATGCAAGTGTGCGTCACACCTGGCCTTTCGTCTGCTGGTGAATCCAGTCTGTGAACTTTATGACGCGTGTGTAAACTCCGGGCCGGTTCTGTCGAGCGCAGCCCTCACCCCAACTCACAATGCCTGCTAGAAACCACCTGCGGCCGCGTTCCAGACACACTAAAGGTCCCCCCGAGTCTCCCTGTGCAAACAAATACGTGAATATAAGAACCGTGAACATTGACAAGCACACAAACAGTGACTAAGTGCACACTAACCTGACAAGCATCCACTCCTCCCTGAATGTTTCCGGCGCAAAGCATTCTGGGAGTGACCGCATCGTCATACATTTTATTGCAAGTGTGGTGACTGATGATGTTAACAGTGGCTTCCTGCAGCAATGTGGCCAGTTCACCTGAAATTGAGAAGGTTTCAGATAAAAACAATGCATTTGATGATATTAAACGGTCTTTACAGCATAATTATTTGTATAATATTTCCAAACCCCTTCTGATTTTTAAAGTTGACTGATTTGCAGATGAATTGCTAAGTTTAACCATCATAGAGTGAAAGTGTGTCATTCGCACATGTTTATTCTTGACAATTTACACATTCAAGCGATTTTAAACACAAGAAGTGGTTATCTGAGCGCACACACACACAGACAGAGAGAGAGAGAGAGAGAAAGAGAGAGAGAGACGCATTTCAGATTACACTTAAAATATAAGAATAAATTAAAACCAACTTCAGTCATTAGTGTGTTTCAACACTGTGTCATACCTTCTTCTGTCAGAACCCCCCATCCAGTGACAAAGCAGCTGGTTCCAGAGGTGAAGGCGTGAGAGGGGGCGGGCACACAGACGGGCTGTACTAACTCATTGAAAAAGACAGGGGCGCTTAGTTCTAGGAGGGCGATGTCATAGTCAGAGGTGAATTGGTCGTATTGCGTATGCAAGACAATACGGCGGATTTGCCTGGTGGCTGCTGCGTTGCTGACCGAGTTCATTACTCGCATACCCATGTAGGCCCTCCATGAGCGCGCATCAGAATACCTGCCAAAACATGAGTAAACACTATACCTGTAGCTTCACGTTTTGGAGTCCGAGAGACAACAGATTTAGACAGTGTTTATATTAAAGAATAAAATAAAATAGTTTAAAAATGTATTATGCTGATTTGCTGCTCAAGAAACATTCTTATTATGAACAATGTTAAAAACAGTTGTCAGGATGTTGAAAACAGGATGTTCTTTGATTAATAGAAAGTTCGGTCACACTTTAGATTAGGGTCTAATTATCACTATTAACCAACTATTAACTATGACTTTTGCCTCAGTAAACTCTTAATTACTGCTTATTAATAGTTAGTAAGGTAATGGTTATTGGATAGGATTAAGGGATGTAGAATATGGTCATGCAGATTAAGGCATTAATATGTGCTTTATAAGAACTAATAAACAGCCAATATGCTAGTAATATGCAAGCTAATAAGCAACTTGTTAATACTGAACTAGACCCTAAACTAAAGTGTTACCGAAAGTTCAAAAGAACAGCACTTATTTAAAAAATACAAATATTTTGTAACATTAGACATATTAAATATCTTTACTGTCACAGGTTTGGATCAATTTAATGTATCCTTGCTGAATAAAAGTATTCATTTCTTTAAAAAGAACGTTTAACGGCAGTGTAGGTGCCTGATTAAAACCTCACTTGATTGCATCTGAGTCCTGAAAGCAGTGAGCAGCAGAGACAAGCCAGCGGCTGGCCACCAGAGATGCCCCACAAACATGACCATAGCGCTCCATTTGAAGGCTGACCTGCCACGGCCATGAGCCTGTCTGGGCATCCGTTCCACCCACAATCTTTGCCCTCTTCCTGGGCCTTGTCCCACAACCTTCATGCACAGAATGACATTTGTAGGTTGACATTTGTTACTGTTGCAAGCATTATAGGCAGTTAAATTGAAGTAAATATGTCATTCTTTAAACATGCTCACCGCAGCGCAACTCATCCGAACCGTCTTTGCAGTCTTTGATGCCGTCACACTCCGGATTGATCTTACTCAAGCACTTTCCACTGGCACATTTGAAGGAAGAGGGAGAGCATCCTTTTGAAACTGCAAAGGATCAGGCAGACATAATTCTGCATCATTAATAAAATAATTTTATTAAATAAAATAAAATATAAATAAAATATATAATTATAAAAAATATAAATAAAATAAAATAAAATAAACAGTCTCAGTCCATATGATCAAAAAACACTTAGAACACTATGACCATATAAAACATTATACATGTGTGCTTATTATGAATACGTTTGTACAGAAAACCATGTGGCTTGATTGTCCAAATACTTTTTTGGGCCAATAAGCCCTGAAAGATGACTGAATAGGAAGGCAAAGTGGGTTTTAATCACATGCTCTTGTGCAGTTGAGTTCATCGCTGCGATCTTTGCAGTCCACTATCCCATCACACACTGAGGCTTTGGGGAGGCAGATTTTGTTTGGGCACATATGGTAGCATTTACCTCCTAAAAAGTGGGCAAATTGAACACAAAAAGAAATGAGTTTGACAAACTCATAGGTGTATACACGTGCGCGCGCACACACAAACACACACCAGAACTTAGGTAGGTCTTACCACAAACTCTATCCACACGTCTGTAGCAATAAAAATAGACATCTCTGGGTATCAGTGAATGCAGGAAGAGAGCAATTGTGCTGCATGAAGTATTGAATCTTCATAAGAACTGATAAAGACACTCTTACCACAGTTAGACTCTTCACTGCTGTCACCACATGCAGTGTTACACTGGCTGTGTGGTCTGCACTGACCGTTACAATAAACTTCTCCTGGTTTACACGTGTCTAAAAGCAAAGTATAGTAGGTTTAAAAATAAGACAACAATGGACAGTATTAAAGAATTTACGTATAACTTATGAACTTACTGCATTTAGCCTCATCTCGTCCATCAGAACAGTCTTTTTCTCCATCACACACTTTCCTCAGAGGAATGCACTTGCCATCTCCACAGCGGAACTGCCTCGGACATGCTAATATCGGAGAATAAACATGATCATTACTTACTGGGGTGTACATTTGTGCTCTGAAAATGATTCAGAAAGATTACATTTATTTTATTTGTAATGTCATGATAAGTCAAGAATTTTATTTTGGTTAAGAAATGAATCGGTAACTACATTTTCCATTTCCCAAGTGAGGTACAAAATATGGCCTCATACTCTTAAAAAATTAACTAATTTTTTTTGAAGGAGCGTGGGGTTTAATTTCTATAAAGACCCATTCAAATTCGTAAAGAAGTTATTCACCAGTGAGAAGAATGGCACTTTAAAAGCATCTAGGGTTGAGCTAGAGAGATATTTGGAGGAAACGCATACAGATGCAAAAAGGCATGAGCCTATGTCAATTCCGTCAGACATCCCACCTATCAACCCACCAGAATACCAAATGGAGGTCTGTGCACCTAAGTGGAAAGAGGTAGAGCAGGCTGTGAGAAAGGCAAGGGCTTCATCATCTCCAGGGCCTAATGGAGTTCTGTACAGAGTGTACAAGAGTGCTTCAGGAGTTCTACGAATTCTGTGGAAATTGATAAAAGTGTCATGGGAAAAGCAGGTTGTACCTTGTACACTTGTACAACAGTAGCCTGCACTAATCGGTTATTGGGTAAGTTAACCGATAACATTGAATGGGCACGAATGCAATTTAAGCCCTCTAAATCAAGGAGCATCTCGATAATTAAAGGCAAGGTGGTAGATAAAACATTCTTCATTAATCAGAATCAGAATCAGAATCAGAATCAGAATCAGAAAGAGCTTTATTGCCAAGTGTGCTTGCACACACAAGGAATTTGTTTTGGTACTGAGGCTTCCAGTGCACATATACAAATACAGATACAACAAGTAATAGTAATACAAATAGTAATACAAATTCTACGAATAAAATTATAAAAAAATATGAAAGTACTATAAAAATATATGGTCACAGTTGGGTTTTGTCAGAATAAACTTTTACAGATAATGAACATATTTACAGTATTTTGTATAGTATGAATAAATATAAATATCACCTGAATTTTAAAGATATTGCACTAAACAGTGGGAGTATTGCACTTCAGGCATATGCCTTGGGAGATATGTTAACTGTTCAGAAGGGAGATGGCCTGTGGGAAGAAACTGTTCCTGTGCCGAGATGTTCTTGTGGCCAGTGATCTGAGTCGCCGTCTTGACGGTAACAGTTCAAACAGGAGGTGTCCAGGGTGAGTGGAGTCTGTGATGATTTTACCTGCTCTCTTCCTCACTCTGGAAGAGTACAGGTCCTGGAGGGTTGGCAGGGGGGCACCAATGATCCTCTCCACAGTCCGGACTGTCCGTTGTAGTCTCCTGATGTCTGATTTGGTAGCTGAACCAAACCAGACAGTGATGGAAGTGCATAAAACAGACTCAATGACGGCTGAGTAGAACTGAATCAGCAGCTCCTGTGGCAAGTTGAACTTCCTCAGCTGGCGAAGGAAGTACAGTCTCTGCTGGGCTTTTTTCACAGTGGAGTCAATGTGATTGTCCCACTTCAGGTCCTGAGAGATGATAGTGCCCAGGAACCTGAATGACTCCACTGCTTCCACAGTGCTGTTCATGATGGTGAGTGGGGGAGTGCTGGGCTGTTCCTCCTGAAGTCCACGATCATCTCCACTGTTTTGAGCGTGTTCAGCTCAAGGTTGTTATAACTGCACCAGACAGCCAGCTGTTCAACCTCCAGTCTGTAAGCAGACTCGTCACCGTTTTGGATGAGACCGATGACAGTGGTGTCGTCTGCAAATTTCAGGAGCTTGACAGTGGGGTCTTTAGAAGTGCAGTCATTTGTGTACAGGGAGAAGAGCAGTGGGGAGAGAACGCACCCTTGGGGGGCGCCAGTGCTGATTGTGAGTGTCTTGGATGTGTGTTTCCCCAGTCTCACTCGCTGCTGCCGGTCCGTCAGGAAGCTGGTGATCCACTGACAGATCGAGTATGGCATGGAGAGCTGGGTCAGTTTGGCTGTGAGAAGACCAGGCATGATGGTATTGAAGGCCGAACTGAAGTCCACAAAGAGGATCCTTGCATAAGTCCCTGGTCTGTCGAGATGTTGCAGGATATAATGCAGTCCCATGTTGACTGCATCATCCACAGACCTGTTTGCTTTGTAAGCAAACTGAAAGGGATCCAGCAGGGGTCCGGTGATGTCCTTCAGGTGGGCCAGCACCAGTCTTTCAAACGACTTCATGACCACAGACATGAGAGCGACAGGTCTGTAGTCATTAAGTCCAGTGATTTTGGGTTTTTTGGGGACAGGAATGATAGTGGAGCGTTTGAAGCAGCAGGGAACTTCACACTGCTCCAATGATCTATTGAAGATCATTGGATCTTCTTGTGTTTCAGCGCAGGCTTTTAAACAAGCAGATGAGATGCCGTCTGGGCCTGAGGCTTTCCTAGTCTTCTGTTTTTTGAAGACTCTGCTCACGTCCTCCACACAGACCTTAAGCTCAGGTTGGATAGCAGGAGGGGGGGGGGAGTGGGAGTGCAGGAGGTGATGGTGAATGTGTGAAGTGCAGATCAGACCGGGTGTGTGGTGTGAATGAGGGCTTTTCAAACCGGCAGTAAAATGAATTTAAATCGTCAGCCAGGTGTTGATTGTCCACAGATCGAGGGGATGGTGACTTGTGGTTGGTGATGTTCCTCAGGCCATTCCAGACTGATGATGGGTCGTTGGATGAAAACTGGTTTTTCAGTTTATCAGAGTAGTTCCTTTTAGCAACTCTGATCTCCTTTGTCAATCTGTTTCTGGCCTGGTTATACAAGATTTTATCCCCACTTCTGTAAGCATCCTCTTTGGCATGACGAAGGTGTTTGAGTTTCCCAGTAAACCATGGTTTATCATTAGTGAATGATAAGAATGTCCTGGTAGGAATGCATGTATCCTCACAGAAACTTATATATGATGTTACAGTATCTGTGAGCTCATCCAGATCGTTGGTAGCATTAATGGTGAGGCAATACCAACAGTTTCTGAGAAGCCAATGAAGAGTCTTGGGAGATGGTACGATGGGGATCTAAAGGACACAGTTCGAGTGGGAGAAGTTAGACGACAAGCAGTAGAAGGGTTGAAGAGCATAAACAGCTGCGCTCTACCAGGGAAACTAAAACTCTGGTGCTTTCAGTTTGGTCTACTGCCAAGGTTACTGTGGCCACTGACTGTGCACGGGGTTTCTTTGACAACAGTGGATAAGCTGGAAGCGATAATAAGTTCATACATTAGGAAATGGTTGGGAGTTCCACGCTGCCTCAGCAGAGTGGGACTTTATAGTAAAGGAATATTGCAGCTGCCAGTCTCTGCTTTAACCGAGGAGTTTAAGTGCGCCAAGGTCAGACTGGAAATGACCTTAGTAGAGTCACACGACAAATGTGTAAGGGAGGCAGCACCTGTGTTAAAAACTGGTAGAAAGTGGTCAGCAAAGAAATCTGTGGAAGAGGCAAAGGCACAAATTGGTGATATCGTGGGGCAGGTACAGCATGGAAGAGGGGGTTTTGGGCTCAGTTTAGCTCCTCCTAAATGGCACAAGGCAGCCCCAGCTCAAAGGAGGAAGCTCGTAGTCAACGAGGTGCGAAAGCAGGAGGAGAGGATGAGGTGTATCAAGGTCATTTCCCAGGCCAAGCAGGGAGAGTGGATGAGATGGGAGAGTGTGGAACAACGCAAGATGGGCTGGCAAGACCTTTGGTCAATGGAAGAGAGTAGGATCAGTTTCCTTATCAGGTCAACATATGATGTTCTCCCATCACCACAGAACCTAAACCTCTGGGTAGGAGAGGATCCCTCTTGTCCTTTGTGTTCATCACCTGCCACATTAAGGCACATTTTGACAGGATGTAAGGTGGCTCTTAGCCAAGGTCGGTTTACTTGGCGCCATGACCAAGTACTCCGATGTTTGACTTTAGCATTGGAAGACAAGCGTAACATGACCAATAAGTTCCCACCTGTTCTAGCAAAACATTACACACAGTAGACAATATTCCTCCGCCCAGGCGAGCAACCACCAAGAAAAGGTGTTAAAACCAATTCTCGCTCAGGACAACTGGAAGCTGCTAGGGACTGGAAAATGCTGGCTGATCTTGATCAACGGCTTATTTTTCCACCTGAGATTGCCACCACTAACCTCCAACCAGATATTGTTTTGTGGTCTGGATCAGCACGCATTGTTCAACTGATAGAGTTAAGAGTGCCATGGGAGGATGCTGTAGATGAGGCATAAACTGCGGTATGCTCAGCTGGCCACTGAAGCAGAACAGCGAGGATGGAGAGTCCGGGTTTATCCAGTGGAAGTGGGTTGTCGAGGATTTGTGGCACACTCCACCACCCGGTTCCTCAGAGACGTCGGATTCAGTGGCCAAGAGTTGCGTCGCACAGTAAAGAACTTATCTGAAGCAGCAGAGAGGAGCAGCAACTGGCTGTGGTTGAGACGGAAAGAGTCTGGCTGGCTGTGTACAGGCCGCCATGCTACGGTTTCGTAGAATTCTTGAAAATTTGAAGAGTCTGTTGGTTTATTTGTGTAGTTTGCATAGTAATTACAGTTATTACGTTCCTGTGTATTTTGCGTGAATGAGGATTGGTGTTTGGACAGATATTGTGTTTTGCCGTAGTATGCCATACGGAACCGTTGCCACTGACCGCTTTAACGTCCGCAGTGGGGCTCGACAGCCTTAGTCAAACGGGTTGGCGCGTATGGTCGGGTTGTGGAGAAGTTGTGAGAGATTGTGGTTAGGTCACATGTGAACTACGAGGAAGGAGCAACCTCAGCAGCAGGAGGGATGTAAAGGTCAGTAAGCTGGGCTGAGTTGAGTGGGGGACGGAGGGGGGTGACTCTGGGACGCCAGAGTCACTGTCGAGCCCTCTTGAGGTGTCGTGGGCTAGTCGAAGAAACACTGAGGACGGAAGGTGCCCACTTGAAGACCCTAGAGATGTCCCCTACTCTGCTCAATCCAGACGGTTGTCATGAGGGGACCGCACTGTGGTTGCAGCCGTTGTGTGTGCAAATACACTGCAGCTATTAACACCAGACAGAAGGAGATTCACATCACCATTTGGAAAGAAGCGTAAATGGATGGAGAAGCATAGGTTACTGTAAAGCTACGTCTTAGTTGGTGCTTATCTTGGCGAAAGCCGAGTACATATCAGCATGAAGTTTTAACATCTACTCTCGTGTAATGGAAATCATGTCAACAAACGATCAGTGAATGGAATAATTTAATCTTCAAAAAAAGTTGATTTTTGATCAAATCGATGTTTCGCTAGTAACTTGGGTAACAGGGATGAATGATTGAGCTTAAATACAGTAAAAGGTGTGTAATTTTTTTTTACAAAAATGGAATGATATTATTTATTTGTCTTCCCACCACGCTGTAGAAAGGGTCCAAATGATGTTGTATTTTAGATTTCACAATTTTAAAGAATGATTCTGTAATTTTTTTGTTACAGGGAAAAACACAAATTGTGGGACAAAATGATGTTTACATGATTTAAACATTTAAAAATGTTATTAACCCCATGGATGAATTATGACAACCTCTGTCAGGATTTTTTCCCTATGTGTGGAAACCCAACTCAGATTATGTAGAAAACGCTCATGCTACCTCTACCAGAGATGTCGATTTACTCTAATTAGCTGATAATTCTGATTATGTTCAAAATTGACACATTTCTACTGTAGCTCTGCTCTCTGAGAAAATCTCAGACTGAAATCTACATTGATCTATTGATGATTTCAGACTGTGGAAAAAAACTAATGATCAGATGTTTTCAATCTCATCTGAAATGTTGTGTTGGAGTTAAGGGTTAGGGTTACAGGTAACATGCATTATGTAATCTAATCAGATTACTTTTTGATGTAACGAGTAAAGTTACACATTACAAGTAACATGATTTATGTAATGTAATCAGATTACTTTTTGATGTAACAACAACAACGCATTACAAGAAACGTGCATTGCAAGTAACATGCATTACGTAATCAGATTACTTTTTGATGTAACAAGTAAAGTAACATAAGTAATGTGATTACGTAATCAGATTACTTTTTTGATGTAACAAGTAGTTACGCATTACAAGTACATGCATTGCATAATCAGATTACTTTTTAATGTAATTGCAAATTACATTCTAATGACAAATACATTTATATACAACCAAAAAAGTTACTGCAGATGAAGTATTTTCAAGAACAACAGTCACAGTAATAGTATGGATTGTAGCTGGAGATATAGCTAGAGATGCATGATGTCCAAATTAGTGGACAGATGATTAATCATAATTTCCTCCCAATCTAAAATCAATACTTGGAAAATGTAATAATGATATGACTCCTTAGATGTTACAAAAAATAATTCACCTGCAAGAGTCTTCTAGGACAAAAGGAATGGATGGATATTCTGGAGCAACTTGGCATTTCTGACTGGCCGACACCATCTTGGTTTGGAGAAAAAAATTCCACATACAATGGCTTGCCACTTGGTGGCAGTGTATAGGATGACACACTAGTGTCCACTCTAGTAGTTGATGTGCAAACTGTGTAATCAAAACCCATGCATACGCAAGAAATGGCTTTTGGAATAGCTGTCCACTGTAGTGACCTCTATGCATGAAAGGGTTAAAATTATTAATCATCTAAAGTAATTGAAAATAAATATTCTATTACATAATATTTTTCTAATATTTTATCTAATAGTTCCCACAACAACAATAAAAATATTCGGGATCATGCTTTACTTTTAATGGCCCTGAAACATCACAAAGCAGTAACAGAGACAATTGTTTCAGATGCAAAACACATACCACAAATCAAACCCTGTTCTACAAAACACTTAAAACAAAAATATAAAAACAGAATACTAAGAACTCACCGCTTTCAGGAGAGAAGGCTCTGTAGATCAGGTAAAAACCTTTATGTGTCAAAGACTCATCCGAATGAAAGTGAAGCAGGACGGGTGAAGAATAGATCCTCTTTCTGCTGTTGTCCCCAATTGGGTTACAGAGCCTGTGGAAACATAGAAAAAACATACACATGGATATATAGACACGCACACAAACACGCTGCTAGTTCAGCCAAAAAATATGATCTGATTCTCATAGGACGTATTATAAACCTAGTGCATGTAGACCCACAGCTCGTATTCCGAAGTCTAAGCCAACTGTTTAAAACACGTGAAAGACATGACACTCACTTGACGCCACCTATTTCCAGCCAATCTTTTTCACAGGTGCTCGAGGCTGGTGAATCCTGAATGTCTAGCATCACAATGGTCACGGAGAGAAGGTATCCCGGCAACGGAGCCTAAAAGTGAAACCAGACTCTCAACGGACGCACTCTTACACAAAGCAGCGGCCACCCTGCGTCCCTCGTCTCAAAGAGGGAGCATCCCAGGCCTCTGAATGGGGTTCACAGGGCATGCATGCTAACACTGGGGAAGAGGCTCAAGGGAAACATGGGAAAGCCTTTAGCCTTAGCTCACCCTGATTTTCCAGTTACAGTCCACATTTGGAGGGTAGTAGGCGGGGTAGTAAGGGGACGTCACTGTGCCGTTCCATGCAGTGAGGAAACCACCACACTCTATAGAAAAAACAGCGACACGGAACCAAAGAAATTCGAACATCTGAGAGGAAAACCCACTACAATGATAGCGTCTCATGCTGACCACTACTTCACACACCGGTTTTGGGTATAGCCTGGAAATAAGCTTTGAAGATGGCTCCTTGCCTCTGACGACTGAATGAAAATGTGACAAGCATGACGTTCCCAGACGATGTCAGTTTCATTACTGGGGACGTTCCTGATATTGGCAGACCACACCATCTGAGAAGAAGAGAGATGATGTTTGATGTTTTGGCATCTTCAATGACAGCATTAAAACAAAAAAACAGTATTCAGGTGTGGAGTGGAGAGGAATCATATTGTTAGGGACAAAGCAGCATAAGTTTAAATTATTTGTATGCTCAAATCTCATTTGTGATGATGACATTCGATTCAAATCTTGATGTGGCATATTTGAGACAACTGTCAATTCCTCACAACAAACAATCATATGGATTCATATGGAAGACTTGGAATGTACACTACAAAAGTTTGAGGTCAATAACATTTGAAAGAAAATCAACAGTAAAGACTACTAGATTATTACAAAAAATATATATTTCAAAGAAATGCTGTTCTTTTGATATTTCTATTTATCTAAGAATCCTGAAAAAAATACTAATTTCACACAAAAATATATTAAGCAGCACAACTGTTTTCAACATTGATAATAATAATAATAATAATAAGAAGAAGAAATGTTTCTTGAGCTCCAAATCAGCATATTAGAATGATTTCTGAAGGATCATGTGACACTAAAGACAAATCCAGCTTTGACCACAGGAATAAATTACATTTTAAAATATATTAAAATAGAAAACAGTTAATTTGAATTGTAATAATATTTCACATTATAACTTTTGCACGTTAGTGTAGTTATGAAGTCATACGAAGTTATTTTCTAGTGCTTTTTTAGGGCATTTTGGAGCTTGACAGCATCTGTTTCCATTATGGAAAAAAGTATTAGTTTGATTCAGCAAAATATCTTTCTTTGATATCCAAGAAAGAAAGAAAACATAGGTTTGGAATGAATTTTCATTTTTGTGTGAACTAGCCTAAACCTCTAAGCATTATAATTCAATTGTAGAGCACCAAATTAAGGCCAGGAAACGTACAGACTATGTTCAGCGCTCATTTAAAAACATTGAGATTACGAACCAAGATGCTGCAAATAGACAAAAAAATGCTATTCTCTTTGTGATGTCACACTTACCTGGCGATGATCTTATTCTGAAGCGGCAGAAGGAAATCATAAGCAGACAGTTTGTTGGCGGAGCAGCTTCCTGGTGTTGCCCCTTGAAGTGTGAGAATGACCAGTCGCACGACGTGGCCGGACGGCACCCGCAGCCTCCACTGGTAATACGGCTTCTTCGGACTGACAAGACTGAGTGTGCGATTGTTCCCGTACTTAGCGTACAGGTCAAAAGACATGGCTGTTAGGCAGATGGGAGTAGGAAATGATCAGAATGAGAGAATAAATGAAGAATACAATCAGAAAATAATGATTGTAGATGAGTTTTCATGACTGAATGATATAGTATGGTAGTGATAGTACACTGTAAAACCTGCCTGGTTGAGGGACTTGCATGCAGAGTTTACTCAGAGGATTAATGGGACATGGTTGCATTTGAATTGCCTTAGCTACTTGTGGCGTAAATTGTGTTTTTCCTACGATGTATCATGGAGGATACAGAAGAACTAAAGTTAACCAACATTTGGCAACTCAAACGAGTCAGTGTTCATAAATCATGTGAGTAAACTCAACAGGCTTTACAGTGTATTATGGTTGTACCCTGCAGCCCCAACTGCCACTTGCCACTCTGCAAAGAGTTTGGGTTCTTTATTTTTTCCGCTTTGTCATCCGAATCTTCATCGTCATCATCCCCAGCATCACCACCGTCATCTGGATTCAAACCTGCAGACATAGAAACACACGTTTAGGTGTTGTCCTTACTTTGGAAAGGACAAAAACAGAGGGATGAAATGCTCTTAACCCAGCAAACGCAATGTGTCCTCATCCCTCTCAATGTAGTAGCGTTCCTCGTTCTTGCTAAAAAGGACCTTGTTGGTTCCAGGTAGACGACGCTGCAACCGGGCCGGATTCACTCTCCGGAGTTCCTCAGCAATAGCAGGAGGAGCAGAGAATTTACTCCAGTAGTACACACAAAGACCTTCCACTCCTTCACTGTCATCAGGACACATGACTTTTAACAAGATGACAACACCTAAAACTGGTTTAGTTTGAGTTGATGGGCTTTGAATTTTAATTTGCTAATGGCCGAATGACCACATCAGAGCAGTGCTGGCGTATTAGAGTAGTAAATCACATTAGATCTGCTACAGTACCTCTGCATAACATCTGCATCCGCTACAACAGCTGTGACTATAAGTCAAAGTACTGAAGATACTGCAAGATCATTTCAGTGTTATTGTTAACTAAAGCTGAAATAATTCAAAATAGTTTTCGTTAATTGAATTAAATCTGAAATAAAATAAAATTTAAACTTATTTTTTTTTTTTTTACAAATGTTGCCTTGGCAAATAACTGAAATAAGTTGCAATACTAAAATGACTAAATTACAAAAAAAATGAGAGGTAAATAGAACTATTTAAAACGTAAAATACAAAAATAAAAGCTAATTCAAAAGTTGAATAAATATTATAATACTAAATAAATAATTCTAAAACAACACTGGATCTTTGTTTTTTATGTTAACAGTTGTCAAAGTCTTTTTATTTGTTACTGATTTTCTGTTATTCTCTTTTGTTAATTTATTAGATTCGTTTTTGAAAAAAACATGCAAAATAAGTCCCTACTACCCGACTGACATCACTGTAATAGATGTCCTAATAAATCAAAACTGTCTCTAACAGCTCTGTAAAACAGCAAAAAATAGTCATGGATTTACACTTTTTCTTAGCCAATCAGAAATAGGCCTAATATTGCATGTTTGGGTTTGTTGAGGGCGGAGTTTTGGAGAGAGGTAGTTAAAGGGACAGTTCACCCAAAAATGAAAATTCTGTCATCATTTACTCACCCTCAAGTTGTTCCAATCCTGTATGGATCTCTTTCCTCTGATGAACACAAAAGAAGATATTTTGAAGAATGTCGATAACCAAACATTTGCTGGGCCTCATTGACTTCCATAGTATTTTTTCCATATTATGGAAGTCAGTGGTGGCCATCAACTGTTTAGTTACCTATATTCTTCAAAATATCTTCTTTTGTGTTCATCAGAAGAAAGAAATTCATACAGGTTTGGAACAACTTGAGGGTGAGTAAATGATGACAGAATTTTCATTTTTGGGTGAACCATCCCTTTAAAGTTGGCAAAATTGAACAAGTTCCTGTTGCAATTACTTACAGCACCTTAAAATGTGAAAATTCAATGATTATTATACACAAATCAAATTATTCAATGTGCACGCAAATGCAATGTATAAAAAAAATGTTTATAAATAAATTGTGACATGTGTTTATGTACAGACTCACCTAAATGCAATAATTCCTGAGTGCTGGTAATACGAGCTCCACGGTGAAGAATCATACAACTCTGAGAACTTAGATCCACGGTACATCAACCGAAAGGAAGTAAAGAGATGACAGAGACACCATGAAATAACTGATTACCATGACAAACATCAGCCGCTATTGTATTTCACATCCATTTCTGCACACTGCAAACAAACCACTGATAACATCTACCAAGGTCGTGAAGTTTCCGTATGGTATAGCCTATACAGTATTCCGGGAAGTCGCAGTGACATCAGAGCCACGGAAGGCGTGACATCACTGAAGAAGGTGAGACATTAGTGGCCCAGGCGAGACCTGCAGCCATGGCACAAAAGCGCTGTTCTTGTGCGATTGGCTTTGAGCAACAAGAGCTTTGTGCAACAACAGCGCCATTGTCTGGGGCTCAATGTCATCCCGAAGTGCTGGATGGAGGGGCGGGCAGCAGATTTAGACCAACTTTTATGAGCAAAGGCGCACACTTGCAGGCCGTCACTTCTCACAATCGCATTCGCTTGCTATTAAACTGGATTACAGGCACGACTTACGTTTAGGCTAATTAGAGCATCAAACTGGACGAAATGCAGCACTTGGACAGTTTCCTCATCGGCCTCTATTAATCTGTGGACACAAATGCCAACCATTCCCATGATACTGGCACACACTGGCCCTTTTGGCCCACACTTTCCTGCGCTCTCTTTCGGTGGCCTATATCCTTACTTTCTCTCTCTCTCTCCTGGCCTACTCTGTCCCCTGGTCTACCTTTCTTTTCTCCGCTGGCTGCAGCCTCTCAGCAAAGAGGTACAGAGCATCTGATTGTGTGTGAGGAAGCCCACAGACAATGTTTTTATTGAAGGACTGCTCTTCCTCTCACTCAGCCTGCCTGGGCCCTGTCCCTCTCACAAACACCGTTCTTGTCCTCAGCCCTGAAAAGCTGCAGTCCTCTGGGAGCCGGTCTCACCGCACCGCCTCACACCGAGCCGATCTCCGGTTACAGCTGGCTTTACATTTAAGAGGGCCACGGAGCGGCCGAAGACTCGGCAGGGCCTGCTTTACATTTAAAAGGGTGACAATGAGGGACGAGCGCACCACTGAACCTGCAGCTCTGGCGGACTTTGCGTTTGAAAGTGCCAGGGGCGAGCATCGTTCCTTGAGTGGTCTCTGGAGAGCGGCCGCATTCCAGAGAGATCACGGAGAAACCGGCTTTGTTGCTGAAGGCGGCACAGAGAAACTGTTATGTATGTTTATGCTTACGTAATGGCTTAGCGCCTGAGACTGGAGGCGGAACTGTGTAGACGATGGGTCTGCCAGGTCTGGAGAGAAACTGAGGTTGGAGAACTCGATGCTTCCTCCAAGGTAGAACACTGAGGGCGATGGAGAGGCTGCGGGAACAGGAACACACATAATCTTTTTTTTTTAAAGTTTTAAATTTTGATTAACTAAGTCTCGTAGACCCAAAAAGTGTCTGGACACTTAAAATGCATGAACACTGTTGAATTATATGACAAAATAAAAAATCAAGTGACTTTTTTTTATTTAAAGAAAGAATTCATCATTTTTAAGAATTTATACAGGGAAAAGATGCAATTTAGATGCCATATATTGCAAAAATACTTTTTGGCATGTATATAGTGTATATACATATACCTTTTAAAAGTTTGTGGTCTGTATTTATTCCCTTGTTAAATACTATTATTAAGCAAAAGTGACAGTAAAATTTTACAAAATTTGTTTATGAAGGATCATATGATACTAAAAAACTGGAGTAGTGCCTTCTGAAAATTCAGCTTTGCCATCACAGGAAAAAATCATTTAAAATATATGAAATTTTTATTTCACAATAATACTGTTTTTACTGTATTTTTGATCAAATAAATGGAGCCTTGGTGAGCATAAGAGACTTTTAATATTACCGACCCCAAACTTTTAAACTGTAGAGTTTATTTAAACAGAAATTATTTGAACATATTATTTAATAATTATTTGAACACTAAATTTACTGTGTATTTACTAAAAATAATCTTCATCAGTTAATTAACAGTAACTGCAAAACAACTATATATATGAAGTTAGTTCTGACAAAAGGTCAATGACATTCATATATTTTTAATAGGGATATAATGGCCACCATATCGGTAGCGGTAAGAAAATACAGTTAAGTGCAACATGTGCTGTCATAAAGGCAACATAAAATTATAATGAGAACATTATAATTGTGTGCTTGGGACATGGCTTAAATGGTGAGACTTTTGTTTTTGCAATCAGACTCTCAACAATTATATAAATATTTGGATTTAGATTTATCGGCCAATAGATCGGTTATCGGATTTCAAACACAAAGAATTGTCGGTTATCGGTATTGGTCAAAATTTTCATATTGGTGCATCCCTTATTTTTAAGTGTGACTTAAATATCCAAAAGTGTCTAAACATATTTTGGGAGTCACAGAGGATCATAGATGAATAAAGAAAAATATCCACAGCAGCCTAATGTATACGAGTAGCTTATCAAGCAAAACAAAATATTTTTATGCTCTCATTGAAGACTCTTCTTGGACCGCCGAAGATGAGAGGCTTCACTAGCTATACTGGAACATACCAGATCATGATCTCAGCATTCCTCTACAGCAGAGGGTCTTAACTTACATGCAAGGAAATGGAGAGTCAGTGCAATGGCAGCCGAGAGAGGGAGGAGGGGAGAGGCTCTCAGCGCCCACTTACTCCATGCCCCACAATCCGCTCTCTTGCCCACCGGGCTCTTGATGTCAGACTCGCTTCTAGATGGGCTTGACGTCTGGACAGGCTTTGTCACAAAGTCCTGTGAAACACAAGTCGAGAAACGTTGCCTTTACGTCACTTGTTGAGAGAGACAGCATACTATATGAGCCGAAACAATTCATGATCATTATCACAACCTTTCTGTCACCCTACAACAACCTATGTGTCGTATTTAATTGGCTTCCCCCCCATCATTCTAAACATCTTTTCATTAGGAGGAAGGGGTCGCGGAACTAGGATATCCTGGTGGGATTCCCCTGTGGAGTCGCACAAAGCGTAATTTGAGGGTCTGCTTTCCCACGGCCTCTCTCAGCGGTGTCAGCACTCCATCTTTGACAAGCACATTCATGAGACCATCAAGACCAACGTTTAGACACAGGCAACCCCGTGGCCAAACTAAAAGGTTTAAGCTCATTATCACAGCTGAAATGAGCTTAAAATACCTTTTGTAAGTTTGCATAGGGGAGAGGGGAGTGTTGTAAGACAGGGTGAGTTGTAACAGTTTAACCAATTAGAAACTAGATCTATCATACACTCTTAAAAATAAAAGGTTTCCAGCGATGCCATATAAGAACCATTGGTTTCCCAAAGAACCTTTTCGTGAGCAGTTATTAGAAGAACCATTTTTATAGTGTGAAGAGCATTTTAATAATCTAAAGAACCTTTTTTCACACTATAAAGAACCTTTGTGTAATGGAAAAGTGCCATGGATGTTAAAGATTATTCATGGAACCATAGATGCCAATAAAGAGCTTTTTTTAAAAGAGTGTACGTGACCACCAAAACGAGGTGAGAAGTACAAGTGAAAAATTTATCATAATTTGATTGTTAAATTACAGAACATGTGTGATCTATAAATCAGCAGGTTATCTTGGATAATTGGATATATAACATACATGCAAGTTTTTCATCTATGCATTTTAAAAAATAAATTAGAAATATCATTGCTGACCAGGATTGAAACACATTCCTACCAATGTACAACTGGACAAATATTTTCACAGAATATAGACATTTGCACTAACTGTGAGTAACTAACTTACAATTAGCCTATTTTAAGTCTATTTCAAATTTTTTCCAATTGCTGTTTTAAGTTAACATGTGTCCTTAAAATGAGGTGGTGATGAAAATAATATTATGCACATAATTTAAAACATCCATGTTTTCTATAGCTAGTTAGATGTAGGTGGCAACAGCAGTACTAACAATAATTTAGGCTACACAAATTTACTACTAATTAAAATACTTTAACTATAGGCTATTTTAATATTATTCCCATATTGATCTGCTACAAATTAAAATACTTAAATATCAAAGTTTGAGACACAGCAGCACTAAAAACACTGATACACAGATGTTGAAACAATGTTTCCCTCAGGCTCACAAAATAGGATTATGTATTCTGCAAGTAAGAATAAACACATTTTAATGAACTCTAAAAGTGCTCGAAAGCATCATCACCGTGTAGAATTCGCTAGACGCTGCGTCTGCGCGCGCGGTGCTGATGAAGGGTCTCTCCTACCTGTGCAGGTGCACCGGCGGTGGCGCAGGCTCCTAAACCAGAGACGCTGTAAACTTCGCAGCTCCTGTTTTTAGGAAAAGTCCTCATGGCCCGCTCTATTATGGCTCCGATGCAGCGATACAGAACAATACCTAGGGCAGAGAAATCAGCCCGGAGACGTAGTGCGATCCCGGAGAAACCCGACCTGAGCGGGTCTGGCGCTGCGAGCAATCACTCTCCGTGTCTCTCCGTGAACAGGTGCTGCACGGCACCCAGCATGCACCGCGGCACAAAGGGAGCACTATGAGCAGGTACAATCCACACAGCCATCCGTGCGACAGAAATTGTGGGCAAACTTCTCCCGTGGTGTGCGTGTGCCATGGGCCACAATGGTCAGTCTGATGTTACATGATCAGAGAGTCATTAAATTAATCGCAAAGAATGCATCATTAAAGCGGTCCGTCAGCTGCGGATGAAAAATAGCAGCGCATAGCTAAAATATTTGTTTAAAAAGAGTCAGTCTGGATGAAATATTTCCCTGTTGTTTCCCCTCGTGTCTCACGTTACGAACCAGCGAGGCGTGCAGCCTTGGAACAAAGTAGACCCAATATATCCCCGTTTGCTGCACACTGTATTTATTACTCAATTACTCTACATTGGGACGTTTTCCGCCTTATGAGAGTATTTACTGTATGCCTTGTCATCCTTGAGGTTGTGGTGGGGGTGTTTTTTTATTTACAAGACGCCTAAAAACTGAAAACTTTTATGCGTTTAGGCCGTTCACAACAACAGCGTTTTGGGTGCCTAAAAACGCAAACTTTTAAAAAAGGGTTTCAAAAGAAAAGTTTTTGAAAAAGATATCGTAATGATCTCTGTTTAAACAACAAAAACAGGAATGTCTGAAAACGGTGAAAACGTTTTTTTTAGTAGGCCTACACTATTATCATGTAAACATACTTAAAATCTCAGGCTACATGACAAAGATGTACAAAAAAAGTTTTTCCTTTGCGTTTTTCGCGCACAGGTGACAACCTTGTCAAAACAATCCCTGTTGAATCACACAGATGCGCGAAAATGATTAAAAACACTGTATTATACAGGTCCTTCTCAAAAAATTAGCATATTGTGATAAAGTTAATTATTTTCCATAATGTAATGCTAAAAATTAAACTTTCATATATTTTAGATTCATTGCACACCAACTGAAATATTTCAGGTCTTTTATTGTTTTAATACTGATGATTTTGGCATACAGCTCATGAAAACCCCAAATTCCTGTCTCAAAAAATTAGCATATTTCATCCGACCAATAAAAGAAGTGTTTTTAATACAAAAAAAAAAGTCAACCTTCAAATAATTATGTTCAGTTATGCACTCAATAGTCAATACTTGGTCGGGAATCCTTTTGCAGAAATGACTGCTTCAATTCGGCGTGGCATGGAGGCAATCAGCCTGTGGCACTGCTGAGGTGTTATGGAGGCCCAGGATGCTTCGATAGCGGCCTTAAGTGTTGGGTCTTGCGTCTCTCAACTTTCTCTTCACAATATCCCACAGATTCTCTATGGGGTTCAGGTCAGGAGAGTAGGCAGGCCAATTGAGCACAGTAATACCATGGTCAGTAAACCATTTACCAGTGGTTTTGGCACTGTGAGCAGGTGCCAGGTCGTGCTGAAAAATGAAATCTTCATCTCCATAAAGCTTTTCAGCAGGTGGAAGCATGGAGTGCTCCAAAATCTCCTGATAGCTAGCTGCATTGACCCTGCCCTTGATAAAACACAGTGGACCAACACCAGCAGCTGACATGGCACCCCAGACCATCACTGACTGTGGGTACTTGACACTGGACTTCAGGCATTTTGGCATTTCCTTCTCCCCAGTCTTCCTCAAGACTCTGGCACCTTGATTTTCGAATGACATGCAAAACTGAGCAACAGTCCAGTGCTGCTTCTCTGTAGCCCAGGTCAGGCGCTTCTGCCGCTGTTTCTGGTTCAAAAGTGTCTTGACCTGGGGAATGCGGCGCCTGTAGCCCATTTCCTGCACACGAATGTGCACGGTGGCTCTGGATGTTTCTACTCCAGACTCAGTCCACTGCTTCCACAGTTCCCCCAAGGTCTGGAATCGGTCCTTCTCCACAATCTTCCTCAGGGTCCGGTCACCTCTTCTCGTTGTGCAGCGTTTTTTGCCACACTTTTTCCTTCCCACAGACTTCCCACTGAGGTGCCTTGATAAAGCACTCTGGGAACAGCCTATTTGTTCAGAAATTTCTTTGTGTCTTACCCTCTTGCTTGAGGGTGTCAATGATGGCCTTCTGGACAGCAGTCAGGTCGGCAGTCTTACCCATGATTGCGGTTTTGAGTAATGAAACAGGCTGGGAGTTTTTAAAAGCCTCAGGAATCTTTTGCAGGTGTTTAGAGTTAATTAGTTGATTCAGATGATTAGGTTAATAGCTCGTTTAGAGACCCTTTTCATGATATGCTAATTTTTTGAGACAGGAATTTTGGGTTTTCATGAGCTGTATGCCAAAATCATCCGTATTAAAACAATAAAAGACCTGAAATATTTCAGTTGGTGTGCAATGAATCTAAAACATATGAAAGTTTAATTTTTATCATTACATTATGGAAAATAATGAACTTTATCACAATATGCTAATTTTTTGAGAAGGACCTGTACAAGCTAGTTAGCTATGTCACCTTTTAAGGAAACACCTATAAACTGAAGGTAATACGCATGCACATGGCGTCACCGTTTTCACAAATTCGTATTTTTGTAGTTTACATGGAGACAATAACCGTATAATTTTAAAAAATTTGCACTTTGTCGTGTAAATGAACGGCCTAAACGAATAAACATTTTTTAGTTGAAAACTGTGTCGTGTAAACGGACCCTCAGTTTTATGCCAATGCAACTATGTTATAAATAAATTTGTTGTGCCTAATCTTTTATAAAATAATGATATATGGTGATCAGGCCTTGTATCATCACATAGCGATAATTTGCCTAATTATATGCAATATGGACAAATTGACATAAATGACTGATTTCAGCAACAAACGAGCATTAAAGACGATATTAAAGCATTGTTTCTTATAGACTTTTATTAAAATCATTAATTATTATTAATTATAGTTAACATATTTATCTACAAAGTAGGTCTAACATATCTTCCTTTTTTAAGCTCTTTGTGTCCAAGTCTTTTGAGCGATGTTTTTTAATTAAAGCTTCAGAAACCAACACAGAAATCCATATGAAATGGTTATTAATTCTCGCTATGTATTGATATTAAAGTCTACCAAGGCCATTTTTAATATAATACTCGTAATAACTATTTTGAATCGGAATATGGTGCCAATATGCTATACCAATTTGCACTTAAAAACAGCTGTGTAAAAGTGCAGCCCATATTTTGCCATGTTCAACAGTGAAACGTCCAAAGAATTTAATAAATTCTTTGTAGATGTTGGCCCTAATCTTGCAGCAAAAATTGCAAATGTTGAGTCTTATAATTATGAGCTAATAGACATAAATCCCAAGACATTGTTTCTTAATCCTGTTGAGGAAAATGAGATATTGGACATTGTTCGAAGGTGTAAAAATAAAACCTCGACAGACCACTATGATATGGATATGAAGACCTTAAAATGTGTTATTGAAAGTATCTGTAAGCCGTTAACATATATTTGTAACTTGTTGCAAACTGGCCAATTTCCTGAGAGTATGAAAGTAGCAAAAGTGATTCCTCTGTTTAAGGAAGGAGATAAGCATTTCTTTACTAACTACGGGCCTGTTTCCCTTTTATCACAATTTTCAAAAATTTTAGAGAAGGTTTTTAATTCTAGACTTGATAGCTTTATTGAAAGAAATAATTTACTCTCAGACAATCAGTTTGGTTTTAGGAAAAATTGTTCAACTTCACATGCACTCTTTGATGTAATTGATGAAATAACGAATGCGGTTGATAACAAGAAATATGCAATAGGGTTATTTATTGACCTAAGTAAAGCATTTGACACAATAAATTATGACATATTGATTAATAAACTGGAAAAGTATGGGATTAGAGGGGTAGCATTACAGTGGGTTACCAGTTATATAAAAAATAGAAAACAATGTGTGACAAAAGGTGAGCATCAGTCGAGTTGTCAAGAAATTGTGTGTGGCTTACCTCAAGGTTCCATTCTGGGTCCAAAATTATTTAATATGTATATAAACGATATTTGTAAAACATCAAAAATACTGAGATTTATCTTGTTTGCAGACGATACAAATATTTTTGCATCGGGTGATGATTTACAACAACTGTGTCAAATTGTAACCTTGGAACTCAAACGTGGTAATACGTGGTTTAAACAAAATAAATTATCTCTAAATTTGAGTAAAAGTAAAATGATGATATTTGGCAACAGTAACACCAATGCTCAGGAGGCAATCCAGATAGAGGGTGTTGTTATAGAGCGGGTGCATGAAACCAAATTTCTTGGAGTTATTATAGATGATAGAATTACTTGGAACTCTCACATTAAATATATTATCACTAAAATATCAAGAAGCATTTCTGTAATCGCAAAAGTAAGGCATATTTTAAATATTAAAGCACTGCATTCTTTATATTGTTCCTTGATCTTGCCTTATTTATATTATTGTTCTATGATATGGGGTAGCACTTATAAAAGCACATTAAGACCAATAGTAATGTTGCAAAAAAGAGTTATTCGATTAATCCATAAAGTTGGGTTTTTGGACCACACAAACTCACTATTTTTAAAATCAAAGATCATGAAGTTTTATGACATTGTTGAGTTCCAATCAGTACAGATGTTATACAAAGCAAGGCACAAAATGTTACCAAGCAATATACAAAAAAGGTTCCAAGAACGTAATGGTTGTTATAAGTTACGTGATGAATTAAACTTTAGGACGCAGAAACATTGTACAACTTTGAAAAGTTTTAGCCTCACAGTCAATGGGGTACAATTATGGAATAATTTGGAGATAGTGATAAAACGAAGTTCAAACATCAATCTTTTTAAATACAAATGTAAACAAAAGATCTTTGAAAAGTATAGAGAAGAAGAAAGGTTTTGTCATTAGGGGTACTTCTACCACGACCAGATTCTGGTTGTCGCTTTGTTGTTCAATTATGACCAGATACTTGTTGTCTTTTTGTTGTTGTTTTGCACTTTGTTTCCTTGAACGATTGTGAAATGAGAAATTGTCTTGTATAAAATTCGGGGGGGAGCGCTAATAAGCTCTTTTGCTTCAGCTCTCTCCTTTTGAGCAGAAAGGTTACTGCTCAAATAAATAAATAAATAAATAAATAAATAAATAAACGTCCAGGGCTGTGTTTCTCAAAAGCATCGTAACTAAGCCTAAGTAGATCTGAGAACCATTAGTCCAATGGTCTCTATTATATTACATTTAATATAAAATGTGTGTGTGTTTGTGTGTGTGTGTATGTATTATACACTATAGTATACATGTTAAACTTAAAAACACCAACAATAACTTTATTGTTCAAGACAAATGTATTATAATGGTGTTACATGATTGAATAACCATTAAATAACACATTTAATTGCTGTTTAGGTGAAAATGGCTTGTTTTAAATGAGTTAAGTTACAGACTGAATTATAAGGTGGATTTACTTGGCTGTGCATTTTAAATATGTCTTTGGATCCAATCTATGAACTTGGCCACTCTGGTGTAAACTCCGGGAAAGTTGGGTCTGCCACAGCCGGAACCCCAACTCACAATGCCCGTCAGAAACCAGCGGCTGCCTGCGTGTGCTTGACAGGACAGAGGACCACCCGAATCCCCCTGCAATCAAAAACTGCTTATGTAAAAATACAAAGAGACAGCTCACTTTAAACAATGAGAAAGGTTAGTACTTTAATAATGCTCTGAAATTAGATACTAAGCTAATTAGTTCATAAGGCAGGACCAAGTCCAATGCCTGTTATCTCCCCTCACCCGGCAGGCATCTTGTTCTCCTGAGGGCACGCCAGCACACAGCATGCGAGGTGACACGGGGCTGTAGCTTCTCTTGCATTCACTCTGACTTAAAATGCTAACTTCTGCCTTCTGCAATACTGTGGGTAGCACCTTATCTGTATTAACAGAGGAAAAATATGCTATTTCATTGTCATTTATTGTAGACATATAAAACTGATTTTATTTTTCTAGTTACGCTCCTGTTTAAAAGTTTGGGGTCTGTAAGACTGAATACTTTTATTCAGCAAGGACAAATCAAAAGTGACAGTAATGACATTAATACTGTTACAAAAGATTTCTGTTTAAAATAACAACTGTTCTTTTCTGTTCATCAAAGTTTTTTTAACAAAAATAATAAACAGCACAACTGTTTTCAATACTATTAATAATAATAAATGTCATGTGACACTGAAGACTGGAGAAATGATGCTGAAAATTCAGCTTTGCCATCACAAGAATAAATTACATTTTAAAAAATATGAAAGTAGATTTTAAATGGTTATATATAATATTTCAAAATATTACTGTGTTTACTGTATTTTTAATCAAATAAATGCAGCCTTGGTAAGCATAAGAAACTTTAATTTTTTAAAAAAATTAAAAAATCTTTTCAATCAGCTTTTGAACAGTAGTTTACATCATCTGTCATTGTTTTTTGAGCTCTTTACCCTGTTCAGAACGGTAACCCCAACCGGTGACCCAGCAGCGGTGCCCGTCAGTGAAGGTTTGAGAAGGGGCCGGCAGACAGATGGGCTGGATATATTGTTCCAGGCTGCTGGGCCAGGCCTTCTTCAACTGCACGAGGGCAATGTCATAGTCAAAATTTCTTGCATTGTAGAATTCATGCACCACAATTCGACGGATCTCGGCCACATGCTTGGCATTTCCCTGGTTTAACATGCCCAGATGAGCCATCCACATACGTGGATCTGACAACCTGAAAGATCACACTTGCTCAAACTGCATTAAGAAATGTCATGGTTTACTTACCTGCTAAAATAACTTTGATATTCAACAGTTTAGGTCTACCTGACGTTCCTCACCTCTCTTTGCTAAAACAGTGCGCTGCAGAAATGAGCCACTCATCAGAGAGGACCGATGCTCCGCAATACAGCTGACCAGAAAAATGCATGCTGACCTGCCACGGCCACTCTCCTTCCACCGCATTGATCCCACCTACAATACGCTGTTGTGGGGAGGCGCTATCAAATATGCGCTTTAAAGGGGTGGGATTGCCACAGGCTACAAATCATATGGAAACAAATAAGACACAAGCAGATAAAACAGTGTGTTAGTTTACAGCCATTAGAAATGACTGACATGCTACGTAAGGATGTATAAATGTGTACACCGATACTGGTGTGTACACTACTACAAAATAATTTTCAATGTAATAATAATTGAGAATTGAATTAGAATGATTGATGATCATGTGACACTGAAGACTGGAGTAAAGGCTGCTGCAAACTCAGCTTTGTCATTACAGGAATAAATTACATTTTAAAATAGATTCAAATAGAAAAGACTATTTTAAATTGTAATAACATTTTACAATGTTACAGTTTTTACAGTAAATTCAGCCTTGGTGAGCATAAGAGACTTCTTTCAAAAACATTAAAAAATCTTAATTATTCCAAACATTGTATGTGCATAAACTGTTCAATCATGACAGGTGCATCTAATGAGCCAAATCCAATAAAACCAGAGAGTATTTAGAAAGAGAATGAACCATGAACAAAGCTCAGCTTGTCTCCTGTAATCTCCCACTGATTAAACGCCAACACACACACACACACACACACACACACACACCAATTACCAAACATAGTTTCAAGACAACTATTGTAAAAAGGTCAATATAATAATAATAGCAACAATATCATCATAGTATATGTAGGATATTTAAGGTTGAGTGGCTTGCCAGTCATAAAACATGGTGGTCCTAAATTAACTTTTGGAGTCTCTTTGAAAGATGTGGAACCTAATTGATTTATAGCATTAATGTGAATCTTAAAGGCCACTGAAGTGCCTTGAAACGTGCAGTATTATTCAATGTGTTGATGTAATTTCCACTGAAACGGGAAGTCAAGGCGGGACATATTGAACAGTTCCTCCTCATTTTTAAAATAGAGCATTTTGTGCAGAATTCAAATGGTTCCGATGCATTTTCTGGTCTGTGCCGACTCGCGCATATGATCCGCTCTGTGCAATCGTGTCTCTGGACCGGAGATGCGGCGGTTCGCGTGACACTAACGTGAAACCAGACTTCATTCGCCCCAATGGAAAGCATATTTACACTGTATGAATAATTCCCTATCCCCTTTATAGTGCACTATGTGCCCAATGTAGAAAATAGTAAATGTGTGAACAAGTGATCGATTTTAGCTTTTGATTGGACAGAAGATCTGATGAGAAGCTGAAGTGTAGAGTGATGTCATCAAAATCACTGATCCATATTGGCGGAAGTGAGAGACTGTATGTTTTATAATAATAATGATAATTCGATAAACCATAACTCTAGGCACTCAAAGCGCTTTACATAGAAGGGGGGAATCTCCTCAACCACCACCAATGTGCAGCATCCACCTGGATGATGCGACGGCAGCCATATTGTGCCAAAACGCCCACCACACACCAGCTTATTGGTGGAGAGGAGACAATTAGTATATGTATGTATATAGGCACATGAAGGAAATGAACCAAAAAAAGAAAGAAAACAAAAACAAAACAAAGAAAGCATAAAATTGCCTGCAAATTAATGTTTTCTTTTTCTACTATAATGTTTTTTTGTTTTTGCTCTCACAGTCATTTTTTGCTTGCTTTTTTTTTCTTACTCTTCACGCCTTGGTTTTCTTTGCAACATTTGAAATGAGAAATGAGAGCAAAAAAACCCAAAGCGTGAGCAGGAAGAAAGTAGGCTAAAAGTGCAAGAGCAAAAAAACTGTTAATAATTTGATGTAAGATGTGTCTTTAATTCTATTATTCACATATATTATTTTTAATTCTGTGACCGAAATACATTTGAAATCAGATTGATTCCGTATTGATACCTCGTATGGATTTGAAGCTACCATATTGTTGATTGGCTCAAAGGAGATTTTTTTAGTAATAGTTGAAAAGATTAGAAATAAATGAAAAAAAAAAAACTAAAACAGACATAAATTGTATTTAGACTAGGACTGTCTGTTTAAATGTCTATAAACCAATCTGATGAGTGACATGATGCTTTTGGATGTTGCCACAGTAAAACTCACCACAGTCCTTCTCATCACTGCGGTCGATGCAGTCGGGTAAGCCATCACATTTAGCATTTTTCTTAAGAATGCAGGCTCCATTGCCACATTGGTAACTGACTCCAGAACAGCTAGTCTCTGCATAGCCAACATATTAATAACTGTACAAACAACTGACACCTATCAAAGTTTGAATTTTTAAATAGTTTTCACATTACCTTGAGTACAGTTGGTCTCATCTTTACCACTGGAACAGTCCATCTCTCCATTACAGATGTATAATGGGTGCAAAGGTGATGAACCTCCACAGATTTTAGGAGGTTTAGCTGTCAGATAGATAGTACAGACAATAAAATAGTGAATATTCACATGAATAGTATTTTGAAATACCAAGATATTGTTTTAAACCAGTAGTTCTCAACCTTTCTACCTTTCTCTCTTGCATTTAAGACGACATTCAAAGACCCTCCTATCTAAGCTTATATGTACCTCTAATACTACAAATAAATAAAAAAATATGTTAGCATTTTAGGTAAAATTATGTTAAAGGACACCTATTATGCCTTTTTTCTTGATTTTGTTTTGGGGACTGCTAGAATAGGATTTCATGTTTACATGTTCATAAATCACATTATTTTTCAAATTACTTATATTGTTGCACCACCTCTCTTCCCAGTCTATTTATAACGCTCTGTTTAGTTCCGGTCTCAATGAGGCCCCTCCTTCCAAAAAGTGCAATAACCTCTGATTGGTCAGCAATATCCGTGTGTTGTAATTGGTCAAGCGCCTCAAGTGTGTTTTGAAAATGTCAGTTTCAACACACTGCTAATCAGACCTTGCACCTTTTTTGCGAATGCTTTAGACGGGAATTATTTATTATTATTATTTACACAATATTATTTTAGGAATATTGTGACATGTACGTTCCCGGAAGAGAACTCAAGACTACAATCGAGGCGTTTCAGGTTCATAAACAGTGCTTATAGAGAATAACTTTGCAGACCTTTTTCATGCACAAAAAACAACATTACACACTAAAGGAAGTTAAACATGTAAAAAAGCATAATAGGGGCCCCCTCTGGAAGTTTGCTGAGGTCCCCTAGCTCTGTGGTTGAGAACCACTGTTGTATATTATTCTTATATACACATAAGCCACTTTTCCACCGTCGGTTAGAACGGTTCTAAGAACAGTAAGGAAAAGTTCCAGTTATGCTTCCACTTGAGCTTGGTTCGCCACGGCCCAATTATAAACTGTTTTCGGCCTGGAAGTCCAAAAGGTGCTGGTAGAATGCGTGTAGTTACGTTGCCACTCAGGATGGAAAATGAAACGGAATGGAACAGTTAAGCAACGAGAATGGTTTTACCTGACGTTGGAAAAGCAGTTGTAGTATATCAAACTAACATGAAATGCTTGTTTGTAACTTGTTTTACTATAGTAGAACTACTTGGATTACATGGATTACATTTTGTGGTTTACATACAACAAAAAATCTCATCGCTCTCATCCTGACAGTCATCCAGTCCATCACAGCGCTTGAACTTTTCCACACACAGGCCTGTAGAGCACAAGAAGTGACTTTCTGGGCATGCTAGGAGAAACAAACAAGACCAGAGTAAACCCATTTGGTGCCATGAGTCATTTTACTGGCATATAATTATAAATAGTATTCCTTTGCTCGTAAGTCAGATTGTACTACATGAGAAAAGGACTGTTTGAAATTGTTCTCCATTTCCTTTGTTTCAGCAGCATTGTTCTTACGCTGACTGGTGTTGTAACTGCTGTAAGTGGCACTGAAAGGTTGGTCAGCACTTCGTGAACTGCAGCGGAAAACCACTTCAGGGTTTTGAGCAGGAATACGGAAGACAGTTGAGTGGTCAATGTAATTTCCACAATATCTGTAAATCAGTCAAAGTTATTTCTATACCAATTGACAAACGTTGAATATCAGACCTGATAAATATCACATACTGTCAAAACTGAAGGAATAGTTCAGCTAAAATGAATATTCTGCCATTATTTACTCACCATCATATCTTTCCAAACCTGTTTGACCTTCTTATGTGGTTTATGGACCCTTTTTATGGCCCTTATTTTTTGGTGTTTGGTCGAAAAAGAGCCGCATGAAGCTTCTTCAAAATATTTACAGTCACCATGAAATCAAAATTGACAAAAAATGATTTATCCATGCACATCTTTATTTTTTTTTATTCATGTGCTTTCATAACTTTTAATCAAAATAACTTCCCTCTCTTGAAGCGACATCTCTTCTCTTCTCTGATGATGTGTTTACTGGCGCAAAGGTCGGGACAACCGGATGCTCTCATGACATCACAGCAATAGCAAACCACAATCATCCAATGATCCAGTAAATTCCAGATGGACAAAATCAAGTCCCGGCCTACATTTTTTCTTGTTCAAGAAGCCATTTCACTCGGATATACGTCACAATAGGGAAGAAAAGACTATCGCAACTTCCGTTTATAGCGATCGGTGAGTAAAAAATGACTTTTAACTATTCCTATAAGAAATTAAATGTAGAAAAAATACAATAAAAAAACCTAAAGATAACTGACTCAGAAATGAGGTGAAATGCACCCTTGACAAATCACTTACATAATCTCATTGACTTTCCACCAGCCGTGTTCACAGTTTTGCAAGTCTTTTAGTTTAAGCATGTAGTTCTGGAACCTGAGAGCTACACCCAGAGGACCGCTGGGCATCTGATACATCAACAGCCAACAAAAAACACAGCTCTGTCACGCGAATACTGTGGATAATATCTCTACACATAAAAAAACGCCTTTGATTGGGTGCAGTACCTGAAACATCCAGGAGCAGGAGCACTGACGGGGCAACAGACTGGGGTAGAATGGACTGGTTATCACTCCAGCATCACCTGGGCCAGTGGGTAATGCTATCATATTTATACACTCTGTATGGGAAAGACAAAAGAGACTCAGCATCACCAGACACAAACATACAGATACTTTAGTCGAAGGACTCACGCTCCTCCATGAGAGCCTGGAAGAATCCTCGAAAGATCTTTCTTCCTTGTGTGAGTTTGAATGAGAGCAGCATGACATTGGAGGTGGAGACCAATGAGATCGGGGCTGACACCGATTCACAAAACCTTGAAGAGAATGCATGAAAATTACACTGATAATCTCAGATTATTTTGTCCTTCATTTCACCAATCCAATCAAGACTGACTTCAAGATCTTTCCGCTCCCTTCTGTCACAAACCTGTAGAGAATCATGCCTCTCATAGGAAGCAGAGCGTCATACACGGTGAGGGAATCATAGACACAGTCACTAGGGTCAATACTCAAGCTGTTCACAGTGAGTCGGACGACTGAGCCTGGAACACTTGTCAGTTTGATGTAGCAGCTCAAGCTTCCCCATGAAGAGAACACGTTGAGAGGAACACTCACATCAGGAACACCTGCGTACAGCTTATCCACACACTGAGAGCCTATACACACAGAGAGATGATTACAGAACCCATCAAACACAGAATTACAGAAACAAGATTCTGGTAATAATAATAATACACATTTAAAAGGTGTTTGTTGTATAGTTGGGAAAAATCTGAATTTTATAACTGTAAATTTGAATTGAATTTGCATACAGGATGTTGAATTGGAATTTGATTTGAAATGTATTGCAAGTGAAATTGACTGAATTGCCATTCAAAGAACCTCAACACAGTTACTTCCAGTTTTCACAAATTGCATTAGTCAACTTATACAATATTAATAAAACATAAATTTCCAAACATGTAGGAAGATTTATTTTCTCTACTTATTTTGTAAACTATAAAATTCAGTCAAAACACTGAACACTGCTATTAAAACAGATTTTAATTAAGTTTTAATTGATTAATTAATAATTAAATCAATTAATTACATTTTTCAAATGCTTTTATAAAAATAAATATTGACATCTATTGCTTCATTTTAAAGACTAGAGTAATTAAAGCATGTAGGAAATGTTCTTACGCCATATTCAATTAATGAAACAAAGAAATATGTGTACATGTATGTACTGATCAAAAGTGACAGTAAATTTACTAAAGATTCATATAAATCTTTTGTAGAAGTCATATAAATGCTGTTTTTTAATCTTTCTATTCATAAAATAATCTTTCTGAGCACAACTTCACCATGATAATAAGAAAAGTTTCTTGAGCAGAAAATCATGTTAGAATGATTTCTGAAGGATCGTTTGACACTGAAGACTGGAGTAATGATGCTGACATTTCAGGAATAAAATACATTTTAAAATATATGAAAATAGAAATTTTAAATTGAATAATATTTCAATTTCCAATAATCACAATATTTCTGTTTTTACTGTACTTTTGATCAAATAAACACAGCTTTGGTGAGAATAAATTACTTTTTTCAAAAAACTTTTTTTTTCCAACCCCAAACTTTTGAATGGTAGTGTATGTTAACGTTCAAATTTGCTATAAATGTAAATTCAATTCAAGTCAAGTTCTAGAATTAAGCTGAAATTTAAAAGGCTGCTCAATCCAGTTCTGAATTGCACACAACCTCGGTCCTATATGTAAATATCTGTCTTGACTGACTCACCCACAGCTGTTGATGTGTAATCCGAGCGTAAAGCAACTGGGAAGACAATATATATACATATATAAATTTACCATAATAATGCTTCTGAAGCTGAAATTCACAACAACCAAAAAACAAGAAACATGTACATAACATTTAACACCTTTTTATTTTGGGTATGTCATATATGTACAGTCTTGCTAAAATGGGGGGCACTTGAGAAGGGGTAACAGTGGCTAAGATTACCATTGACAAGAATGGAGTCGATGTCCACAGGAAGGCCCTGCAGGAAGCCCACTGAAGACCTGTTCTTCAGACTCATAAGCACAGAGTCCCTGAGGATGGCACTCAAGCACTCCTCACACACTGCTGGAGTCTTCAGGTGCGGCACCACGAAGATCATCCAGAAATGCACCAGTACACCACCTTGATTATTATTACTGATGGGGTGAGAGGTAATTGTAAGTAACCATGTGACATCTCAAGTGACCTAATGAAGTAAATCCATCTAGCAGAGTAGTACTGGAGGGCTGTACCTCAGATCAGAGATGACGGTTTGTTTGTAGAGTCTGGACACTGATGACGTTCGGTATACGCTGGTTATCTTATTGGAAGATAAATATTAAAGTGATGGTGACAATGGCTTTTTAAGGCCTTTTATTCTAATGATATATTTTTGCTGTGTCACTCACCACATGCTGTACGCGGTTAGCCATGGATACAAACTCACTCGAGTCAGCATGCCTGTACTCTGGTATAAACTCCACGTTGGCAACACGGAACATACCAGCAAAATAAACACCACTGTTGCTCTCTCTCCGGACTACAAAACACATAGTGCGCACTTCAGTTAAATTAGACATGTGGACATAACTTTGTATATCCTTGTGAAAAAGCATACTTTTAAAAGAAGGAAATCATTTACTTTAAAATTAATTTTTAAGTACAACCTGAATGTAATGATTTCGGACATTAAATGTCTTAGGCATATGTACTGACAAGCATTTATGATCAGTTAAAATACACTTAATGTAATTTCTGTTGAAACTTGTGTCATGTATTTAAATATATTTGTTGTAATTACACATTTGTAATAATGATAAAGTTGCAATTTAATACATTTAAAATACAATAACTTTAAATTATAATCAGTATAATAAATATTATTATATTATATATTATTATAATCATGTACTTTACATAGGCTTAATGTCCGATCAAAATAAATGTACTTATTTAAAGCACAACAAATTATTATTAATATAATGATTTAAAATGTAATTTCAAGCTTTTAATTTGACATTATTACAAAGTGCACTTTTAAAAAGCGTTTAAGAAAAAGTACTTTTACTTTGAGTACACTTAAGTGGTCGTTCATTTCATTAATAATATTATCTGAGCATATGTATTTTTTAAACTTTTTATACTTAGATTTAAAGTACACTACAAGTCTACACAATACAATTAAGTGCACTTCTTTTTCACAAGGGTATGTATATGAGTGTTTGTGCTGAGCTTACATATAAAAACCCACAGAAGAGACCACATTATCACCACAACGACAAACACCACCACTGTAATGAGGATGGCCAGATTCTGTAGATCCAATATTGGGTTTTTCTTCTTTGGCTTTTTTGCTCTTCTTCTGCGTCTGTTGTATCTTCTGCATAGTTTATTAAGAGTTGCGTCCACCGTAGCCACTTCCACGGACACGTCAGCTACCTGAAACCACAGGTATGTATCACATTCTGACCTGATGCAATAAACACACACTGGTGAAAAAAGCCAACCGCTGTTAGAATCAAAAGTGTGATGACCTGGATTATAGTAATTTGCATGAGTACTATCATAACTTTCTGATAATTTTATTACACAATGCTAGAGTCACAAGATATCATAAATGTTCTGCCACCAAAGTGCTGATGTCATTTCAGGACTCCAGATGTTTTACATTTCTTGAAGAGAAAAGACTGCCTCACATTTTAATTGGCTCATATGGAGAATGAGTGGGAAATCAGTGGCTTTGGATTTAAGGTGTGTGCTGTGTGGTCTTATCACAAACAGATATTATTGCAATGAGCGGTTAGAGTTACATGGTAAAGCCACTCAGTAATTCTGAGAGAGATCCAACTGGGTTACAAAATCCACCTAACTCTGAGTTCACAATGACTTAATGGGCAACTGCCTCAGTCATTTCTCCCATAATAAATTACTACAACCAATTACCGCAATCTCTATCTATTGTCCATCAACCTCATATATGCATTTAAGGGTTTTCTTGAGCATAAAACGTATGAATATAGATTTGATGTCTACACTATTCCCAGGTCATGGACAAGGTAAGGGCTATAATCACACTAGACATGAGGTCAGCTACTGGTCAACCCCAATCTTGAATATTTGTGAACTTTTTCCAATACAATTAAACAATTATCCCATACTCCAATTTAGACACACAATTACATGTAACATTGACTTACAAAAAAAAAAAAAAAAAGGTATGATACAGTACTGTCATGGTTTATTGGACATGGTGCAATTGTTTTTTTTTTTTAGACATTTTGCTTAGAAACACCATGGAACATCATTGTATCATTTTACCACCATGATATTTTTTTGAAGAACCTTTTTATGCAATAGATAGATAGATAGCCTACCAACGTACTGCAGTATTATCAACTAATCCCATCACTGTAGCTACTATGATATCACTATAAATTTTTTGCAAGCAAATTTGACCAGACATGGATAAATATTTCTGAAAGGCAAGTTAGAATCATTTGTTTCGTGACCATCACAATGACTCTCGCGTTCATTGAGGTTGTCCAGTCATGCATTATTTACATGATGTCATCCCATCTCGTTCACCGTATTTCATTTACAACGAGGTAACACGGTATTTCCAAGGAAAATAATGCTAAAATATTATTCAAAAACAGCCAAGAGTTAAAATTTTATTTAATTTCGAAATGCCTCAAAATTAAGTTGAAGTACACAAATAGCAGGTGCAGTACATAGGGACAATCTACAAAATATAAACGATTAAAAAAAACGTACAATGGCCTGGTCACAGTTAAATAAAAAGAGCAATGTTCACACAGATTTGCGTTTCACATCCTGGAGCACACTTAACACAATTTAAAAATTGTTATTTGCGTACACTTCCGATGACAGAGTCATTGAACGTTTTTAGTAAGAACCTTCTTTGTAGACGGTCCCAAACTTTCGGCAAGTTAAGCGAAGTGAAAAAACTTTATGCTGCAGCCTATAGCCTACACTTTGCAATCCATCGAGGCAGGTTGCAACAAATAAACTGCGATCACTTATGTATATTCTTATGATATCCAGATAAACCCACTTTCATGCAGTTATGGGCTTTATTCAAATCGTTAAGTAAAAAATATTTTTTTCGAGGCTTACTATTTGAGAAATGTCAAGCCAATAACTTCATAGCCGCCTCAACAGAGGTCAAAATGGTTTTACTCTCACAGAAATCACCATACTGCAGTTTAACGTTACGTCAAAATATCTTATTGAAATTTATATTACAGTAAAACTATAGAACTTGGTTACCACCAGTCATAAAAAATGTGCAATCAAAAAAACTAAACTAAATAAAAACATAGTTTCTTTATTTGAAAGATAACCCATAGTATTTTATATTGTGATTTTGCAATAACAATTACTCAAGTGACTATAACTAAGTGACTATTGACTACAATAACAAAAATTGTTATTTTGGTATATCTAGGTTTACCATGGTGATATTCAAAGGGTCTAGCAGTATTAATTACTCACACTTGTGGCGTCTTCCCTTGCCGCATCATCCTCGCTCCCCTGCCCGCCTTCCTCTCGCGCTGTTTCCATGGCATACAGTCATTCATTTGGACCGGTAATCTCAAATGCTGGTACCCTGCATTGTTAAAACTGTTTTCCCCTAAAATACTTGTCTGTAACCACGACGTGAATGCGAGCAGCGGAATGAAGGCAAACGACACGAGGAGCTTCGTTTCCACCTAACAGTGTGTAACTGTATCCTGGCAGGTGTGCAGACAGTGAGCCTTGTGTTCACTTATCCTATAGATGCATTCAACCTCTTTGAATAATAATAGAGAATGCTGAAACGCATACAACTTAAATAAAAACCTTAGATTTATATATTTGAACACATTCAGGCACAGACTGGGTATATTTGGTTCATCTTTATTTACAGAACAAGATAGAGGTTAGTGTTTGCCGTTTTATTTTTTACACCTTTCAAGGCTCCAGCCTCATGGAAAGCAATAAAATTATTTAGTCATGTAGCTAAAAATCTGAATATAACTCATAAAAGACACATTTGTGTGAGACGACGAACGGGAGGAACCCAAAGGGAAGCAGCTTCTTCACAAAAAGAAAACGAACACTTCCCACACTAACACACTGACTTAGTGTAAAGGCTCATTATTTAGCCTTAACTAAGGCACACATGTCATTTAAACACACATACCTACTTATACGTATATAAATATACATATTCGTGTGTATGCATTTCAGTATGACATAAAAACAGAAAGTGTCTCTCGTCATTTCCTGAAGAGGGCACTGCGTGCAAGGGAGTACAACAGGTGAGATGGTTTCTTCTTTGGCTCTGCTAAAGAGAAGACCTGCTGCTGGGGGATGCTGGTTGGCACGGTCACATGTCGCTGATGGAGAGGATGTAGGGGCTGATGGTGGGGAGGAACAGGATGACCAGAATAATTCATTTCTGGAAGCAGACAGACACAGAATGTGAGTATGACTTCATCAGATTAGGTTGGTGATTTGACATGTTATTAAAATGTAATCATAAGAGATTTTTGGAGATTCCATTCAGTTCCCCATGAACACATATGATATTGATTAGATATACATTTTTTGACCCAGTGCCATTATCATCAAAACAATATGAAAACATTTTTTGTTAACTGAAATAGACATAAAAGATGAAAGTAACATAACTGGGAAAAACATTTTTTTTATATATATGGTACAATATAAAACTTGAAACCTTTACAATGCATTTAGAAATTACACAACAGTTTTCAAACATTAATTTAAGATGAGCATTATCTTTGGAAGCCCTAAAATATTAAAACTAAAATAAATACTGAAAATAGAAAACTGAAAAAAAAAACAAGAAAAAAAAACTGAGATCTAAACTAAACTGCAAAGACAAATTAAGATAAAATACCTCTGATTACACATACTTCCCTGTAATGAAAACTAAAGGAAAACTGAAAGTAAATTAAAATACCTCTTAAGATAAAAACTAAAACTAGAAAATAAATAACTATCAATGACAGAATTAAAACAAAATTAAAATTGAAAAACAAAATTATATTTGAATTAAAATGACAAATAAAATGAAAATGATAGAAATAAATAATACATTTAAAACTCAATTGAAAACTATTATAACCCGCACAAAGATAGTTTGAAAGACTGGACATACTTTTCATTTTGCCTTGTTTCGATTTCCTGGCGTTGTGAACTGCTTGCTTCCTCTGGGCCTCGGTGATCTCCATCCCTGAAAAAAGTAAAAAATAGAGAATGGCACTCTTTGAATTTACTGGCAAATTCCTATCCTTACAGATGCCTTCAGCCGTGAGACTCACCCATCTCTTGGTCTTCCTGTACCCGTCTGCGCTCTCGAGCAAACGCTTGCAGCCATTTCTGCTTGTCCTGGTTCTTTTTGCAGCACAGCACACACAGCACGTTCAGGTTCTCCGCATGCCGTAGCAGAAACGCGTTCTTCAACAGGCCCAGCTCAGTGTGCCGTCCATCAGGCAGGTCGATTGGCTCGAGTAGGTCTGTGTCCATACGGCCACGGTAGTGTAGCAGGTCTCTCCGCAGGACGTCTTTCTTACAGAACACCAGCTGGTGGTCAAACAGGAAGTAGCTGCGTTGCTGGGTCTTACCGGGTCGTACTATCCGCGTGAGCTCGCCGGAGTGGATGAGCTCGGAGCTTCGCGTTAACACATCATCACCCTAAAGGAAGTGAAAGAAGGGTTGCTTTGAACAACTTTGAAATTCTTCAAACAAGCTTTGAAACCTGAAATTATTCTTCAAATTGTTCACAAAGCCATCAGCCATTTAGCCCTGTGAATGACCCAGTGTAACTAATAAGTAATCTAATAAACAGATCAACATCTTATCCAATTAACATCTAATTGCATTAGACAAGCACACGTCTGCCAAATCAAATTTTTTCATACAAAAAGATCAGAGAGGATATGGCTGCTACCTTGAATAATTCAGAAATAGTGTTTAAGTAATGTTGACCACAGCGTAAATATGTGTTGTCACTGACCGCCCAGTGGAGGATGGCCACCTGCCAGTGAGCGATGGTGTCGATGCTCTCAAGTCGCCTTTTTCTCTCGTTTATCAAACTTGCCACGTTCTTCATTGCTTTATGTGCGGCACACACCCCTGCGTGGTCACTGAAGAGAATTTTTTTTACTATTATTATTATGATCATTTTGATACAAAAACTTAAATATACACTACAAATTTCAGGTCAGTAAGATTTTTTTTTTTAAAAGAAATGTATACTTTAATTCAGCAAGGGCACATTAAGTTGATCAAAAGAGACAGTTATCAAAGACATTTATAATGTTACAAAACATGCTGTTCTTTTAAACTTTTGAAAAAATTAGTATTAAGCAGCACAACTGTTTTCAACACTGATAATAAGAAATGTTTCTTGAGCAGCAAATCAGCATATTAGAATGATTTCTGAAGGATCATGTGACACTGAAGACTGGAGTAATGATGCTACAAATTTCAACTTTGACATCACAGGAATAAATTACATTTTAAAATCCATTTAAATAGAAAACAGTTCTTTTAATTTGTAATAATATTTCAGAATATTGCTGAGAGCATAAGACACTTTTTCAAAAACATTAAAAAAAAAAAATCATACCAAACCCCAACTTTTGAACAGTAGTGTTTGTGAGACAATGAGCTACCTGTGGTCTTTGGGTGTGTATTTCAAAAGCTCTCCCAGCTGAAGAGGGTATTTACAAATCTTCTGTACAGGTGTGAGTAAGAAGCCAGAAATAGAGATGTCGATCATCTGCTGTAGGAGACGACAGGCTTCAAAGAAGTGTTTATATCTCCCTTGTTTCATCAATCGCTGTAATTCAGCACACGCCACAGGATGCGTGTTGCAGTACTCCGAGTATATGGAGAAACCTTCCTCCTGACAGAGAGAAAAAGATGATACGTGCAATTTGTGAGGAAAACGTTCTTTTGCGTGTAAGGAATGTTCTTGAGCGTGTAAAGGTACCTGTTGAAGGAAGCAGGAGCCAATCTCACTTAGATGAGGATTTTCAATGTTGTATTTCTTTTCTAGGTCCTTGAGAAACATTCTCTGGAACCTGTAGATGTCCTCGATGTTGCTGAAGATTGTCTTTAGCTGTGCATCAGTGAACATGCCAGGGTGTTTTCTGCATTGACGGATATATCCCTAAAACAACAAACGATTTTTATGAAACAATAAAATTAACATTCATTTAGAGATTTTTGCTTTGGAAAGTTTTCCTTCACTAAAAATATTTTAAGCATTTGACCAGCAGAGGTCAGCAATGATAAAGGTTCCTTCTAAATCCAGGCTATTTTCGATACTATTATGCAAATTTGAAGTTTGCACAGAATACCTGGAGGACATTTGTCAACGTGAGCCATATAGATCTGAGTTTACTGCAAGCACAAAAACTCAATGAAAATGAAAAAAATAAAAAAAATTAAAAAAAGCAATTTGATGAAGTCACATGACCACACTTTATCATACTGCTGTGAAACTACATTATATGAAATGGTGAAGGTCTAAAAAATAGTTAAAACAATAATCATCATCATCATCATCGAGTATACACATCTCTCTTTAAACGTAATTTTTTTTTAAAGTCGTCTCTTATGCTCTCCATGGCAGTAAAAACATAAATATTACATTTAAAGAAGAAAAAAAAAAAACATTTCTAATTGAATATATTTTTGGTGCTCAAGAAACATTTCTTATTATTATAAATATTGACAATTGTTGTGCTGGTTAATTTTTTTTGTGGAAACCGGGAATTTCTTTTCTTTTCAGGAATCTCTGATGAAAAGAAAGTTTAAAAAAAAAAAAGTAAAAAAAAAAAAAAGATTTGTAACAATGTACAAGTCTTTACTGTCACTTTTAATTAATTGATTGCATACTTGATTGATACAAAATCTGAACGCGCAAAAACTCTGTACTGTACAATATCTAATAGTAATAATAGTATTCCTGCATTCCTCTAGGGTGGAGTTAATACTCCGAGTACTACACCTATATTCTGAGATAATGTTATCTTAAAAGAAGGCAAACATGTTTCAATCATAATCTCATATTTAAAATGATTGGCCAAGGAGACTGATTACCATTCAGCTAAATTAAAGAAGGGTTCCTTTATGATGTGCATGTACACAGACCAGAAAACAAACTACAGAAGAATGTCAACGTGTAATGGCTGGGATGGAGGCTCACCTCGCAGATATCTTTGAGATGTTTTATGTAAACGCGCTCTGTGTCCATGATCTCTTTGACCACATTGGCTCTCATCTGCTTCCTGTGCTCTGAGTTTTGTTTGTGTGCATCTGATGGGACGGACTCTTCCGCATCTGGAACGCTCTCCACACTGTCACTGCTCGAATCCCCCTGATTCACCCGAACCTTGACGACAACATATCATTATGGTTAATTCCAGAGGATCAAACTGAGGGTAACCATGATGAAGCACAATTTTAATAAAACAATCAACTGGTTAATCCACTTCTACAGGAAGTTTAGATCAAATCACCCAAGGCCTCTTTGTGTCTGATTGACTCATATTGTTGGATATTGAAAGAGTCATAGATTTACAATGGAATGCATTAATCTAGAGCTCAAACAATAAAACACCATTCTGTACACCCTCATTTCCTCCAAACCGGTCAATCAGCACACGCATCCATAATGACACATCTATCATTTCCTTTTGGGTCACCTGGAGCAACCGTGCAGGGCCATGATAAAGTTCTAAAAAAATGAACTGTTCTGACGTAATTTCAAACTAAATCAGGCCAAAACAAAGTTTGTTTCAGGAGTTTGAAAAAGCTTTCCGAAGTAAACTTTCTGTAAAAGTTTGCTCTAGCTAGTAAACATCTTGAGCACAAAGATGAGCATAACCAATGTCCATCACATCTGCAGATTGATATCTAAAATTCTTTATATTTTTCTTCTTCTCACTAACATTTAGATACTTAAAATCAGAAAACGGCAACAATAAAAAGAACTAGCTACGTTAGCGGATTACCTTAAAAGTCCATAGATATCGGCGTCAGTTTGTACAGCCGTTAACTTTCTCCGACAAGTGGATTCAATGAGACCTGTTTTCCTGTTTGTTCATGTGAAGTTCGGCATAAAGCCCATTCTAATTGAGAGAGACACTGACACTCTCTTTTCATGTTTAATACTGTAAAGCTGCTTGCTTTAAAGCAATTTATTTTATAAACAGCTATATAAATAAATGTGACGTTGACTGGAAAAATTAATTGCAGAGCTCATGCTAACATATCCACATTGCTATGATTAGATGCTTTCTTAACTACTGTTTTCTCACCGGTCATTTTTGTTGTGCGTTTATTTTGCGATTGAGAGGAAAGCGCACTGCACATATTTACATATTCATCTAAATGCTGTTTCTAAATGCAGTGTGGATGGCATCGGGATGTTTGCTAACAGTATACCACTGCAAAGGCATTTCGAACTATTACCCCTAAACATAGAACAAAAAACAACTTTGCCACGAGTATATTGGGGCCTTTACTAGGTTGAAGTGTTTAATTCAAGCTCTGTGTGTTTGAACTCGCTTTTGTTTCACGTTCATTACTCCAAAAGGCTCACAGTGTGACTCACCCGCACAAAGCTGGAGGGAAACCAGGCCTCGCGGTCGCCCACCATCCCCCACCACCAGTCCTGCTCCCGAACATCCAGAACCCGGATCACCTCCCCGGCTTTGAAGGCCAGCTCCTGCTCTTCCATTGTGACATGATCCCACAGAGCCTCTGCATACACGGTATGGCTTGAGTGTATGTACTGGAGAAGGAGAAAGATTATAGTCAGGCTAAAAGATTGAGGCTAAAGGTCAGATACAATTATATGATAAGAACAGTACAGGGTGACATCATGCACTGGAAGTGTGTGACGATCCCACACAAGTATATACACTAAAACAACTCTGCATACAAACACGTGACTAAACAGATAAGATACATAGAATATAAAATATGACCTGGACTGTATAGAAGACCGTAAGTGAAAACAGCAGTAAAATGATTTTAAAAACCTGATTGAGAGTGAAAAGATCAACTTCTGGTTGGAGATATGGTGTTCCTTCAATCAGTTCTTCAAAGCTGCCGTCCTCCTCACTCACACTGTCATCGAGCATTGCATCAGAGCTGCCATCTATAATACAACCACACTGAATGAGCTTAGGAATTATGCACGAGAGAATCAATGTTCCCTCTCCATCAAAACAATCTCACCACTGAGCCCCTCATGTTTGTAGGTCAAGTGCACACACACACATGCATATAAACAAAAACCCACTAACCACTGAGCAATCTGCGCCCTTTGCGCCGTCCCATCCTATCCAGACCGATAGGTGTGCTTTGGGAGAAGACGCAGGGTCTCAGACGGGCAGACACCGCCCGGTATGGAGGCACTCTGTGAGAAGGCACTGGAGGACGAGAAACCGGCTGAAACAAAACAAGACAGATTAGACTTTAATCAGCAGCCTTAAAAGGAGCCCACCATCCAACAGGCCTTATGTTCAGAGTGCAGTGACTCTTCAGAGCAGGACAATGACCTGTGAGATAATAAACACTAAAACGCTAGCTTGTCCCCTCGGCCAAGTACATAACATTACACGCATAACATTGAATTTTATGGTGAATCTCACAAAGAAATGTTTAGATTATATTTGCCAGAAATTAAAAGAAAAAAAAAAATAGGAATTTTGCATAAGGAAAATTAAGCCTATTTTTTTTGTTGTTGTTGTTCATTGTGACATTTTAATTAAGCACATTTTCAACCAAACTATTATTACTATAATGTAAAATAATAAATAGAAACCCTAAATACCACCTTGATAAGATGTATAAATACTTAATTTAAACATGGCAAACCATTAAAACAACATGCTGTTTTCTGTGCTACGCACACATCCAAAACGTTGTGCACACAGAAAGCCACCTAGAGCTCATACTGTATGATGCACGATACTAAACAGTTTTCTTTCGTGTCTTTTTGCACTTAAACGGACAAATACACACAAAAATGTTAAAATAATCTCGTAAACACAGTCGGTTATGTCTTAAGTGAACGTAAACAGTTGACAAAGAAAATGCATGTGTAACAGTATATTGGATCCGTGCAGCTCCTTACGTGACAGGAGCTTAATATTCCTGCTTCCGTCTCTATAATAACGTTAATCAAACAACAAAAGACAAAGCTGTTCTTGACTGAATAACTTTTGTAACTATATTTGTAATGTATATTTTATTTATAAAGTCCAGTGTTATTTTATATTTGATTACAGTTTCTGTACCAGAATTCCTTAAAAATTTAAAACACTGTTTATTTAAATCGTATCTTTGTTCAGTTGTATTTATTTGTTCGATTGCTAATCTGTTTATTTGTTCTTTTTTGATTACTGAGTGTTAACTTGTCTTTAATAATGCTTGAAATTTATATTAGTTATTTTTAAACAATAGGCAAAAGTTCCTTGTGTAAGTGTTCTTTAGCCTGTTGATTTTTGTTCATGGTTTTCAGCTCCAATGAAATGTTTTGCAATAAGACTTAGAATAAATGTGAACAAGTTTTTTTTTTTTTTGGAATTGGAATTAGAATTGGAAATCGTTAAAATGACCCAACCCAAAGCAGCATATCTTCAAAGTCTTTCTATATAACACGTGGATCACATTGTTGATAAAGAACTAAAGCAGTTATATTCAAGGCCTGAAAAGTTCAGTCAAACCACCTGAAGTATGACATTATAAACTCATGATGCTACACCCCAAGGGAGAGACCTAATGGGACCATATTAATGTTTAGATCACCAAACATGTGTATCTTATTAAAGATTGAGCCTCTGAGTTACAGAACCTTTAAAATAGCCTTGTAAATTATTCATCAGCCAACACTGTATGAAATACACTAAATTGTTAACTACTTTTTGTCTTAATACCTAATATATACAGTATAGCATCTACTCACAAAATAAATGTCAATATAAGCAGGTTTCAAAGTCCACAAGGCCTATCAGAGCCATGGCACAGTGGGAAGTACACATGCTGGTGACACATAAGTAGCTGTAGTACTCAAAGGCACATGGGTTTGAATCAGGTCTGTATCATGTCTCAATGTAGCTTCACTCTATTATCCTGTCAGGTCTCAAATGCTCTACATAAAGGCAAAAGGCCCTTAAAGTTACTGTAATTTCCATCTTGACACTAGTCTCTGTGACAGCCCTTTGCAGGCCTAAATTAAAAATAGCCAATCAGATCTTTTTTTTCTGAACTGGACTCTTGACCAATGAGGCTGGACAATCATTTGTCCAAATAATAAAAAATGGAGAGAAGTGTTTGGGAAATCTGTTCTGAAACATTTGTTGTAACTTTTTTTATGTCACAAAAATTGTGCAGAAACTGAACAACAACAAAAAATATAGAAGAAAGAAAAAGTGCAATAGGCCTTACAGAAGGCAAACTTTCAGTGTCGTCCTTCTGCTCAGCAGTTGGGGATGAAAACAGATCCTCTCCTCCAATAACAGAGATGGGACGTCTCTTTCTGCTCTCTGTCTGAGTGCACACATGACCATTCTCAGGTCTGTGGCTCTCTATGTAGCTGCCATTGCTATTGTAGTCCTTTTGGGAAGTGTAGTCCATATTCTCAGACTCCCTGTCCTCCTCTGGGATGCAGTACTTTGTGCTGGCCAGATGGCCATAGTCAGACACTGGACGGGGTCTGGAGCGACCTGCCCTTTTCCTAGGCACTACAGAATTGGGAGAGTCACTGGAAAAGGCTGAAGAGTTTGGTGGTGTTGGAGTTGACAAGGGGGATTCTGAGGAACAGTTGTTTGTGACAGATGAAGCAGCAGTGGCTGAGATCTCATCACTTTTGAGGAACGCATTTCTGACTAGGTCATCTGATGAAGCCTAGAGGAGAAATCCAATGTCTGCAGTTAGTTTATTCTTCAAGGCCTACAACATCTGATGAATGATCTAAAAAATTAACCGTGGACATTAATGCGTTCAAGACCCAATGATTAACACAAAAACTAAAACAAACCTTAAAGAGATTTTAGTTCATTAAAGAGTGATGATGAATAATGATTAATGATTCATTAAATAAAATGATTAATACAAATTAAATGATTAACATACAAATACAGTATTATTAAAAAATAATCCACTTGTACCGGAATTGGGCCGACACCATGTTGCTGTCTGGGTAACTAGTCAGCCATTACTCAATATTAATGACTATTAACTCTTTTACTTTCTTAACCACTAAAACAAACCACTGATTTTATTTGTAGCCATATTTTCTTTGTCTTCACTAAAACATGCAATGCACTACAGTGTTTTTGTTTGTTTTTATTAGCAATAATAGCAGAAAATTATTCAGCTATAAAAATGTTACTCAGTGATAACTGAATTCATAGACGCACTTATGTTGAAAATGACTGAATACGATGAAACTATTACTGGTTTTTATTCTTGCAATTTGAAAAACTTAGGGATGTGACAGTGACAAGATGGATTCAGAAATATGGTTTTTAGAACAGTAATGTCAGTTTGTAGTCAATTCTGTATAAAATGCACACGAAAACAGATCTTACCTCAAGATCATCAGTTTCTCTCTCTTCAGTCCATAGACACTGAAAAGGCACACAATAAATCAGCACCATTGTGAGGAAGACACAACGTATATATGAAAACACATCAATGCACACACAGAAACACAAATAGAAAAGCAAAATAAAGTTTCGCTGAGCTTGGCTCGCTGTAGATTGTCTACATCTTTCATCTTTCCCTGACCTACTGGAGTCCATTTGCGCCTAAGCTAGCTTGGTTTGATTACTGGACTTCGGCCCTTGGGTGGTTCTTCTGGGGAGGAGACACTGTCCTTGTTGATACGTGTCCAGCCACAGGTCCAAGAGCTGCATTTAAGCAATCCCGCTAATCATAAACATCGGCTAATCATTAACTCTACTTGTTGTGTGCCACACAGCTGAGCAGCCCATGTGACACTGTAGCAATGTACCGCTTCAGAGGAAGTACTGTCAAATGAGATGTCAGTCATACAATAAAACTTTTTGGAGAGGGTGATCTAATCAAGCCAGAGCGATGAAATGCATTGGTTTGTCCTGATCGATTACTAAAACGTATCAGAATGAGGCTGTGGTTGCATCATCAGATACAAGGGTCACCTGTGTGGACATATGACGCGAAGCACAAAAGTTAATGCTTCGACAAAAATATGTCTACTGTAATTTATGATTTCCTGTGTTAAGGTCAAGGTCATCCAATGAACTGGTCTATTCCAGTTAAATGTTTAGAATAAGATTACCATGTCCTCTTTGAGTTTATGGCAATGGTTCATCTGACATCTACAATCTGACAGTCAGTAAGAAAAGTCATTGTCCGACCTTGCTCATCATCAGTCAGACTAATTCAAACAACAAAAACAGGAAATCAATATCGTCTCGAGGAGAGACAAAAAAGTTACATATGAAAGTGCACAGCAAATCTTACCAAGCAAACCTAGGCACAAATTGTAATATTATAAGCACAAACTAATTTTTTTCCAGTTTTGTTCCTGTATGCAGTAATGGCTGGCTCCGAAACACATTTTGGGCCACAGACTGTCTTACTGATGTCTTATTATAATCTTCCATGTTCAACAAGTTAAGCGCTACCAATAGCATTTATAGTATAATGTCCCACAGGAAATTACATTAAAAATATTAAAAAATAATTATCACAGGTGTGTAAAATTTGTTAATTGTACTGCAAGTAGTCTAAACGTATTACTGTTTTTAGGTAGGAGACCTTATAGTTGTTCTCTATTAAAGTTCTCCAGTTTGAAAGTAAATATTTTCTATGTTCTACATGGTCCTGAAATGCAAAGAAACAATGGACTATTTTACACTGAAAAGTCTGGTAAGCAAGTAATAACACCAACACCGCACTAGTCTCTTGTAAGCTAAAATGTTGTTTTGCTATACAGTGTGTATTTTATTGCTCCTTGCCTTGTGTACTTATGTTATAAGCAAGTACATTTACATGCACATTAAAGATTTGATTACAGTATGACTAAAGCAATAATTTGTCTTCCTAAAATATCAGGTAAATGCTTTACACCGAAAGTATACTTCCATTGTCGGCGTTCCGCTCTGGCCTGCGAACTGTCTGCTCAACGTAATTTTTGTTTTCGGTTCAGTCCACTTATGTCTGCTCTGCGTACACAGTGTACAGCCCAGATTTTGTGTTGCTGCAGATAACAGCACATGTGCAAGTGATTTAAGCACCTTGTATACTTTGGCAGACTTGCACACTAAACTAAGCTGAAGATGGAGTGAAGCGCAGACAATGAAGTATACCTGAGGCTTTAGTCTGACAGAAATTGTACCAGTCCTGACAAACAAATCTAGATAATACAAAAATGTATGCGTTAATTAGACTACAATTAGCCTTGACAATTTGACACACAAATGCATATTTAATCATTCAAAGAGATGCAAACTGTAGCGCGATTGTGCAAAATGTAGTTCAATTATAACTGTGTATATACATGTACTGTCTGTATATTTTTTTAATATTGAAAGCCAAACGTTTTCTGTGGTAACTGACATTATGCCACAAATGTTGTCAGTAGATACAGGCCAATATTTTAAATTTGACAATATGGGGTCATAAGAGTGTCTTACCTCCAAGTTAGCGTTAAGGCCATTGACTGTCTGCTTTTGACTTGGACTTGAACACTGCTTTGGCATTTGAGAGTAGTGGTCATTTTTTCCATTTTGATGGCACTCCATTGGTTCACAGTATTTTTCCAGTGGATAGACTGGGGCATCTGAACAGAAACCAGTTGAGGACACAGCCACCTGGACAGAGACACTTATGAGGGCTGTTGTTTTGCTAGGAGGCTCCAGAGAGTCATCTAGGGTGGAGCTATAAACGGCGGGGCAGGAGGGAGCAGGGTGTAAAGTTGGGATGTGTTCATGAGCGTTGGCCTGCTGGGCTTTGCTAGGAGTGGGTAAAGGCCTCCGTTGACGCCCACTCATGGATACACAGGGAGTTCTGCGGGAGTAGTCATCGTGTAGCCTACTGAAAGGTGACAGCGGTACTCTGGGAGTGGGGTCTGGTGTGTTTTTACGCTTGACAGTCAGGTCTGTTAAACTACCGACAAGCTTTTGCAAATGTCCTCGCGTCCTCATGGAGCTTTGATGCCTAACTGTACCATGTTCCTGTAAGTCAACCGATGAGGAACTTGTGGTCCTTTGAAGAATTATAGTATGGGTGCATTCTGAGTTCTGTGGCTCAGTTGAGGTGACTTTACGTCTAAAATGGCTCTTGAAGACATGTAGATTATCCGCACTTTTGCTTAGTCTTTTGAGAACATTTTCTTGAGTGTCCAGGTTCTTACAAGGTACAACAGATTCCACAGTGTTGCCAGGATTAGGCTCACTGGTGGACGGGCTTTCTGTCTTCACTATGTCAAGCAATGAGATCCGTCCTGCCCCATACGCCTTGCGTATACTCTGAGAGAAGTGGGAATTCCTCTGAAACCCACCCTTTTCCTCCTCACAATCTTCCTCATCTAAAACCGAAGATGTCTTCCCAGTTTGAGACGTCCCATTCATCACGTTGTCATATTCCTGGGTTTGATTGGTCGCGACCTCTCGTTTGGTTACTAAGAAACTAGCACCATCCTCAACCATCAAAGACATGTTTCTCTCCTGTCCGGCTGCCATTGCATTGCTCCGACTTTGGATTCCTTGGAGCACAGAAGTCCGCAGTTTTTTGAAAGAGCCCATGACGCGGAAACCAGCCAATCCAGACCAAGCCTGTGGTGTGACAGGTGGACCTCTATTGTCCTCACATTTTGTCTGGGTGGAAAACAGACGTACAGTCCTGGAAGGGTACAGCATGCCCTGGCCATCGGCAATCACAGGAACGGACTGGGCTTGACAATTTAGTCTGTTAAGATGGTTCTCCTCATAGCAAGGCTCGGATAGCACCGGTTGCGCCTGGACCCTACAACCTGACCTCAGACTTGGATTCATCAGCTGTTCCTTTGTGAAATAGTCACTCTGCGGGTCATTGTTGTGAGAGGATCCCTGCGGGTCCGACGAAGGTGCCTGCAGAACCAGATTTGAGAAAGTTCAATCTCAATGAACAAGCTGACTAACCTAAATCAAGTCTGGGAACAAAGAACAAAGAAAGTATGTGACGTGGAGTGAGACAATAAATGACCCACTGTTTTGTCTGAGGAAGATCTTAACTTTTAACACACTTCAATGAAACAATACAACAACACGGTGATAACCATAACTTTGATAAGTCACATTATGAAAAAACTTTAAACTATTTCCTTATATTACTGGTCTGCTTACTTGACCTATGAAATATAGGTCTTAACTCAGCAGAGGTGAAGTAATTCAAAGTGTACTTATCCACACACAGGTGTAAATTAAGCTTCAACATTCCTACAATGGATGAATAATGCCTTTATCTGGCAAATTGGAGGGTGTCGGTAAGTAGCATGAGAGCTTTGCTCATGAGTAGGTTACAGTAAGTGCTGTAAGATTTCCTGAAAAAGATTTAGGCTGTGCTTTTTTAATTCCTGAGAAAGAGAGGCCCCTCTACCAGGGTGTGGACGTTGTTGCCTGGTGTGATGTTGGCTATGATGAAAGGCTTTTGCGAGCATGACTAGGCAATGAAAACCCCTAATCCATTGTGATTAATGTAATAAATTGCCCAGGATTTTCTAGCCATATTCTGAGTGAGGAGAGAGGGGTAGACATTAGGAGGCTGAGCTGTTTTAACCCATTTGTTGCAGAGTAAGAATGAACAGAGATACCAGGATATGGTGATAAACTGATTAATCACAAATAAATCTTATCAATTTTAATATTGTATTTTATCAGACAAGCTCGCGAATGTAAATAAATCAAAACACAGATGAAAATAAATCATAGCACTTGCTGTGAAAAAAATAAAAATTAAATGCATATGTATAGACAGTATACAGTATAGACGAAATGTGATCCAGTCAGATCCAGAGCTGATTCTCAAATCTCCAATCTTTTTCATGTAGAATCAAAGCTTTGGACCTTTGACATTATACATTTTATAATCATTTAATTGTTCAGAGTCAACCCACTGTGTACAAGTTATAAACAATTTATACATATCAAACTGAGTGGTATTGTCACAACAAGCTACACCCTTCCTTATAACTAACTTTCCATTTTTCATTTTTTAACCTACAAGCAGGGCTTGTAACACCCGCCCACTCGCCAAATGCAGGTGAATTTCATTCCTACTAGCCACTTTGGCGGGTTAAATTTTATATAGAATACATTTTTCAATTGTAGTCTTTTAAAAAGGCATCTGAAAAAATAAACTAAGTGCAATGCAGTATTGTCAAAAATATAGATTTTTGATATTGAAATATCTGAAAACATTCCAATACTCATTTTCAGCAGAATAGATACACGATACCAGCTGCGCTTTCTCATCTCTCCGACAGCGAGCTGACACAAAAACCCGCCTCCCCTCACTCACTTTTTTCATTTGCTCTGGATGAATATTGTTGGTGTTACAGGGCTTGAATTTCTGTGTGGAATTGCACGTATTGCGCATAATTTGACTAATTCCCGCAGTTTTGTGCTCTCACCCAAAGTGCGCGCACATAAAGCTGCCTCTCAGAAATAAATGGAGTTCTTATTTGTTGCTTATTGCACTTAAATGGACAAAATTAATACACATAAAATAAATGTCCAAAAGCCAGCCACGTAAACACAGTCAGTTGTGTTTTAAGTAAACGTAAACAGTTGAGAAATAAAATGCATGTGTAACAGTATAATGGGTCTGTGCGTCAGGTTTTAAAATTGACAGCAGCCTAATATACCTGCTGCCAAATATATACATATAAAAATATATTTTTCCCCATGGTATCGATGTCAAAATTGTGGCCAGAGGAAATGCTGAGTGGCTAGTAACTTTGGAAAACCACTAGCCACAGTGGCTGGCTGGTGAGCAAAAAAGTTAATGTCAAGCCCTGCCAACAAGCATAGTTTTTAATCAGCTGGTGTCAAGGCAAATTAAGTACTTGTATGTTTGTGACATGTATTACTTGAAATGTGTTTTCTGCCATCTTTAAAATAAATGCCACTTTGTTTGAGGTTTTGTTATCTAATGAAAACATTCATACATTAAGTGTGGCTTGAGTGTTCAAATACTTCCTGGGACCACCGTATATAGATTAACCACATGCACCTTTTGACTTTGTCTTGCTGTGTGTGTATAGGGTTGATTCTAGCTCAATTTTCAACTCAAATGCTGATCTCTATCACTTCAAGTCCTGCTACCCATTAGCACTCAGCTCCATCGAGGCATGAGAAAGAAGCTGCTATCTGACCTTCTTGTTGAACTAGAGCTTTGAAAGAATGCAATTAATTCAACTTTCAAGTTACTCCTCAGTCTACTCACATGTCCAACGTATTGGAGTTTAAAGTTGAACTTCTCTCCTACACTTCCTCCTCTGTATTAAGAGCTCAAACAACCTCTGTGCAGTTACCAGCTGGAGTCAGGCTCAAACTAAACTCCCTAAACATGGCCTCAGACAAACATAAACACACGCATGCCTACGGAAGCCTCTAATACACCCAAACACACCTACAACTAATATGCAGATGCAAGTATACTAAACACTGACTCAACATTCTTAAAGCCACGCACGCTTTTATGTTGCAAACAAACAGCAGTCAAAAACTCATTTTCTCATTTTCCAACCCCAGGCGGAGGACAAAGAATGTATGCTTCCTTGTGCAAGACATCAGACTACTTATATAAGAGGTTTAACACAAGGAGGAATATGTTCACATCGTACAAATTCATATGAAATTAATCGGCACCTCGTAACTTCTCCTTCGTAATTTTAGTTGTACTCATTTTTTATTTTACAGTCTTACATGTATAAGATTTTATTTTGTAGAAGTAATAATAAAAAGATAATTTTATTTCGGCCATTGTGATATATAACCACAACCTTTTTGGCCATTTGTTTGCAAAACTAAAAACAAGCAAGCAAACCTGGAGCTTTAAAACAAAACAAAAAATTGCATTTTAAATCACAATTTTTATTAGAAAAACCGCAATTAGAATTTTACCCCAAATCGTGCAAGAAAAATTAAAACAGTCATCATTTACTTATCCTCATGTTTTACCAAATCAGTATGACTTTTTCATTGTTTTGGAACCAATTGACTTTCATTGTATTAACGGAAACATTCGTCAAAATATCTTCTGCTTTCCACAGAAGAAAAAAAGTCATACTGGTTTAGAACAACATTATGGTGAGTAAATGATGACAGGATTTTTTTTTTAGGTGAACTATCCCTTTCAAAATGTTAACAGTGAAGGATGACTTAGTATAGCACAAATAAAAGCACATAAGCCCAAAATGATGCTTCCTGACTAAGGAAATTCCTAAGAATAACCAACCACACCAGTTTTAATGATCTGCCCATCAAGATGAGCAAGTCTTGCCATGCTGTCACATCACTATGGAATGTCAATGCCTTCTTTATTGGACTACTAAGAAAAAAACTTTTTTTACTCTTTCATTTTGGCTTATGATGGCTACAGTACACACCCTTTAGTTATCCAGAATTTCAGATTAATTTTTATCCTTGTGTTTTAATGTTTAAAGTGGGAGTGAAAAATCTCATTTGACTCACCCGTTGATGATCCTTCCACTGGCTGAAAGAATTTCACAATGAAAATACTAAAGGACTCTAACTTTCCTCATCTCTTCGGACAAGACTGCACTCGCTCAAACCCACATGATAACGTGGAGCACCCCTCTCCCTGTCCTAATCTGATTATAAGGTTTTATCAGTCTGGACTAGCATTAATATATCTGCATACTGTCCAACACACTCACACACACACACACGTAGACGCATATGCAGAGAGAGGAAAAATGTTCATTGAAGCAATAACCTTAAATCAGTCTGATGGGTTTGGCATATGAAAGAAAGACCACGAGAGCAAAGATTTATTATTTTTGTTTGGTTACTGACACTACCTACCCCATTACGACCCAGTTCTCCTTTTTATCAGCGAGAACAAGATGCATAGTGGAGGCAGACACACCCTGCCTGCTTCAGGCATGGGACGCGTCAAGTAATGCTACATTTGACACCACATTCATCTCACCTGTCTCATGACCTGCATTTGTCTGCTCCGAGTCCAGTCCACTAGTGGAAAACATGTCAATGAAATGTCTATGCGATTGCGAAAAACAGGGCTAAGCTATATGGAAAGGTCAGAACTTTCTCTATACTCCCATGTCATTCCAAACCTGTGTAGAACAAAGGTGATGATACACGGGGCAACTTTTTGAGCAATGTTGCTGGGCAATCTTGCCGAGCAATTGTTGCTTGGGCACTTTCCCATTGAAAATGGGCGATAAATTTCTATTTGGATAATTTAGATTGGTCGTGGGCCCTGTTTCTCATCTGGTTGCCCGTTGGCTGCAACATTGCCCAGCAACATTGCTCAAAAAGTTGCCCTGTGTATCATCACCTTAAAGGACTGGATCCGATAACGTTCTGTTTATTATAGTGTGACTGCACAATATATCGAAATTATCGAAATGTATATATCGCAATATGCATATCGCAACGGCTTGCAATAACTGGGGTCATGAACAAAAGACAAAGAGAAAATCACTCACTGCTCTTGGCTAAATAACTTTTGTAGCTTTCATAAGAATCAGTATTTAATTCATACAGTGAAAACTAAGCGGTGGTTTATTTTTACATTTGATTATTCAGTTTCTGTTGTTAAATAAACCTAATGTAGGCCAGTACCTGAAACCCTGAACCCTGTGGTTAACACTGATGTTAAAATAACACTTCTTATGCTACAGTAAAACACTGCTGTTCGCTTTCAGAAGTTGTAGGGATGTTTTCATAAAATGTGAAACACGCATGTAGGTTATATAATTTTAAATATTTTTTAAAGATAATTTAAGTTTTTTTTACACACTTTAAGCATTATCGTATAGGATGGATTCTGATTGGCTGTTATTGTTGTTATTGTTGATCAGCTGGGGAAAAAAAACATTCTGAAAGTGATTCCAATGATATCGTTCCACTGTGCCATTATTATCATTATAGTTGTGGTCTGGACTCTGCTGTTCTTTTATATTTAGAATGATTTTTAGAACTATATCTTTATCATTGTCGTTATAGTTATTACTCTTGGTGTGCACATACCTTTATGATGGTGTTTTATTTGTCATTTTGGAGCAGCCAGTATATTTCCCAAAAAATGCACTGTTTTCCACAGAAATAAGTTAGTCAAACAGATTTGGAACGACATGTGAATTTTTGCATGAACTATCCCTTTAGGATGTATGCATGCATAGAATTCAGGGAATTGTTTATGGCTAATATGACTTTAATACAAAAGTACATTCAAGCAAATGCTTTCTACTGGCAAAACACCATTAAACACTTAGTACATGAATGCATTTGTGTGGTATCAGAGAGTGAGATCGTTGAGAAGAACTGGGAAGTGAGATTTAGTCTTAATTTACGGCAGTCATGGCTTAGGAGGCACCCAGTGAGGCATTAAAGTTCCTTGTGCGTGTCTTGTGATAAGGAAAACTCTCTCATTATGTGTGGAGGAGTGCATTCCAGCACAGGCGTGTTGATGTCTTAAAGCAAAGCAATTGTTTAGTGAAGCGAAAGTGCTGGGCATAGGACTTTAACTAACTGTTATCGTGAATTGCAAATTCAGTGACATTCTTTTTCTGGCAAGCTTCTTTTATCTGTTATAAATTATGAGGCCAACTGCAGCACACGGCTTGCACATGACAAACATGTGGTGGACTTTAGACATTACATTAAAGTATGAGAAATGAGTCGCTTACAAACCTAAAGGTAATCAATTTTACAGGGCATTTATAACAGTGCTTCTGTACTCCGAGGACCCCTGCTGTCAATGATAATGTTTCAAAGGCCCCCCCATGTAGGCTAAGATACTTTAATTCTGGTGCTTTGGCTGTAATGATGACAAAGCTGCTTGTTTTCAAACGTTATGTAGATTAACGTAATTAACCTTGATTCTATTATTAATTTCGGAAGCTTCAAGAACTACATGTTCCCACACTTTTTGATCAATGAATTTCCATGACTTTTCCAGTATTGGTGATTACAGAATAAGGGTTTTAATCATTTAAACCTTATAATTAATTACAATATAATTGAATATCATATTACAGATATTGTAAGCTTTTATCTCATACGATATTTTAGAGCTGGGCATAACTAAAATATATATATACATTCATTATAGAATATTTCATGACATTTTAATATTTTTCCAGGCCTTCAAATCACATTTAAAAAATTCTCTAATATTTCCTGAGAAAAAAATTATTAAAATAAAAGATATAGCCTAATGTAAGCTTGCAAGCTGACCAAAGACACTTAAATTAGGGTAGTGTAACTTATAAACAAATAAATAAATTTACTTTAGATAAATAAATAAAGTTTACTGGTCTCCCACAGTGTGGTCAAGCTTGTTTTAAAAGAGCTGACCAACTAGCTAAAAATCAGCTTGGCCAGACTGTGAGACCAGCTAAACCAGTTAAGAACAGCATACCATTTTAACTTGGTTTAAGCCGTTTTTTCCCCTCTTTGCAGCAGTGTTGCTGATGACCCCTGCTGGGCCCCGGGTCCCTGGCTGAGAAGCAGAGATTTTATAAAACACTGAGTGAAATATTTGTTTCTTTACATAGCTGAAAAAAATATCCCTTTTGGTTCCACCACAAACAAAACCTTTCAAGCAGTACAGATCAAATATTTCAGGTTTAAGAGCGGGCTGCTGGAATGAATGAAGGCGATTACAGAGTTGGGTTTTTTCCACAGAAGAAAAAAGCTCTCGTTTATTTGTGAGTTTAATTAACTCAGTCTCTCTATAAAGCGCTTTAAGAAGCACCTCGCCACCCCAACCAACCCCCTCCTCGTCTTCCCCGATCTCCCTACAAGCTTTGCGCGCTCGAACACCCCCCACATCACTATGGCAACAAGTGGGATAGTAACGCATACACAATACCCCCTCCTCCCTTCAGCTTCTTTTTTGAAACCAACGGCACTGGCAAGAAGATAAAGTGCTGCCGAACTTATGAAGGCACATTTTAAATTCACGTAACATAATATGTGACTTCATATATAGTCTAGTAATTTTAACAATAATACCAAGAATATTAATATCTCCCCTCTTGATAAACCCAAAAATATTTAGACGCGGAATCTTACCTTTATCATACTTCTTGAGTAGTGTCTTGGCCCGGTGTCACAACATTTGTGCGGCTTCGATCGAATCGTCAGCTGCTGCTAACTCCACCGACAGTCCGATGTCCGACGAATTACGCATATTAACTTAGCGGAAATCGTTAAACAGACCAGTGATGAATGCGAAAGTACACAGTGAACAAAAACCAGCCAATATTTCGTCTGGGTGCGTGATTCACAAGAACAAACACCCCGTAGTCACAGATCTACCGGGACGGAAAACTTTCCATTAAGTGTGTGGCTCGAGCACTCCTTCGGGCAATTTAACGACACATGACCGAAACCAACCGGACACGAAGCATATTTGAGGGTCAAAACAGCCTCAGTTGAAAATTTAAAGTTGGTTCGCTGCGGTGGAAAAGCTCCGCCAGAGAGCCATGACTCCAGGCAGCGTCGCGACAGGACAGCATCAGTGTGCACTTGTTGCGCTGATTGCTTCGGGGCGGAGAAACAGGGCGGTTTGTAGTTTGCCCACGGGACTCTAGCCAAAATCACCAGAGCGATATCAATATGCTTGATGTTCTGTAGGCCTAATTATTTTTGTTTTAACATTTAGAAAACAATCTCCTCAATATGTCCTGACTATCACGACCGCAGATCTGTTTCAGCCATTACATCAAATACATTAGCTTATTCTGCCCTGCCTACTAAATATAAATAAAAAGGTTTAGGCTGCTTGTCAGCGCAAAACTCGCCAGATTGGATGCCAAGATGTGTGTTATGGATGCTAAATTGTGTTGAGTTGTTTTAGCACAGTGCTAAGTGTTTGCTAGTTAGTTGCACAACTGGCACAATTATAGGCTACTATGGCCCCCATACCTCCATTGTACGTCCAAAATGATTTTAACACAGAGTGGGATAAGCACAAATGTTAAGAGGGTAAATGGTAAATTCAAATTCTCCAATGATCCTGTATATTATTTACACATTTGGCAGATGTTTATCCAAATTTATCCCACAAGCAGTCAACCCCATGCATGACCTTGACAGCCTCAAAATTAACAATTCGTATTTTCTTATGGAATATATTGCAGTGTTTATAAGAACAAACACTGACACAGATTTTGAACTTTATTGAATCAACAATCTTCTGAATTAAGCTGAAAAGCTCCTTATATCGGAATTGAACTCATGTCATAAATTACATTTAGCCTACATTTTTACAGTACATTTATAATTTATGAACAGTGCAACACTGACACAGTTTTTGAACCAAATTGAAACAATTAAATTTAGCTGAATAATGACACTGCTTTACACCTGAAATTTAATTAATTTCATAACTGATTCATTTTACAGCACTAATTCTCCTGTTTGTTAATGTCAAGCTGCTTTGAAACAATCTGTATTGTATAAAGCACTATAAATAAATGTGATTTGACTTGAATGTGACTTATTATAAAAGATTTATCCATGCACATAATTATTTTTTTAGATTCCAAATAATTCATCCAAAATATTAAATTCACTTCCCCCTTGCAATAACATCTCTTCTCTGATGGCGTGTGCGTCAGCGTGAGGGTGGGACAATAATTCCTCTTCTCCAGCAACCTGTCACTCACATGAGAGCAAACGACAACGACCCAATCAGTTCCCAATGGACAAAATCAAGTCCTGCCTTTCATTGTTTTTCTTGTCAGAGAAGCCGTTTAAATCAGATAAGCGTCACAATAGGGAAAAATGACAATCGCAAATTCCATTTTTATGCCGATTTTAAGCTTTTGTTCACAGATGGATCTAAGAAGCACAAAGGATGATTTATATTTATATTGAAAATTATAACTCCATTTAGTGAATTTAAAATATTTTCTTTTAAAGGATGGTTTTGCACCACTGTATTCCTCTTCAGGGCAGCATCGTTAGGTTGCAAAAAGAAGAAATCCAGAAAAAACAGTGTCGTCGTCTTCATCTGCATATAACCCGTTAAATAGCTGTTTATCAGCCACTTGCAACCACACTTTATCTCTGACCTCCAGTTCTAGGACTGCCCCTCCGGAAGCCTGGTCCTCACCTGCTTGGTAGCTGTCCATAGTGTAGATCACTTTCTCACCATTCTTCACCAGGGCCACTTTGACATTGCGAGAGTAGACAGTGATATGGTAGGAAAAAAAATATGCTCCGCTGATGGCACAAGTAAAGCGGCCAGTCTCAGGGTCGTAGTGACCCTGACGGTTATAGAGGATTTTATCAAAGCGAATTGGAGCATTAGCGGCAGGTAACTTGGTGCTTTCGCTCAGTCTAGCTGAGAAGGCACTTTTTGGTATCTCAGGCATGTCCCCCTTTGGACCTTGCTCGCCGATGTCCCCTTTTGACCCTTTCTCACCACGAACACCAATGCTGCCTTTGATACCTTGGTGACCGAGCTCACCTTTTGGTCCTGGTCGCCCTGGGGGCCCCAAAGGACCCTGTATGCCCTTGTCTCCCCTATAGCCAATGTCTCCTTGTGTTCCTTCAGGGCCTATAGGACCCACGTCCCCTTTGATGCCCTGTGGTCCTGACAGACCAAGTTCTCCCTTCTGGCCTTTCAAGCCCAGTGGCCCTGAGAAACCTTGGGGCCCCATTTTGCCAGGTGGGCCCCTTTCTCCATTGTCTCCTCGCTTCCCCTTCATACCAGCTATGCCAGGAACACCTGAAAAAGCACCAATCTGATGATAATAGCAGAAGCGAAATGAAATTAATATTTATTCTATTCAACTGAATTGTATCCACATGTTTAATTATATACATACAGTTAAACCTTATAAAATGTACTTTAAGGGGCAGGCAAGAAAATATATTTGCTGTCTTAAATCTTAATTTGCAATTTTGGGTAAATGCTAAATTATTTTTTTTAAATTATTTTGGACAATACAAATATATTTGTATTAAAAATATATACACTAATTGGCCAATAAATATATGAGGAAATATAACTACCTGAAATGTATCAAAACATTTATGTAAATATATTTTAGAATTTAATAATAGAAATATGCTTTGGCCATTTTTGGAATAAATGAAAAAATAAAAAATAAATTATTATCATAATTTGTTTTGCCATATGCGAGGACTTAGAAAAGAAAACACAAGGACACACACACGGACGGACACACGGACGGACGGACGCACGCACGCACGCACGCATGCACGCACGCACGCACGCACGCACGCACGCACGCACGCACACACACACAAACAATATTTACCATGTTCTCCTTTATCTCCTTTTGGTCCGACTTTTCCAGCTTCTCCACATGTTCCTATATCACCTTTAGAAAACATAAACAGTTGTAATTTTTGTATGTATTGTGTGAAACACATTGCATGTAAGGAGGTCAAAGTTATATCAATCTGATCAACAATGCACAGACTTTAACATTTAAATGTCAAACAGTATGGCAAACACCTTTCCAAATATTTTTTTTTTTTACAATGCTTAATTTGTGTACCTATCTGACATAATAACTTAGATTAAAGGTGACTGATTAACTGGAGTCAAGACGTTTTTGCTTTCATTCTTACCTCTATCTCCTTTATCACCTTTGGCCCCATCTCTGCCATCCCGACCTGGCATTCCATTGTGTCCTGGATCTCCAGGAATCCCAGGGTGACCGTTCACACAGCCAGAATTTTTGTCAGGAACACTCTGCTCTGCAGCATTGATCAATACAACTAGAAAAAGCATAAAAATCTGCCTGGGAAAGAGCATGTTCCTCTCAAGCACCTGTGCAGCAAGAGTCCAAGAACGGTCGCTGTGTTTGAGGAGGCACAAAACACAGAATTGTGCACAAAGATGTGAAGATTTTTCAGACTTGACTTTGCAAACCTGCTATTTCATTGGTCAGAATGTCGTTGTTCAGATTACTTATTTTACCCAAATATGTTACACATCACCTGTGTCCTCTATTGTAATTCCTTTTTGTATTTTAGTTTAGTTAATGATCAACCTGAAACATGCTATTGCACAATCCATATTAGCATAGAGTTTTGCTAAAAGCCATTTATATTCATTATATTGTGGAGTAAAGCCAATATTAAACTGAAAGCCATCATGAAAGTCAGTCTGTCACTTCCATGAGAGCTTTAGGATGTTATGTGACCCAAGTATCTTGTGCTGTAATTTACCATAGTTGATTTGGTTGCTTTATAAATGTTACTGAACAGTCATAAAGTCAGTCTAAAGAGCATCATGCAATTCATTGCTTAATGAACACGGTCCCATTCAGCTCCACATGAGTGTTACTCTATCTTGATTAAATTTCCAGTTCAATGACACTGCAAATGAAACCAAACGCATCCCAACGCTTGACCTTATGGATAATGCTTTTCCATTTGGCTTTAAGCTTTATAAATATCTTGTCTTCCTCCCACTCTTGAACATAAAGGTTTCATTTAGAGCTAAAAGGTTTCTACAGCCATATAAGAAAACTTATAAGAGCCACAACAAGCAGAAATATGTACAGGCTAGGTATTAAATTGTAAAGGCGAATTAAATCTTAGCGTTAATTAAATCTTAAGGTGCTGTCCCATTTACTGTCGCTCAAGCGAAAGTTTGTGGGCAAAATTTTCAATAGGAAGCTTGAACTTTTATCCCACAAATCTGACTTTTCTTTTTGCAATTGCGACATTATTTTAATTGCGAGTTTATATTTCTTTTTTTCTCAGAATTGTGAGCTATAAACTCACAATTGCACGTTTTAAAGTCCGAAATGCGAGATATAAACTCACAATTAAAATAATTTCGCAATTACGTGAAAAAAGTCAGAATTGTGGGATACAAACTTATATTGCGAGAAAAAACTCTGCGAATTCATATCTTGCAATTCTGACTTTTTTTTATATGCATCTCGCAATTCTGACTTTATAACTCTCAATTGCAAGTTTATATCTCGCAAACTTTTTGCAATTTTTAATTTTGTGGCGGACACAAGCTTCCATAAGATCATGTGTTTCGCATGTGGGCAAAAAAGTTTCCCAAGCAGATTTCGCTCGTGTTCAAGTTGGTCACACAAATTCGCCACATTTATGAACAGAAATTTGCTTGATTTGAAAGTGACGTTTTGCCCGCGAACTTGACCACACCTTAATTCTTTATAAAACCACATTTTAATGATTTTAATAAACTAGAAACCAATCTCCTGATCATAAAAACTTATAATGTAACATCAAGAAAATTTTAGATCTGTAGAGACAACCTATAAGCAAACTAAGATAACTATTGTAAAAACTATTGATATACTTAAAATATTGTACAAAATTAATTCGTTTTAAAACTTATGCAACATGAAATATTATTTTAATGAAGACAAGAACACATTTACCAATCATGTTAAGGTACCAATTTATTAAACATTTGGATCAAACATGGTCACGAAAACCAAACTTATGAAACTGACATTGAATGTTCACACACAACAATGGACAACACAAACAAATATATTTATACATTTATTGACTATTATTAATCTGCATACAGTACTTCTGGTTAGTATGTGAACTGACATTCTTAATTGTTCTTGTTTTTTCCATTTTTGCTATTGAGACAGCAAAAGGACAGATCACAATATCAACAGGTGCAATACAGTATCCGCAAGGGCAAACTTTTGTCCTTTACTGTTCATTCAAACACTATGTAAACTAGTAAACTGTTACAGTTGCTGTCTGTTATTTGGTATATAAACACACTGTTTGTTCATAGAGAATAAGGCAGTTGTTTTGACTTGCTTAGATAAAACTTTAAGAATCACTATTACTATTTGCATACATTAAATAAATACATTTTATCACAAGCTGAGCAAACCAAACATAAAATAAATATATCTAGCATGCTCCAATGTCTTAAAATCCCTTAAGACTGCTCATCTTCATCAAATAGATGCCACCATCAAAGAACACTGCTTGGTAAGGGCTGAGGTAAGGGTTGAGGGGCTGAAGTAAGGGGGGTGTTAAGGTTTTTTGGGTGTTTATGCAGGTTGCTTGGCACTCGTATAGCTTCACATAATCTGCCGATGCATACCGTAACCAGTCATGCCAGCCTGAGATGCCCCACGGTTACTGCCCATCTGTAAGCCAATCAGGTTCTGGCCCTGCCGCATCTGCTCCTCAGAAAACTCTCGGCGGTTGCCTTGAGATTTCCTGTCACACAAGATCAAAAAGAGTTCACATGGCACTGAGACACAACAAAATCCATTTACAAGTCCAACCAGACAGGACTTAACGCACCATTATGAATTAGTCTGGCAGAAATCTTCCTCACCTGTGAAACCAGTCCCGGTTACCTCGGTAATGTCCATCGTCTTTTGTGACAGCCACGCTACCCAGCGACATTAGAGTTCTCTGGACGGCTGCCATGTCTTTTCCTTTAACCAAGGGAACCAACAAGCACTGAAGTGACTTTGGCTACACACCAAGAACGCAACTTGCATACTACAGTATATCACCCCAGAAAGCATTCAAAGGCTTGGTTGATTAAAAGCCTTATAAACAATTGAAACTCCCATATTAATTTGCTACAGCTGCATGCTTTTACAAGTTAATTCCGAAGAACAAGACATGCTGCTCCAGAACTTAAAAAACTAATTTTACTGTACCTTCCCACAAGTCCACTGTCTGAAAAATGTCTGTGGTGATTACTCCATAGGCTTCAGCTGCCTGAAGGAACTGGGAGATCTTTTCCATCTGCTTAAAGGCCATCTGTGTCTCTAGGATCTTCGTAATAGGCTCCTTACCACGCGGATACAAACTGTTAATGAGTCTACAGAGGATCTGTAGACATGGATGATAAAGGAATGGGGTAAATAAAGGTAAATAAAACATGAACAGAATCATGTTGGTGTGATATTGTCAAACTGATGATTACTTACAGTGCCATCCATTAGCCAGTACTGAAAGTTTTGTCTCCCTGGCTGTGGTTTTTCAACATTTCCTCCACACTGAGCAACAATCCAGTCCACCAGTCGAGACTCCAGCTCTGTGTCATATTTCTGCTCGATCTTCTCCTGCACCTCACGGCTCAGTCCATAACTGGGTCCTCGGTTAGCCATTGGTCACTTAAGTTTAATAATTCTAGATATTTCCCCAATAGCCTATATATAAAGAGACACTAGCTGAACCTGTGCTACAAAGAAAGAGAGAGAGAGAGAGAGAGAGAGAGAGAGAGAGAGAGAGAGAGAATTTCACCTTTAGCTACTCTGTATACTTGTTGGGTTCTTAAAGTGCCTAAAAGTCTTTGCAAATATTAATTGTCGGAATCAGGTTTTGAGCTCTGCAGAATATGAATCGTCCTGTATTGTATTTATATTTTATTGCATATATATATATATATATATATATATATATATATATATGCAATAAAATATATATGCATATATATATATATATATATATATATATATATGATGATCACGAACTGACAAGGGGTAATATTGACCGGGGTGTGGTCCATGCTTGTTTCCATGTGACTTTAAAGAAAGAAAAAAATCTATAGGCTATATGTTTCAATCTAAACCTATTTCGAACTTTATAAAAGAAGATCAATGCAATTATCCTATTATTTCTTAGAATTAGGTAGAGCGTGCAGACGCAAAAAGAAACTGCCTGCGCATGTTTAGCCCAAATTAGTTTTAAACTATTACATTTATCCTACTGATAATTCTACCTGCGATGTCCACAATTATTTTGTCAAGGATAACGTATTACTTACTGAAAGAAGATGTGCGTGTCGTCCTCTGTCGCAGCGAGGTCAAATCCTTCCTGTGGTCATATCACTGCTCAGTGCTCAGAGATGCTGGACTGAAACATCCATGCAGCGGGGACGGGGCGTGGCTCCGAGCGCACTGTCCGGAGTGCGGAATCCTACTATGGTGGAGGCTTGGCTTATGAATATTAATTAGGTTACGTATCTGGACGCTGATGGAAAGTTACCAAGTACCGGTGGCCTGACTTAATTGACATTCATGAGCTTGTCTAGAATAGCAAGGACCGATCAAACAAATACAATACTATGGTACAAAATCAGCCTACAACAAACAATGGTGACTTCACTTATTTTAAAAACAAGATTTCATATACAGTTACCTCTCTACAACGTTATGCGTTTTCATAATGCGAGATTTAAAGGGATAGTTCACCCAAAAATAAAAATTATGTCATTAATTAGCCCACTCACCCTCATGTCATTCCAAACCTATACGCCTTTCGTTCATCTTCGGAACACAAATGAAGATCTTTTTGATGAAATTTGAGAGCTTTCTGTACCTCCATAGACATCTACACTAGCTTCAAAAAGAGAAGAGATTGTAAAACTAATCCACATAAATTGAGCGGTTTAGTCAAAAAAAAAAAAAAAAAAAAATCTGAAGAGACACGATTGTTTTAGCCTATATTATGAACAGATTGAATTAAGACTTTTATTCACATTTAAACATTCATAAACTCACACATCAGGTGTAGTAAATGGAAGCTCAAGCATGTTCGCTTGATGTGTGAGAACCAATGAGGTTCATTCTCTTGTTGCAGCAGGTTTGAGCTTCCACAAGAACCAATAAGGTTTATTCTCACGTGTCAAGCCTTCAGTTGAGGTTTTGAGCTTCAGATTATTTTTGCAGAACAATGTTTATACGTGAATAAAAGCCTAAATTAAATTTGTTACTCCTATAAAGCGATTGAGTCTCTTAAGAAAATTTTGATAAAACCACTCAATGTCTATGGATTATTTTTATGATATCTTTAAGAACTTTCTGAAGCATGAAAGTGGTAGTTGCATGTAGCTGTCAATGGAGGGGCAGAAAGCTCTCAGCTTTCATCAAAAATATCTTCATTCCAAAGATGAACTAAAGGTTTGGAACGACATGATGAGGGTGAGTAATTAATGAAAGAATTCAAATTTTTGGGTGGACTATCCCTTTAACAAAGATATGTAAAAAAAAGTTTCAAAACTGACTGCTCTTGCCCTCTCAGTAATAAAGAACCTAGCCCATTTCCAATTAGATTAAGAAGCATTACTAATGCTTGTAAATTCAGAAAGAAAAAAAAGAAAAACGAGCAGCATGTGATAATCAGGAAAACAAGTCTTTTAAGTAATTATGGAAACCTTTAAGCATGATTTAAATCTAGTTTTGTGAATAAATATGAAGTAGGCCTATAAGTGAGTAAACAGGAATTTAAATATTTAATACATAAGATTTAGTTTCTAATAACAAAATAACAATAAGAGAAATTACATGTGAGAAAATTACTGTGAGAATTTACATTGCACTTTATAGTCTGAAAGTGTAAATATCAAAGTATAAGGCAGCTTATATAATTCAAGAAAGTTCTTCTTTAAAGCAATTACAGTTTTAAATGAAACCTGAATGAATGAAGTGATTCATGTTTCATTGATTCAGCACACATAAACTGCATGGTGCCATTTGAGTTTAGAGCCCTCTGATAACCAACTTATATAGAAAGGTAAAAAAACAAATATATAGAAAAACAAGCTGATCATTTGGGAAGGGGGGTAAAAAAAAGAAATAGCCCCCGGCCCATTAAACACGACCAACACTAATCCTGCATGTTAATAAACAACCAAGCAGTTCATGGAGCAGTGGCCCAATACGTCCTCCAAACAAACAAGGAGTGCAGGGGCAAGGGAGAACTGAAAGGTCAGATTGATATAATGTGCTCAGTATACTGTGCCTGATGGGATGTTCAGGTGGGCTAATGTAATAGAACACACACCATTAACTCCTTCTTATTTAGGCCTCAGCACAAGCTCTATCCACAGAGTTTGTGGCATAATGTTGATTACCACAAAAGTGAATTTCCACAATTATGTTCTTAAATAAAAAAAATCTTGGTTTCAGTGACGTATTAATGGAAATTAATGGGGCAAATTAGTAAACTTTAAAATACTCACCTTTTCAATATTATAGTCACAAGATGCAAACAATGATTTTAGAGTGGGTGAGAGAGAAAAATATCACTTTGTAAAGTTGTATGCAATGACAACGCAATACCATAAACACCAAAATGACAATAAAATAAGTAAACAGCTCAAATACACAAAATCTAAATGAAGTGATCAATAAGATATTTTATTTACTTAAAAAAAATGAATTGTTTTAAAAAATTAAATTGTTTTAATCAATGGATCAGTTGAATTTACTTTTCAAGTTATGTGCTGTCAACTGAGCTTATCTTGCACTGAAACTGGAATAGTCCTCAGAGGAATAGAGTATGTCATTACTGTTATTTACATCAAAACACTGTGTATTGGTATACAGAGACTTTATTTGCATAAAACAATTTGAAAAATGGTTAAAAAAGGCACAGGAGATCTAGACAAATCTTGTGCTAGACAAACAGCAGCTTTACCTTAAAGGCTTAATGGCACAGCATTGCACTGGGTAAACATGTAAAAGAAAGATTTTGCCCTCCCACAGTTCACTCTATTTCCATCGTTCTTGTCTTAAACATAAAACAGGAAGCGAGTGTTTGGCAAAAACAAGTGGGAGAGGGTCTTAAGGCTTGGTAACCTGTTCCCAAACGGCTCACACCATGGTGGTAAGTTTGTCTATTAGGTCATCGATGGTGTAGACAATGAGCTTGATGTCATCTTTTTCAGCCATACGGTGCAGGCCGTGGCGCCGTAGAATGATGTCCACGTCGGGGCTCAGCACACACTCGGCAACTTGCATGGAGATGTGCCAGGGCACGTCCTCGTCTTTCAGGCCGTGAATGAGACGAACCGGGCAGGTGATAGGGATGGGGCTCTGTAGGATGCAGTGGTTCTCCGCATCACGCAGGAAGTCCATACTCACAGTGTACATGCCCTCCTCGTTACTTTTCGTGGGGATCCTCCATGAACCCCTGTCCTCACACTCTTTTCTCACCTGGATAACATATGTGGACTCTCTGACTAATTTCGAATATCAGCACCCAAACATTTGAGACATATTAATGTGATGTTTTTTGAACATGCAACAACTACTTCAGTTGCATCTCACCTCTATAGGAAGTGTCTTAAAGGCTGTAACAAAATGATCTGCTGCTGTGGAAATGCCCACCAATGCCTTTGTCTTCTCTGGGCGAGCGATAGCAGCCAAAAGCATTAGCCAGCCACCCATACTGGAGCCAACAAGAATCTAGGAGACAACATACTACAGTACTAACAGTCAAAACCAGTGTTCAATGACATAATTTAAATATTAATGACCTCTAGTGGCCACTCTTCAAAATGAATTAAGAATTAAGCAAAAACACTGAGCATGATTATTCCAAAATGGAAAATAGCAGATGTATTCAGTTTATAGAAATTAGTTTAAAATGGAAAAGCTGACAATTCTTCAACTGGTCCTAGTTATTGACTTATGCCTAACGGGGCAGTTGTGGCCTAATGGTTAAAGAGTCAGACTGGTAAGGTAACTGAAGGTTCTCAAAACTGGTAGGAAACGACTGAGGTGCCCTTGCAATGTGTTTTCTACTCACTAGTCCTAATGTGTGTGCACTAACTTGGATGGGTTAAATGCAGAGGACAAATTCCAAGTATTGATTACCATACTTCACTTCAATGTTTAGATAGCATCTAGAAAGTCTTTGATGCCTTACTTGAGGACCTTCAGCAAGTTCGTCCAACATGAACAGGACATCTTTTTTCCAATTTCCAATGGTGCCTTCTGAAAATGCACCTTCAGAAGCTCCATGACCAGAGTAATCAAACCTGCAAATCCACACACAATTTTTTTAGTTTTGTGTGAACTTTCACCTAGAGGAATTCAATCGTTTTTCAATTCACAAGGGGTTTTGTCTGATCCAAATTATGGTAAGCTACATGTAGAGAGGGGACCAAAATTATGAGACATCTAAGGACAATGCTTCTTTTGCAGTCAGACTACCTTCTTTTTTTTTTTTTTACCTCATGTTTCATCATAATGCCATGGTAAACAACAAGCTGCTCTGTATTGAGGTATGCAGGACTTTTAGTCCGTTTAAACGCTGCCCCTGCAATGTCACATTTATCTGCCTCCACTTTTGAGTGCAATGACCACATCAAACTTGAATCAACAACCTTTGCATAGAACCAAGTCCCTGTCCAACATTTTTTTCTTTTTCGATAATTTATAACACTCAGATGTACGTAACAATACAAAAGAAAAGATTGGTCACTACTTGTTTCATCGGGACTTTAATACTTAAATCTGACCATCTGTACAAAAGGTCACACGATCAATACCACAGATTTACTTAATTGATTAGTGACAGAAAAAGTGCAGAATGTTAAGTTTTACATTTCTTTCATTTTTTCAAAATTCTGAATCTTTAAGTCTCAGACCTTTGCACATATATGTGATTGTGAATATCAGACACAAACCTCAGGTAGGCATGACCTAGAGATCTGCAGAACTCCTCCATGGCCTCTGCCTTCTGTCCACTCATGTTGGATCCATATCCAGGCAGGAACACGACACCAGGACTCTTGCCCTTAACTCTACGGTAGGCCAGCTTTGGTTGATCTGGCCGTGATATGTACTGTACTGTAGATTTATGTCTAACTCCTGCAAACAAACACAACAGTATGTGGCTAGAGTTAATATTTCTACATTTCATGACCAGTCAAAAGTTTGGGGTCAGTGATTTTTTTAGACTGTATTTATCAAAATATTCAGAAAAAAAATGTATTACAAAATGTTACAATTTAAAACTGTTTTCTATTTTAATATTTAAAAAAAACGCAATTTATTCTTGTGATGGCAAAGCTGAATTTCAGCAACATTACTCCAGTCTTCAGTGTCACGTGATCCTTCAGAAATCTTTACAATATGCTGATTTGCTTCACAAGAAACATTTCTTATTATTATCAATGTTGAAAAAAAGTTATGCTGCTTCATATTTTTTGGGAAAACGTGATTGATTTTTAAAAGATTGATAACGTTCAAAAGAAAAGCATTTATTTCAAATAGAAATCTTCTGCAACATTATATCACGTTTTTGACAACAATATGTATAAACTCAACTCCTAACAACCCTGAGTTGAATACATTAAATCACATAAACATTTAAGACTCTTGAAGCACACTTTTACAGTTTTGAAGGTTAAATATCACTATAATTCGTTGTGCAGAGTCCCACTCCCCTTAAGCGTCCAGATACCACACCCCCTTCATTCGTCCAGTTTTTAACAAGCGTAGTTTTCTTGTTTGTTACCTAAATGTAGTTTGTTAGTTTAGTAGTACGAACCCTCCAAAGCCCTCGGTTTGACAGCGCCGACAGCTCCCTTTCCCGAGTTTAGCAAAAGTCCTCTCCAACAATGCTTCAGCACCAGCGCTGCCATGCTGTCTCACCACCCACCGCCGCTGAGAAAATAATAACGCGAGAATATCTGGGTTGCCATGTTTTAAAACGCACATAAAATCCCCCATTGCAAACTTTTGCGGTGTTGCCAAATACTCATTTTTTTTGTACAAACGTTGCACCCGGGCAGCTGTAGTACTCAAAAATAATTTACAATGAAAACTTAAAGGATAATAATAGTTTGAGCGTTGCATAATCTATCAGACCAGAATTTCACCCCTGAAAATACCCTGAAATAAAGTGGTCATCCAGTTTTTGATCAAATTAATTTTGAGACTGCCAGTTTTACTGAATAAGGATTTTAAAGATCACCTCATAGAGATTTTTAAACTCCTGTGCCATGTGTACTGATGACATGTTTAGTGATGTGAGGGCAGGAAAACCTGTTACTAACATGAGATCACAGCAATAGCAAGCCACAACGATCCAATCAATTCTCAATGGACAAAATCAAGTCCCATCCTACATTTTTTCTTATTCGAGAGAGGCTGTTCACTTGGCCACAACAGGGAAGAAAATAAAGACTATCACAACTTTAGGATTTGATTAATTTCCATTGCTTTTCCAGGAAGCATTGGAAATTACAATTTTAAACCAAAATGTGCAGAACTACAATTTTAAGATCTGACGGAAAAGGAAGGGAAAGTAATGCATATTTATAAATTATGTAACCACGCGCTTTTCAATGGCAGGTACTCTATCAATGTCTGAATAAGTATGACAAAATAGCAGATGAAGGTTATCAGCACAGTGATTTGATTGGCTAGTTGGGCGGTTGATTTTGTGTGTTACACATTGTAGTATAGTCACAGAGCTATTCACAATTATATATCACCTTTAAAACAATGTCATTGAAAGTGCTTCAGAAAAATTACAAACTTAAACATTAAATTAGCCATTGCTGAATTTATTAAATACTTATGTAACACCTGTAATTACACATTTAGAAAATTAAAGCAGAATTTACATATACACACACTCATTTAACTGTAGTGATGGATGTTGGAGAAGCTTTATGATGCATTTCATCTTCTCCACACATCCCAGAATGCTCAAATTTGGGTCCTCATTGTCTCATCAAAGTGCCTCTTTCCATCCAGGTACAGCATAGACTCTGAAGATGACCAAATGATTTGTTACAAATAATATTTTATATGGAAAATAAAATGATATTGTACAAATATTCTGCACAATCTTCTCTACACACTGACCTTGCTTAAAAAAAATATTACATAAAATAATTAAAAATATGTTTATTTATAATAAAATGATTTATACAAATAAAATATTTTTCACCTCCATAGCTCTGTGGTACAACAGATGGGACATCCTTCTCAACATGAAAGGTGAAGTGAAACACATTGGTGGTGCTGTGCTGCCGGGTCAATGGGTCAAGCACCTCTGTGTGAACCCTGACCTGGACGTGCATCCCTTCTGTGTAACAAACCTGATTAAGATATCACAGTGTTGTTAGTGTGAATGATATTTAAATAAGCTGTATCAGCAAAAGTTACTAACCTGAGAAGAAAGCATGAGCAAGGATCCGATTTCTACTGGCTTCTGAAATAAGATGTCATCTACAGCCACCACTGTTGGTCTGCATCCACTGAAAGACACAAATACAGCCATGTGAAGAAATGAATAACATTTTCACAGGAAATATTCCACACATAGTTGTTTTTCCTCTTACGCAAATGCACAGGCATTGGCCCGACCAAGCTCATAGGCCTTTCTCATCAGAAAACCACCAAATATCCGGTTGAAGATATTTCTTTCCTGTACAAAGAACAAATTAAAATTCACATATATAAATACAATATTCAAAAGTGCCCCTATTATGTTTTTTTTGGGAATTTACCTTTCGTGTAGTGTGTAATATAGCTGTTTGTGAATGTAAAAGGTCTGCAAAGTTTTAAAGATCAAAGTGCACGATAAATGGAGGCATTGTCTCCCAAAAGAAAGAACCGATTCTGAACTGCCTGAAACAAGTCGTCAGTAAATCCAGTATTACTTCCTGTATGAACCTATGTAGGTTTGCAACAAATTTGCATAATGCTAGCCTATGTTCTTCACTAGCTGCCCGCGAACAACGTGTACTTTAACAAGCCCTGTAATTGTGGCTGAAGTCTGGAAGAGCATTGGTTCATGTTTTCAACATGTCGAGAAGGAACTGATGTGATAAAACTAGAGGTATAGTTACTATTCCTATCAATGCTATTCATTTCCGACTAGTCACAACAGACTGGGGCATCTGACCAGGCTCTCGGAAGGGAGGAGTTTAGAGAGACTGAATCCTTTATCGAACCATTTCAGACTAGTAGTGAGAAGTTCGAATCATTTTACTGACTCAGATCTTTGAATCTCGTCAAAATTAACGAATCTTTCGAGTCATTTCGATCATTTCAGCAGAATGCATTTAAAATGTTACATGTTAATATCAAATGTTGATCGCATTTAGAATAAGAACAAATGTCAATGCAATGAAGAGGCCAAACAGAAACGATTAATTCAAGATTAATTCATAATTCATTCAGGCAATGCAGTCCGTTAGTTTACCTCACCTCCCGATCTGAGCAGTTCCTTCATCCTCATAAACTGAGCTATGCAGTCTGTAGTACCGGATACAGAATTGATTAGTTCGATCTCTCAAGTCATGTAACTGTCCAGTCCAGAATGTCACGTAACTGCATGTTGTTATTAGGCTATATATAGTTATCTTAATCAGTGATTTTCCCCATCATAGATAAAGGTTAAAGCATTACCAACTCTATAGTACCACATTCATATGGAAAAGAACCATCATAACAGAAATTCTAAAAAAAAAAAATGATAAATTGAAATAAAATAAAAAAGCTATAATTTGAAACCAAAAACGCAGCATGTAACTGTAAAAAAAAGATTGCACTTGTTTATAAGAAAGTTTGGGAATTATTAACTCATTTATAACTCATTTATGTGTCCAGCGCTGTCACACGTCAAGTCACAAAAGAACGAAAGACTCAGAAGAATCAGACCCGAAGACTCGAGAGGTGAACTAATCATTCCGGTACTGACAGCATAGCCTCTATGAGACTGACAGGAAGAACGAAAGACTCGGACCTGAAACCGAAGACTCGAGAGATGAACTAATCGTTCTGTTTCCAGTACAGAACCGATTGGATGTTAAACACAAAATGAACAAACCGACCCATCACTATTTCAGACACTTTGAGATAGAGGTGATGCTGCAATGTATATTATGAGAAAAGTAAAGTCTCTTTTTGGCCTTGGATGCATGTAAACCTATTGTAGGAGACCTCCAAAACAAAATTTTGAACCTTTAATATAGCATAATAGGGGTACTTTAAAAGTTATTTCAAATTTTTTTTTTTTTAAATACTGATTTTCTCGCCTGTGGATGGCAAATTTCAAGCCCTTTCAGTTTGGCATCTTCCATCCACACCGAATTTGGTGGTAGAACACGACTATGGAAACTCACACGTCTACAGGAAAGGAATTTTTTTAATTAATTTATACCCATAGTGAAAATAAAGGCACAGTGATTTATATCTGTGCATTAATAATAAGTCTCACCTTGAGTCTAGAGTGTTGAGGAACAGGTTGTGAACGAGAGTCCTCTCCTCAGCTGTAGGGGCCACTTTAAGAAGAGAGGCTGTGCTCAGCTCCACACGCCTCTTCTTGTTAACTGATCAATGTGAATCTATCTCGGTTGAATAAATCTAACTTCTGGGTTGAAAAAACGATTGCTATTAATAGACAAAAATAAAATGTACTCACTTTCACCCTGTAGAAAAATTGCCTCTTCATCCGGGCCCTCTGGTTTGAGTGGGTTTACAAAAGCTGCCCTAAGGAAAGAATATACGCATCAACTTACTGACACCGCATATCAATTTCTGACTTTTTGATCGTATCATTGAGCTGTGTTACCTTTTGTTTTCAGGATCTCGAGCCACCATTACAAACGTGGCATCTAATACATCTGTGTAAGCCCCATTGTGATACTGACAAAACAGTTCTTTTTATTTTAATGATCTTAATATGTGCAACATATAACATGTATGTTTTATAAAAAAAATATTTCACATATACCTGAGACATGTGCATTTTAGCTTCAATTGAGGTTTTGCCAACCCATGTCACGTGACCTGTGAACTTAATGTCACAGTCTGGGTAGATGATGTTCTGTCTCATGTCTGATACATATTAACAATAGCATATGAATAAATAATTATTCATTTAAAAAAAAAAGAAAGTATGAATACATGCATTAAATTTAACATTAAATCAACTTGAGTGGCAATACAGTAACTAGCGGTATACTGTATCTGATTCTTCATGAATAAGTGAGATGTAATACCAATCTTGTCCACTAGGGCGGTGACAATAGACAGTGGAGATCTTTGTAGCTCCTCATTCCATGTGTGAGAGTAACAGATGAGCACTGAGGAGACAAGAATGAGACAGCATTATACCCTGCTATGTGTTCATACGAGTTACTACAGCATACATCTGTAATACCTCCTAAACAGTCCAAGTCCTCCAAAATCCGTCCAAACCTGTGAAGAAAAAAGCATTTCGGCTGAAACAGTGATCAGAAAGATTCACACTAGGTGTTTTTTTTGCATATACAAGCAACCAGCAACTAATAAGCATTCTGCATGTGCATAGTAATGGTTTTTCAGTACCTGACACTGTTGTAATAGTTGAGATATTTCTCTCTCAAGGCAGGCTGGGTACCCAGAGGAAGATGAGCCTCGATTGCACTGTCTTTCATTCTCTTTGCAGGCAGTTCATCCTGACTCTGAGCAAGATACTGGCTAAGTGATGCACGCTCGGCCAATACTTGCTGATGGTCTCTGTATGTTATGGAGAAAATGCATTTTCTGTCCAGCTGCAGTTCTAATTGATTTGCTTATTCCAGCATAATGTGTGATTATTGCAATAATGGTACATCAGTAACACTGCCAGTTGGTAGATGCGCCGACTATCTCTCTCAGCCGGTTGCGAACTATGAAAAATAAAAAAAAAACAGCTAAATGTATTTTAATAAGAGACATTGGTTAGCCTTTCAGTTTTGGTATTAGAAACACAGATGGTTTAGCTTCACACTATGTTTATTAATTATTATGACAATTGCATTATGTTAAAACAGGAAGCAAAAGACGGGAATCAAAACAAGACGGTTTCAAAAGGCTGCAGTTAATTACTGGCAATGTATAAGGTCACAGAGGGGAAAGGCATTTCAAAAATGAAATCATCTGTTGTACTCGGATGTACTATGGACTGCATGCTTGTATCCCTTAAAATAACAGCAGGAGGGCAGCTGCATGCAGAAAATTAGTAAAAATAACTTTCAAGAGCTCAACATGCATTCAGAATGAACAAAACGGACAAATTGCAGAGAAATTTACATTTCTTCTATTTTACCATTGCTTACAAGGAAAAAAAAAATACATAATTTCTGCTGGGAAAACAACAAACATCTGTAACCATTAGCAATGGATTTGATGAATGTTGTGATGTTTTGTGATAGTCTCACTTTAAAACAGCCTGTGCCGTTACAATGATGGAAAAATGTAAATTGAATTGTTGTAATCCTAAACTTGACATAAACTGTGAACTTGTCCCTCAAATCTGATGGTTGATTGGAATGTTGATCCAGGAACATTGTACTTGGTGAAATGACGTTCACCGACACCGACTAGTGTATTCCTGTTCAGTTACCGTCAAGCCATATCAGGTGCCTTTCCTTGTCGGGATATTTGACCCATGGAAACCTTCCTAAACGTGAAGGACACCGGAGACTTCAGGACCCTATACAAAACGAGTGAGCTGCCATTCGAGGCACGAAAAAGCCTGCAAAGGGTAAAGCCATGCATCAACGTAAATATGAAACTTTAGCAGAAAACAAACAAACAAGAAACAAGTAGTCTTACGCAGAAAATAACTGATATGAGTCAGAAGATACAGATGTAGGCTAACTCACCGTGGACACATGTTTTTGTTCTTCCCTCGACACTTTTGAGAGCAGCAGGAACTTTTTCTTTTCTTTCAAATCAACAACAGATCTGAACTTGATCATGATATTCTTTCACTTCTCGATCCTCCGCGCACAGTACTGTTATTAATACTAAATTTTAACTAACAAACACACACAATGGTCCAGTTTATAACGTAGTTACGCCCGTTATTGTTTAGAACGTTTTCAAAGCGAACAATGAGCGTTATTTAGGGTACACATTTTAGCAGAATCCCCCCCATTTACTCACGGTCTCAACATGACTAAATATGATTCTGTCGTCAATGACGTAGTGGCTAGCTATTTATCACTCTTGCAATTTCACGAGTTGGTCACTCGGTGGCAGCAATTGTCAGCACAGCGCTGTATCGTTCACTAACATTTTCCTTAGTAAAAATGTTTTAAACAAATAAAGGAATAGTGCAAAAAAAAAAAAAAGAAGAAGAAAAAAACTTCGAACGATACATTCACATGAGATGAAGACTCCAGTCATCAGTACCCTAATACAAATTTTTTTTATTTTACATGGAGCGGGTCGCCTCACGGGGACCACTGTGTTGAAATCACATGACCAGCCAAGTACTACTCACTTCAGTAATCCACCTCTTATTGGACACGTTCGCTTGTGGAATAAGTAAATCAAGATAATACATCTATGATATATGAAGCAATATAGATGTAGATAAAGATATTTAACGTTCTGTGCTGTTACGACATAACATACTTAATGCTACACTCACGTGCTATCAGAAAGTTAACTAGTTTCCTAGTTAAAAATTGGACATGAACGCCCGCTCAAATCAAAATTTACTTAAGAAATTTCCGATAGCACGTGAAGGCAACAGCATTATACATGTGAATAAAATAATAAAGGCATTTTGAAAATATTGATAAAAAAATGTATAACAAAATATTGAAACAGCATGCATTCATTTGTCAGTTTTTGATCATTCTGGCACAGGTAGTGTGTACATGAAAGGCATCATGTTAACTTCCATATTAAATCTGTACATTAACTTTTTAAGCCCAAACTACCATTTTTCACAAATTTCCATTGTTGTTTATAACATCTACAATAATAATAGTGAAACAAGTTTCTATTATCCAAATTGTGGATTTGGATATTCTGAAATTCTTAAACATACGCAGATATACCTGCATAACCTGATTTGTTTCCATACTGTCACTAAGCTCTCTAGGACAGATGTGTAAGGTAAAGTTTTTGGAGTTATTTGATCTCCAGTTTAGGATCTCCTTGTTTCTTTTTGAAGAGATCAAGGAAGGAAAACTGGATTTATACTAAGAGTTTGTGCATAAATCTCCTTTTCCAAGGTACCAGTTGGTCATGAATCGCAACACTACAAAACAGGTCAATTGCACCTGTATAACCAAAATCACTTGGTTGAAGAGTATTTAAAGTCCTCTCTCCTTATAAATGTCATTCTAGTGCCAATACAACATGGTCTGTTGTAAGTCTCAATGACTAAATAGGTTGCAACAGTACAAAAATTGATATATGCCTGCATAAAAAAACACCCTTAAACCACTAAACGCACCATTTCCTAAAATGTCCTCTCCCGATGTAAGCTTGAAATTGTTAAAAAATAATATTTTACATTCGTGTAGAATGCGGCGAGTAATAAAAATATATAAATATAAAAATGAACAGAACTAAAATAATAAAAGCTGAATCCACACATGCAAATTCTCATGTAACTACAGCTGAGACCATCACTGTAGCTTTGGCAGGAATCTCATCCTTTCAGCACATCTCAATGCTCAAATTTGGGTCCTCATCGTCTCATCAAAGTGCCTCTTTCCATCCAGGTAAAGCATAGACTCTGCAAATGACAACAATATCAAGTTATGAATAATTCCATTAAAATAGAATGTAACAATATGCGTATATAATAAAAAATATTTATATCTGACCTCCATAGCTCTGTGGTACAACAGATGGGACATCCTTCTCAACATGGAAGGTGAAGTGAAACACATTGGTGGTGCTGTGCTGCCGGGTCAATGGGTCAAGCACCTCTGTGTGAACCCTGACCTGGACGTGCATCCCTTCTGTGTAACAAACCTGACAGCAGAATATTTTCAACAATCTTAGTCTGAAGTACAACAAAGAGAAAAAATTGGCCATAAATTAGTGCATTTGCTAATGATATTAAAGAACTTAGAAACCTGTGAGGAAAGCAATAGCAAAGAGCCAATTTCTACTGGCTTCCGAAATAAGATGTCATCGACAGCCACCAGCGTTGGTCTGCATCCACTGAAAGACACAAATACAGCCATGTGAAGAAATGAAAGACTTCTTTACAGTAAATATTCAGTAAATAACAAAGGGGAATCTTCTTACGCAAATGCACAAGCATTGGCCCAACCAAGTTCATAAGCCTTTCTCATCAGAAATCCTCCAAATATCCTGTTAAAGATATTTCTTTCCTGTATAAATGCAAAGAATAAAGAAAATTCAAGCACATAAAAAGCATTACACCAAGTTACTTGTTTCTTCAGTCAAGGATTGCAAGAAGTTCCCTCACTTGTGGGTGGCAGATCTCAAGCCCTTTCATTTTGGCATCTTCCATCCACAATGAGTTAGGCGGTAAAATCCGACTTCGAAAACTAACAGTTCTATACGGAGAAGGTAACTATTCTTAAAAAATGGCTATAAAAATTAGGCACATAGATTTATATCTGTGTATTGATAATAAATCTCACCTTGAGTCTAGAGTGTTGAGGAACAGGTTGTGAACGAGAGTCCTCTCCTCAGCTGTAGGGGCCACTTTAAGAAGAGAGGCTGTGCTCAGCTCCACACGCCTCTTCTTGTTAACTGATTGATATAAAGACCATCAGTCTTACTCTATATGTTTAAAGTTGAAGTGGCAATTGTGATTGCAAACACAAAAGTGCTACTCACTTTCACCCTGTTGAAAAATGGCCTCTTCTTCTGGTCCTTCTGGTATCAGTGGGTTTATAAAAGCTGCCCTGGAACAGTACATAACCCATGCTTTAATTTGCAGACATAAATCATGGACGTGTTGATCGTACAAACATGTTTAACGTTACCTTTTGTTTTCAGGATCTCGAGCCACCATTACAAACGTGGCATCTAATACATCTGTGTAAGCCCCATTGTGATACTGACAAAACAGTTCATTTTATTTTAATGATCTTAATATGTGCAACATATAACATGTATGTTTCATAAAAAAATACTTCAGCTATACCTGAGACATGTGCATTTTAGCTTCAATTGAGGTTTTGCCAACCCATGTCACATGACCTGTGAACTTGATGTCACAGTCTGGGTAGATGATGTTTTTTCTCATGTCTGTGAAACAATAAAAAAACTGAATTCAAACAATTATTATAATAAAAAAAAAAACTATTTATAAGACTTCTCTACAAGAGGCAATACCAATCTTGTCCACTAGGGCGGTGACAATAGACAGTGGAGATCTTTTCAGCTCCTTATTCCATGTGTGAGAGTAACAGATGAGCACTAAGGAGACAAGAATGAGATCAGTTATGATCAGCCCATAGTTTTATTTTCCACTGTGGGGCTGATAAAAAAGCTCTTTGGAATGTAATACAAATGCATCTGTCGTTGCCTTGGTAAAGCAAGAGTTTACAGGCGGTATGAGAGAAACTGGTAGCAAGGCAATCAATCCTGAGTGTTGACGTCACACAAGAACTGTTCGTAATCATGCCGTGCCGAACCAAGCTCAAGTGGGAATAATAACTGAAACAGTTTTTTTTAGAACCGATGGGGGACAGCGGCTAATGGTTCTATGAAGAACCTTTAACATTCATAGAATCTTTCCATTGCAGAAAAGGTTGTTTATAGTGTAAAAAGGTTCTTTAGATTATTAAAATGTTCTTCACACTGAGAGAAAATGGTTCTTTTAAGAACTGTTCACTGAAAGGTTCTTTGGGGAACCAAAAATGGTTCTTCAATGGCATCACCGTGAAAACCCCCTTTTGAAACCTTTATCTTTTTTTTAAATGTATTACCTGCTAAACTGTCCAAGTCCTCCAAAATTCTTCCAAATCTGTTGAGAAAAGGGTATTTAAGGTAAGGTATTCGTCATGAAAGCAAAACTGACCCTATTTATTTTGTTAGTACTTCATTACTAGTCTTGTGGTGAACAATTAATAAGACAAAGTTAATACACAGAAAATAAATTGTTGTCGTGGTAATCTTTAATCAAAAATCTACAAATTTGCTTCTACTCTGGGATGGCATTCCTTCTTTGATGATGCCAGTTTGACAGCTTGGGTTGAATATCTTTAACTGCTCCCCTCCAACCGTCAGTCTGCTTTGAGCGAGGCTAAAATAAAACCCCGTCCTCTATTCAATATTCAGGGTTCCTACAGGTTTCTTCAAGTTAAATTAAAGTCTTTTTAAGACCTTTTTAAGAAAAATTAATACCTTTTCACGTCCCTACCAGCAAAGAAAAACAAAATCCTTCAACTTGTGTTCATTTATTTTTCAAATATGGAATGGGTAAAAGATGATAAGCCAAGCAGGTGTGAAAAATAAAAACATTTCAGTAGGCCACAAGAAAGTTTGCCGAACAATGTTAAGTTGTGTTTTAACATTAGCTAGCTACTTATTCTATGCTGGGAATATGGGGAACTGAGAGACCCCTGAACAATAAACATAGAAAATAATAATAATAATCGTGGTTGACAAATGAAACTTTTGAGGAAAAATACAATACGGAGAAGTTACATACAGCAGTGTTAATTTTGACAGCAAATTTTGATTTAGTTTTAGTCTCAGTCTTTTGACTAAAAATATGACAAACTAATTTTAGTCATATTTTAGTCATCTGAATTGTTTTAGTTGACGAAATACAATAAGATTTTAGTTTTTTTAGATTATGGAAATCTACTGTAAACTAAATCTACAGTAGATTTAGTCGACTAAAATATAATGGGTTTAGGTAAATTGTAATGTGTCGATTTAGAATTTCTCAAAAATTTCCAAACCCATATACTCCCGGAGAAAACATATATTAACCTATTAATATGAATGATTTTTAAGTTTCAACAAGCAATACAGATACAGATTTAACTACTGTGACTTAAAAAAAAAATCTTAAAATTAAATAAAACCACTTTTCCTAAAGTAAAAGACAGTCTTCTTTTCAATGAATGATATGCATTCTTTATAACAACTTACATACATAATTCTTTATTCTTTCAAGCAGACAATTATTTGGATGAATTAAATATAATTAATCCTTATTAAAGCTATTAACAAACAGTAAATGATTTTCTCTTTTTCTTATGTTGCTTGATCAAAATTAATGACACAGACCGCATTATGTTTATTGCCACTGTCACTTTAAGACATCGGCTCATGTCCAATGACATGCGGATACGATTGCACTGATACACACCCGATTCAACTGTTTAAGACATAACCAACATAGTTTACATGAATACTCTCCAAACCAGACATTTAGACATAATGTTGTGTGTATTTGTCCATTCAGACACGAAAGAGAGCTCAGTGCGGGTCCCGCGCGCTGTATAGGTGTATATGTGCATGGCTCCACGCTTCGGGGTGGTGCGCGGTTGGTTTACATTTTTAACATTTTATGAGACCGTGGGGTAGATCAGCACGTTACTGTACAAATGTGTGCATCTACCACACACGCAGGACATCAGTTCTGACTGGATCGCTTCCCAGATCGACACTATCTAACATTTTCATCTAGTTTTTATTCGTTGACGAAAATGTAAATAGATTTTCGTAGTGATGCACGATATATCGGCCGCCGATATAATATCGGCCGATATGGTCAATTTTTTACACATCGGTATCGTTCCGATGTCAAAATAGGGCCAATGTGAACAGGCCGATAATCATTCCTGTGTATTTGACGTGTGTGTAGGCTTATGTGGGGGCGGGGATGTTTGTTTTTGCACGCGCGCATACATTACACACATAATGTGCTGAAGCAGACGCTGGAGGCGCAAGTTACGGCACTCTGCCTTGTTCTGACCGACCATCAATGTATTGTCGTGCTGGAGTTAAGGGGTTATGATGTAGCAATTAAATCACCTCAGACACACATGTAAGTTACATGTTTCACAGTGATTGCTTTTGTTAGATTACTGAATAATGGCATACTCTCGGGGGAAATGATGATGAAAATGATCAAAGTAAGAATGACACACGACACGGGTGCATAAAAAAGATAATCTTTAAAATCCAGTAATAGCTAGCGGTAGCCTTTAGCTAGCGATGCTACTTCACAAACTAGACACAAACACGTTTCGAGCCATAATCAACAACTTATCTAGTAACAAGCACTGCATTAGAGCAGGCTTGTAGGATATCTTAATTCACAGCCCGTAAGGCTACATGTAGGCTACAACTGAAATAAAAATGCTAGCTCTCGCCTGTCAATGACAGTCCACTGACTGAAAACTACGCGAGTTGGTCAGTTGGAGCCGCAACGACACACCCATTATACACCAGCAGCGGGAATGTAGTAATTTAAAGCCTACCTTTTGTTGAACCCTGGTTAAAATCCATGTCAAACAACCGACGAGAAAGCAAATCCATTACAATGCGGAACTACTAACTGTTAGATAACGTTACAGTTCTTTAGGGACACCTAATCTGTAGCCCTGCCTTAGCTCTGAAGCTCTGTGACTATTATGAACTGTCTGCGACGTCAAGATTGCAATGCTGGAATATGTTGTGGTTGTGTGTGTGTGTGTGTGTGAGAGCGAGAGAGAGGCGCGGGCGCGATCGAACAGTGGAAACAAAAACATACTCCGTCATTTTGTTCATACAGGACATTCCAACTATGCTCACTACTTCAACTTCTTGTTTATACATGTGAAGCCATTTTTATCATAGTGAGTCTAATAGGGTTAATATTGATTACATTTTAAGTGTTATCATAACATTGTGCTATAAAATAGAAGTTAAGGTCTTTTGCCTTAGTAGGACAGTACTGTACTTTAGTTTTGAACAACAATAAAGTTTTGAACTGTTGTACAATGTTCACAGAATACAGTGACTTGGTCTCAAGTGAGTTAGATGTTTATTGAGAATACTCAGGGTTGGCTTATTCATAGTGTGAATTCAGGACACACTTGTATCCTTTATAAAAATGTATTTTTATATAAATATTTATTTTTTCTTCTGAAAATCTGATGACATATTTTGCATACAGGTAAAGGTGCCCAATATCAGTCATTTCTGAAAATAAATTACAAAAAAAAAAAAAAAAAAAAAAGTGTTTTGGAAAATAGCTCTTTATTTGATTATCATAAAAATGTGTTTTCTATACAGAGATATCGACATCTGTAAATATCGGTATCGGCCATAAACAGCAATATTAATATCGGTTATCGGTATCAGCCACAATTTTCACATCGGTGCATCACTAGATTTTCGTCATAGTTTTTGTCATTCAAAACTAGGTTTTATTTAGGTAGCGTCTCGTTTTCGTCAGTGAAAAATGTTGTTGAAGAAAAGTTATTATTTTAGTCAATGAAATGAACACTGACATACAACACAATTTTTAAGACCCAGACATATCTTACAGTTACTGTAAATTCGGCCTCTAGTTCATAAACACCAGAGGAGAACTGGCCCCCGACTGAGCCTGGGTTCTCCCAAGGTTTTTTTTTTCTCCATTGGGTCATCTGATGGGGTGTTAGGACACCATTAGGTCACTGGATGGAGTTTTTCGGTTCCTTGCCACTGTTGCCTTTGGCTTGCTCAGTTGGGGATATTCAAATTAATTAACCAATCATACCATTGATCAGCTCTACCAAACTTGGATGTCTTTTTTCCAGTAATAAACAAACATTGTTAAGTTCTTTGATTGATACTGTGAAGCAGCTTTGATAAAATCTGTATTGTGAAAAGCGCTATATAAATATATTTGACTTGACTTCAAAATTCAAGACTTTTTAAGGTATTATTTCCAAATTTATAAATTCAATGCTTTTAAGGCTTTTTAAGACCCCGCGGGAACCCTGATTATTCCGTTTCACTTGCAAATACGTCACAACACTGAAGTAAAGTCGGTTGCAACTTCCGGTTCATGGGGACTTTAAGCAAAGGAAAATGTACTCCGATCAGAACGCATATTCAAAAATTGTTGGTTGTCAAGTTGGTTATTACTTGAATGCCACTATTTTTATAACCTGCCTTTTAGTACCTGACACTGTTGTGATAGTTGAGATATTTCTCTCTCAAGGCAGGCTGGGTACCCAGAGGAAGGTGAGCCTCGATTGCACTGTCCTTCATCGTCTTTGCAGGCAGTTCATCCTGACTCTGAGCAAGATACTGGCTTAGTGACGCACGCTCAGTTAATGCTTGCTTATGGTCTCTGTACAATGCAATGGAGAAAATAAAATATTTTATGTAAAGTGGTCACAATCAACAAGGACTATCATTCTGCAAAAGGAATAACATAACATACTTCCAGTTGGTAGATGCTCCAACTATCTCCCTCAGCCTGTTGCGAACTGTGAAAATAAGGAGAAACAAAATAGAGCTTGTAAGATGCACTGAGACATCACATACTGTATATGTACTGAAGAGAAGTGTTGGATTGGAAAGCGTAGCAGAGTCTGTATCATCCATTACCAATATGGAGACAGAAAAAAGTAGTGAGCAGAAATAATGTATTAGAGAGGAACCAAGACTAGTCTGCATGAACAGGCTGCTCACAGGGCGAAGACATTTGAAAAGAAAACACACTAGATGTCAAAGTACAAAGAACTACATGCAATGCACATGTAACACGAGATAACAGGAGGACAGTGTTTATTAAGCAACATGCAGAAAGAGTGTCTAAGCGTATCAAAGAGAGTAAATGTTCTTCCATTTTACCATTGCTCACAAGTAAAAATGTGTTTCCTGTGGGGACATAAAAGTGGGTCAGGAACACCAATGGAAAATAACTATAATAATTACAGTGCGTGTATGTTATATATATATATATATAGCAAAAAATATTTTTAGTCCCACTTTACCTGCATTCATCCTAAATGAAGAAAGTAAGCACTAAAACGTTGTTTCAGCCTGATAACTAGCACACTCACTGACAATATTTCATTGATTGTGACTGACTAGGTTTAAAGCTTAAAGTGTCTGTTGGATTGGAAGTTTAAACATTCTTTTTTAAAATATATAATTTACCCTCAGCCATATCAGGTGCCTTCCCTTGTCGGCACATTTGACCCATGGAAAACCCTCTGCACATTAAGGACGATGCAGACTTCAGGACCCTTTACAGAAAGCAAAGGAATGGGAGGAGAGAGTTGCCATTACTTCACAAAATACTAACAGTAAAGTCACAAAATCATGAAACCTTTAACAAAAGTAACTATGTTTAAAAAAAAGAAGAAAAAGCCTCCCATTGAGAGACCAGGCTAGTCTGGAATTCATTAGACATGACTGTCACTGTACACAACAAATGAGTGACGCAAGATTGTAAAACTCACCGCGGAGAAAGCATCTTCCTTGTTCTTGGCTAACCACTTTACAACAGCACGGATTTCATGTGATATAACGTTACAACAGATCACTTCTTGCAACGATGTCAGCTTTCTTTACTGACAGTGATTCTCTCACTTCCGGAGTGGGCTCGGACGTGTGAGGCTAAACTACCGTACTTACCGTTTTAAAAGCGCACCCTAAACACATCTTCACTAACGCTCCAACTTCTACCGTAATAACGGCCGTTATGCTTTGAAAGTTTTCAAAGTACGTAAGTCAACGAGACATAAAACTGTTGAAAAACGTTCTTAAAACATTTGACATGAGTTTACACATCATCTAGATTATTGTAGAAAGAAATGTCCATCCAACTAACGTAATGTCACTTGAAAACACATACATTCCTACAGTGTTTTGATCCCGACCAGCATGAGCGAATAATTACGGTTGCGTCATGACGTACCTCGAATGGACAACTGCTATTGGTCCGCAATCGAAGTATTCAGACCCCTCCCCCACCGGCAAATATATGCCCGCTCGAGTTGATAAACAAAAGACATTTACAGAAGCCAGGTGAAAACAGCCGGTTCAGCTGCTGCATGCGAGTTCTTTACAGGAGAAGCCCAAACTTGACAGCGGAGGGTAATATTCTGGGAAGCGAATGAAGAAACACCTTTTGCTTCACTTCACATATAGAGGACTAGTGAGAAAAGGGAAAAAGAGCAAAAGAAGAAAATGGCCAATTTTAATTTGCGTAAAGCGGAGCCAAAAGACGTGCCTGACATATTGCGACTGATAAAGGTAGACTTCACATCGGTTTATACATATGGAGATTTTAAAGTAAGATATGTAAGAATATGCTGTCGAAAACTTTTAAAAAGTGCATAAATATGCTTTAGAATACGTTTATCATAGCCTACGTGTTCTGTCGCACGAAATCATATTACAACCACATCTATTCTGATTTTTATATTAATGTTAAATTGTTCCAAATCAGTTTCATGACATTGATGAATTATCCAAATATGACCCTGCTTGAAAACAAGCCCTATGCCAGGGGGCCATCACCTACAGAACTAGATGTTCAACATAGTTCAGGAAGCATTTTTTTCTTTACTACCTTCTGCAGGAACTCGCCAAGTATGAAGAAATGGAAGACCAAGTTATATTAACTGAGAAAGGTGAGACGACTCTATATGTCAATGAAATCTCATCAATAGTCTGCCCGCAGTGACAAGTTTTTTTTTTTTTTTAGATCTGCTCGAGGATGGATTCGGAGATCACCCGTTTTATCACTGCGTGGTCGCAGACGTGGCAGCCGAGCATCAGAAAGTCGAGGGTAAAACACCAAGATGATTTTTAATTAACTGTTGAATAGCTGAGTAGTCTGTTCTTCAATTGTATGTGAAACGTTTTATCAGTTATAAGTTACGTCCTAAAAAAGGTTTTCTTACATCCCTTGTTTAACATTTATACACAAAGCACATTCATGCACAATTGTGTAAGACACCAGTGTTCACACTTATAGGTTATTCTGTGATTGGATTTGCCATGTACTACTTCACCTATGATCCTTGGATTGGCAAACTGCTGTACCTTGAAGATTTTTATGTAATGAGAGAGTACAGAGGTAAGGGTGTGTTATTAAGGGTGTCTCTTATGAAACTGCAGGCATTTCCTCAATCCCCCTGACTAATTTCATACTTCACAGGTTTTGGAATTGGGTCTGAAATCCTGAAAACCCTCAGTGATGTAAGTTACCCGTTTTCATCTGTTGCACACATGGCTTGTATCATTAAAGACACTTATCCATACACATTTTTTTTTTTTAAATACAAAACTCTGTAATTGCTGACACAAAATAGTATAAGCAAGTAGTTTCAAACTCAAAGTAGACCACAGATTATGTAAAAGATTTATGTTGTCTTTAGATGATTGTTGTTTTCATGCATTACACGTCTAGATGCTACCATAAAGTGTTGTTTCCTCCTACAGACAGCGGTGAAGAATCGTTGCAGCAGCATGCATTTTATCGTGGCTGAGTCCAACAAGGCATCCATCGACTTTTACAAGCGACGTGGGGCTTCTGACCTCTCGCTGCAGGAGGGATGGCGACTTTTCAGGATTGATAAGGAGAATCTCCTGAAAATGTCTGCTGAAGAGTGAGCTGGCCCAAAGTTCCAGTGTTCAATGAGGGAGTAGGGATATCTCACAGCCATTTCTCAGTTTAAAAAAAACTTTAATGACTTTAAATATTTATACACTGTGGGTATTAATCATGTTAACATAACAATTCAGTCTTGAGAGTTATAGCAGTACTTGTAGTCATATTCTATAGTTTGTATGTTATCAAACATTTATTCATTGAATTTATTACAAATAAAATAAAAAAACTAAAATGTATTTGTATTTAATTATATGCATAAGATAACACCTTCAGGCATTCCTCCCACAACAAATGTGCAAGTCATAACGGTAAAAGAGTAAAATCAGACTACATAGGCTACTGCACTGTACTGTAAATGAACAGAGAATGGATTGTTTCCTGGAGGGTGCTGTACTTTGCAGAATGTCCCTTTGTTTATGTCCCGACTAGGCCAAGTTCATGTTTCATGGGACAGATTATTATCAACGTGGTTTATATAAACTTATGTAAGTTTGAAATCTTTGTTTAACGATACTGGAAAGCTATAGAGAATGCAATGCCAACACTGGTGTAGAATACTCTGGAAATACAATTGGACCCATCAGTAAGACCTGAAAGTCATTGGGTTGCTGAAAAGTGTAAATTTCACAGTGCAGGTCAAGTAGGTAATTCTCTTTTTCAGTTTAGTCCAAATGGTTGCGGTGTACATTTATAAAGTAAATTTAATTCATATAATGCACATAAAGGTCAAATATACAGTTTCAGTAAACATGGTCAATAAAATAATACAGCAAAAAACACTAAACTGATCAGTGCATTGATGAGAGAACACAATCCCGAACTTTTCATAAAACTTTCTGCTTTGTCTCAACTTGATTTTTGGCTGTCGGTTTTCTGTGTCTTCTTAACCTGTAAAGAAAAGGGTAAACCATTACAAATAAGGAAAAGTATTCATTCCACAAATTTTAGGGGCTCTTGATGTTAAATCGTGAGCTTGTGAGCATGCGCAGTCTATAAAAACACTTAATAACTTTATGTTGACCAACCCCATCTCAATCAGTCAAATAATACAGAAATCCAATTCTTCTTCTTGCCGGTTGGATCCCGCACCAACAATCCTTTTGAAACACTGTACCTCTGTCATTTCTGCTTCTATCTCACATCTTGTAAATATGTCTCTAAAAAATACTGTCTGCCTCTGTTCCAGTCTCTCTAAAGACGGCTGCGGTAACTCCTATCCTCAAAAAAACTAATCTGGACCCAACTGACTATGCTAATTATCGCCCAATCTCCAATCTACCGTATGTCTCTAAAATTATGGAAAAGGTGGTTGCCACTCAACTGCAGTCACATCTATCTCTCAACAATAGCTTTGATTTATTTCAGTCTGGTTTTCGCCAAAACCACAGTACTGAAACTGCACTAGCAAGGGTTATCAACGACCTCTTACTCTTTGGTGACTCTGGAAACCTTTCCATACTTTTATTACTCGACCTCAGCTCAGCCTTTGATACTGTCTGTCATAAACTTCTACTCATGCGCCTCTCAGAGATTGGTATATCAGGAGCTGTGCTATCCGGGTTTTCCTTCTATCTGACAGACAGGAAATACTATATCACCATGCACGATTATAAATCTCCCACTGTCATTCTCAAACAAGGTGTTCCTCAGGGATCAGTTCTCGGCCCATTATTATTTATCATCTACATTTTGCCTCTCGGACAAATTATTCGCCGCCACGGTTTTCAATACCATTGTTATGCCGATGATATTCAGATATATACTGCTTGCCGCCCAGACTCTATTCACCAGACTACATCACTATCATCATGTATTAATGAATTAAAGACCTGGCTCAATTGCAATTTTCTCAGTTTGAATCTGACTAAAACAGAAATCTTAATTACTGGTCCACCATCTCTAACAAAAACTATAACTAATACTCCAAGACTTGACCTTGAAGCTACATCAATTATTCCATCTGCCACTGTCAAAAACTTGGGTATCACTCTTGACCCTTCACTGACCTTCGATGCTTACATCAGTCAACTCTGCAAAGCTTCATTTTTTCAACTTCGGCGTATTGCCAAACTCCGGCCCTATGTCAGCCTAAAAGACGCTGAATCGCTAGTACATGCGTTCATCACATCTCGCCTCGACTACTGTAATATAATTTTTTCTGGACTACCAGCACATTCTATCTCACGTTTGCAATATATTCAAAACTCTGCCGCAAGATTACTAACTTACACCAAACAAACTGCTCATATCACTCCAATTCTGTTCAAACCCCACTGGCTACCCGTGTCATCCCGCATTACTTACAAAATTCTTCTACTTATCTTTAAATCACTCAATGGTCTTGCTCCTTCCTATCTTTCTGACTTACTCTCTCCTTATATTCCCCCTCGAACTCTCACATCCTCTGGTCGTGAACTCCTCTGTGAGCCGAGCTTTCGCCTATCATCTATGGGTGGCAGGTCTTTCTCCGTTTTAGCCCCTAAGCTATAGAACTCTCTTCCCCTGGCTCTTAGGACAACAACCACGCTGCATGAATTCAAGTCTAAACTCAAATCCCATTTGTTTAAACAGTATTATCAGTCGTGACATTTCTTAAACATTCTTCATAACTCTGTATTACAGTCATAATGTTAAATTGGATACCATTAGTCTTTTGCATCTTTACTTCAACTGTCCACCTTCCTGTCTGTATATAGTGTTGTTTTTTTCTCTGTTTCTGTCTGTATTTCAAAATGTAACGCGATATGCAACTGCAATCGCTCGGACTGGGCAAAATTGTCCATTCTTGTGTAAACTGATTGTTTTTTTTTTGTACTGTTATTGTGAAGCGTCCTTGAGCTTGGCAAAGGCGCTATATAAATTAAACTTATTATTATTATTAAATATAGGTGCCATCAAAAGGCCTCCCACTATTGATTGTGGACTTACCTTGCTAAATTATTGGGATACATTTATGATTCATTTGATCAAAAGTGACCGTAAAACCATTTATAATGTAACAAATTATTTCTATTTCAAATAAAAGCTATTCATCAAAGAATCCTGAAAACAGTCACATTTTTGACAGAAATATTAAGAAGCACAACTGTTTTTCAACATTGCTAATAATAAATGTATTCAGTTTTGAAAATTCAGCTTTTTCATCACAGGAATTAAATATATTAAATTATTATTATTAAATTATATATATTAAAGGGTTAGTTCACCTAAAATTGAAAGTTCTCTCATCTTAATTTGTGTTCCGAAGATGAACGAAGGTCTTACAGGCTTGGAACGACATGACGGTGAGTAATTAATGACAGAAATTTCATTTTTGGGTGAACTAACCCTTTAAAATATAAAACAGTTCATTTTCTATTGAAAATATAGTATAAAAAATATTTTACTGTATTGTTAATCAAACAAATGCAGACTTGGTGAACATAAGGGACTTCTCAAAAACATTTGAAAAATTAGACTGAAGGTGCCTTCACACCATGTCGTTATTACCGTAATTACAACATTAAGACTTGTAAAAAACATTCACATCCTAGTAAAACTCGTAATTACAGCTTGTTAACTAGGAATTTTCTGAGAGCTCCCGTTTGTACAACGTGACCGCTGCAGACTCATATTGGCGTAGATAGTGTCTACATAGAAAAGCTTAAGTCCGAGGACGTAGCATGGCGAAGTAGAAATTCACGTGCTGTAATCTCATAATTACGACATTGCGTGCACGCAGCATGAACCATATCTTTTGAATGGAAGTGTATGTCTGTGAAAGTTTCTTCAAGAATGCGGCATAACAATTTAGTCAAAGGCAATTAAACCTCAAAGACATTTGGTCCGAACCTGCTCAAGACATTAGCACTGTATGCACTCTGTCTGAGAGGGGGAAAAAAATAGGACAACACTGTGACAAGTAACCGATTTCTCCTCACTTTGTCCTTGGATGGTGACTTCCCTCTCAGCAGCTCCTCCAAAACAACTCGCCCTTCTGAACCCCGGGAAAATATGTAGTCTTTAGAGGTCTATTAAAAACAAAGAGAAACACTTACGTTGAGAAAACACGATCAGGTCATATTACTCATCATCAGTAGACTATACAATTCTAATATTTAACTCGCACTCAAGTGGTCCCAAACCTGTATGAGTTTCTTTCTTCTGTTAAACACAAAAGAATTTGTTTTGAAGAATGTCGATAACCAAACAGTTGATGGGCCCCATTGACTTCCATAGTATTTTTTTTCCATACTATAGAAGTCAATGTTTGATTACCAACATTCTTTAAAATATCTTCTTTTGTGTTCAGCAGAAGAAAGAAATTCATACAGGGTTGGAACAACTTGAGGGTGAGTAAATTATGACAGAATTTTCATTTTTGGGTGAACTATACCTTTAAATGTTGTACTTCTGAATTTTAAACAATTGTGCAAATATTAAAGCATTAACTTAGTGTTAATATAATTTTCTGTGCTGTTCCAGTGAGGCAGGGAATAGTATATTCTTCACTTTAATTGACTGAGCCTATCCATGGAAAAATTCTCAAAATATCCCACTTTCTAGTTTTACACTTATGGATGGCCGCACAGGGAAAAAAAGAGGAAGGAACACAGACTATCAGAACACACAATTCACAGACCGAATTTCCTCCAGGCAAGCGCTGTTAATATCCCAGGATGCAAGTGATATTCAAAGCCACAGTTACTGCTGTGTGTATTGGGCGGCCTGCAAAGAAACAACCACAGACTCTGTCCATCTGTACAGAAAGAAATGTAAACTTGCCCTGGCAACGGAGGCGGCATGTTGTGGGTAGAACATAGAGGCGCTGAGAGCCATCAGCCCAGTGGGAAACATCAGTCTCTTAATTGTACTGCCTGTCCAGACAAAACAAACAAAAAGAACCAAAACAGTAGTTAATAGTAACACAGAACAGATGTTATAGGTCAAAGACCTTGATATGATTAAAATGGAATAAATAATAACAAATAATGAAAGAATCATACCTTTTGCTAAATAAAGTCCCAGAATTCCAGAAAAACCTATAACACCCACACTGGCATAGAACTCAGACGGAGGGTCATTCAAAAATGCATATATATCTTGAGAAAAAAAGAAATGCAATACTGTTTAATATAACCACACAAACAGTAGTATAGATTAGGGGTTTCAAACTTTGAAAAAACTTTGAAAAAAAAAAATTTGGAATAAAATAAATAATACATAGTAAAGTACTATAGTGAGTAAAATATTTTATAAATATTATATATTTTTATATATTTATAATATTTATTTTTCACAGTATAAAATTGGGTCGTTATACATAAAAATGTATATCTGCTTTTTTAATTTTAGGATGGGGGTCCCTCGCATGAAAACGATCATATATGGGGGTTTGTGGCATCTAAATATTGAAAACATTGTGTGTGTTTTTGTCCGTACCCTTTACAATATTTTGAGTGTTACTCACACCGGGCTCAACAGTCTTGTAGTAAGACTATGATTAAAAAAGAGAACATTTTAGGTAACAGATATATTACAGGTTAATTTTGTAATTATTTATCACAATCATAAATTATGAGCATAATAATTGTGGCAAAAAAAGCCAACATAACTTGCCTGTACTTTCTCCACGGTAAACTGTGTCTTTTCCTGGAGGTGGACAAGAGTCATAAAGAAATCATGAGAACTATAAACCAAACATTATGAAATTTAAATAATAAATGAATACATAAAATATGGAGAAGAGATGAATGTATACAGATATCATATTTATCTTATTGATTTACACTGTATTAACTACATTTTGTTTCCTTAGAAGTCAAGCTTTTCTTTCTGTATCACTAAACAATGTCAGTTTTAAAGCATACCTGACACCATGAAATATAAGGTTCCACCGTCTTTCTCAGAGACGCCACACCCTGCTCAACATGACCAACCTCGGGCTCCTCGTACCTCAGCTGGGTCTCAGGCATGTCATAGAGTGAAAGCTGAAAAATAAAGGGGTATTGTAAAAACACTTAACATCAAGCAAATTACCTAGTTCTGACCCTCACCATCCCAAAACACACTTCACAGGAAGTACCTCATCAGTCATTAGGGTGGTGTTATTTTCTTTGGCCTCGCTTGCAGCAAAAACAGTGGCAGACATCAGGCCAAGGGCTCCAGGCACTGCCACCGGCAGCACCACCTGAACAGGGAAGGGCACAGAAACCAAACACTAGAAATAAGAACCCCAGAAGCAGTGCAAATGATGTAATCATATATGTACGAGTATTGGAAAACTGAAGAACAGTATTACAATGGAGCAAAAAGAAGCAGCACGTTTTAACATAATAGGAGTGCCTTGTTTATTAGGAACAACACTGAAGCATCAGTTTCACATGATTCAGGAGGCACGTCACTTTCCTGGCTGCATGATTACTATATTACTGTCGTTTTCTAATAAATTTTGTTATGCCTGGAATTATAGCAATGTCTCTTAGGAGACATTGCTAGAATTCCAGGCATAACAAAATTATTAGAAAACGACAGTAATATAGTAATCATGCAGCCAGAAAATTATAGTTCTTAAACATATATATATAGATTATAATCCGGTTAAATATAAACATCGCAATAAAAAAAACCTTATCAGATCAAGCTATTAGTTTAGCTAACGTTACATCAGTGCTGCAGCCACTGAGATGCGCGCATCCTCAAAATAATCTTAGCTTTCTTAAAATGCATAATTATCAACGTTAATTACAAATAAAAATACAACAGTATTTCCATAAATTAATCCATACACTTCTACCTTGGCTATTTTCCTAAAAGTTGACATTTTTTCTTGAGGACAGCGCTATGCTACGCGGGGTTGCCAGGTATGCACAACAAAACCAGCCCAATTGCTCATCAAAACTAACCCAATCAAGGCCAAAATTAGTTAAATAGCGTTCCGGGGTGTTTCCCCGATAAAACTCGCGTTCCAGTGGGTAAAAGATCGCGCCAACCCGTGCACTACATAAACAACCCGCGGAAACAGTGTAAAAGTAGCCCAATTCCTCCAATAGTATCCAGTTGCAGACCTACGGACCTGGCAACACTGCTGCTACGGCAAGCCTGTGAGGACAGGCGAGAAATGTAAATAATTTGAACGTTTTTGTAAATAATTATGTGAATTATTAATCTTGCATTCTCCTTGTTGTTGATATAAGATTTTGTTTTATTACCTGGGACTTACCTTACAAACAATATAAGTATTTCATATATTTTGTGTCTCAATCATGTGTAGCCTAAACAATGACTTGAACAACCATTTAAATAGGCTAAAACTGATTCAAAACAAAAATATAATAAGATGTTTATATGTATACATTAACATTATAGATGTTAAATTTTTGGCAACTAACGGAAACTAAATAACGATAAGTTAGCCTAGTAGCCTATTGAAATGACTAAAACTGCAATAAAAATAAATAACAGCAGAATAGAAATATTACAAAAACTGATCAAAATTTAAGAAAGCACATAAAAAAATACTAAAACTTAAACCAACTGAAAATATAAAAATAAAAGCTAATTCAAAACATTAGGCCTAATAATACATAGGCTAATCATAATAAGAGGAACAATGAAGCTCACATTTTACAGTAATTATATGTAGCCTATTTTTCGTAAAACGTCAACAAAGATCCAGTAACTTTGTTTTATTTTAAATGTTACTAATTTATTATCACTTTAAGACATATTTTGTCTGATTGTTAAAAAGACATGTGCTTAAAATCACTTTTACAACATGGAAAAGGCACTTCATGAAATAACCATCAACAGCTTAATCTACATAGAACTATAAAATATTAATATTATTAATAAAACTTTATATAGATTACAAAGAAAAAACTATATGTACATTTAAATATGTCCTTGTGTTTATAATGCAAAAAATACTAGACTACTTAAAGAACAAGAGCGACCCAATGACTTAATAAGTAACTGGTGGTGGTACAATCTCAACATCTTTTGGAGTGAGTGGAGAAGGAAGAACAATTCCAAAGTTCTCTCTCAACAACTCTATAATTTCTTCATTTGAAAGATCTGTAGTGGTTTTCATAGCTTGCTGTCCATCCTCTGAGGTCAAACTGGTTATAATCAGTCTGCGGCCCATGATTGTGATTCTTCCAGTGGGCAATAAGAGTGAACAGAGAGATTTGCAGAAGAAAATCGAGCTAACAGAACTCTGATGGTAGTCACACATGGCTCTGAAATCATCTCTTTCACGTGACTGCAGGGTGAATTTGTACTGTTCCAACCAACATTCTTCTGCACTCCCTGATACCTCAGCCTCAGATTTCATTTCCATAAAAATGAAGTCTCCCTGAGATCTGATTCGATACACTCCGTGGCTCTGGGCTTGAGGACTATCTGTCTCAAGAGAAAGAGGGAGCTGGAATCCGGATCCAAACCCAACATCACAGAGCCATCTGTGTCCATCCAGCTTCACCATCATGATGAAGTGGTCGAAGGGAGGTCCGTAAGCACCGGTGAACCGATTCCTGACCTGTGCGGAGAGAATAGTCACGTCAAAGCCCATCTGAGACAAAAGCCAAGAGAAGAGTCCATTGTTCTCAAAGCAGAATCCTCCACGGCGCATGATGACGATTTTTTCATATAGAAGTGGCAACTCAAGCCTGACCCGCTCTCCGATATGAACAGTGAGGTTCTCAAAGGGAACTGCCATTAAGTGATTCAGGTGAACGTAACGTAATGTCTCCAATGTCGGAGGACATGAACCAGAACAGCTGATACGTGCCAAATACTTCCGAACATCCATCGTTTTGTAAATATCGCTGGTATGTAGGTTAGTGTAGCAAAGAAAACGTTAAATATAATACAGCTGAACACATGAAACTTTAGACTCATGCAAGCTTTCACTTTGCACGTTGTAAACTCGGAATTTACTTTCACGGAAGTCCACGTCTATGTGATATCATATGTGCTCATGAGCATTAATACACGAAACTTTCTTATAATTACAATTTAAACTGTTTGTATTGTTTCTAGAACACAATTAAAAACATAATGCAATTATACTGAATTTAAAAAAAGTAAATAAAAATAGACGTAAACGGAACGGTTCTTTTGGAATGTTGCCAGATATTACAAGAGAAGGCAAGTCGGTTAAAAAACAACAACCAATATATGTGAATACAGACATTTGTTAGAAATATTAGGAATATATAATTTCAAGGCTAAAGCTTTTTTTTAAAAAAAAAAGTAGGCTAGGACTGATTTAAGTAGCATAATTTCTTTCACAAAAATAATACAAAATATTTCACACATACATACATTAAACATCTAAATCAACTCTCTCGTGAAATAAAGAATTCTAGAAATAAATCCCCCAAGTACCGTGAGCGAAACAAGCCACCTATGGCAGCGGACATGGCAACATTTGCTCTGGTTAACGCCCTTTATGTTGGCATTGACCAATCAGATCTCGGAGCCCTTTTCAGTTTCTAGGTGATGCTTACAAACAACCCGTTGCTATGAAAAACAGATGCAAGTCGCTGCTGTCCTATAAGATGACAAAATAGTACTACAAAGTACTACTAGGTTATATTTATTAAGAAGGACCAAGGACCTAACTCTGTGTTTAAAATAAACTTAATTTAAAGCGGTAAGTTAAGTCCTTTTGTGCGTTAAGATTAGATGCTATTTAGTTTAGCTTGAGCACCTTTGCTAGCCAATTTAATAAGTAAGTTACCACAATTTTATAATTTTCCTTTTCCACATTGCATGTATTGAATGATACTGCCTAATGTATATTTTGTGTTCTCTTTCTCCTGGTCATTATCTTAAAATACAACCTAGAGTGATGCCTCCTCCTGAAACAATATACTGCGCCCAGCAGATCAACATCCCTCCAGAGCTGCCTAATATTCTAAAGCAGTTCACAAAAGCTGCAATTAAAACACAGCCATGTGATGTGCTACAATGGGCAGCTGAGTAAGTGTTTTTTATAGTATAGCCTACTATAATAATGCATCAGAGTGGCATTATATACTACCATTCAAAAGTTTTGAAAGTTTTGGAGTTTAGTATTTTTATGTTTTTGAAAGAAGTCTCTTATGATCACCAAGGATGCAATTTATTTGATTGAACAATCAGTAAAAAAAGTAATATTGTGAAATATTATTACCATTTATAATAACTGTTTTCTATTTGAATAAATTTAAAAATGTAATGATTTATTCCTGTGATCAAAGCTGAATTTTCAGCATCATTACGCCAGTCTTCAGTGTCACATGATGATCCTTCAGAAATCATTCTAATACGCTGATTTGGTGCTGACTTATTGTCAATTATTAATAATGGTTCTTATTATTATCAATGTTGAAACTGTTGTGCTGCTTAATTATACCTTTCTGGAAACTGTAAAACAGTTTTTAGGATTCTTTGATGAATTAAAAGTGCAAGAGAACAGAATTTATTTTACAAAATATTTTTTTGTAACATTATAAATGTCTTTACTGTCACATTTGATCAATTTAATGTCTTTGCTGAATAAAAGTATTAATTACCTAATTATTATTTTAAATCTGACTTACCCCCGATTTTTGAAAGGTAGTATATTGGTTTCCTCAAAAATATTAAGCAGTAAACTGTTTTCAGCATTGATAATAATCAGAAATGTTTCTTAAGCACCAATTCATCATATTAAAATGATTTCTGAAGGATCATGTGACACTGAAGACTGGAGTAATGATGATGCTGAAAATTCAGCTTTGCCATTACATGAATAAATTACATTTTAAAATATAATAAAAGTTATTTTAGTTAAAAATTGTAATTGTAAATTGTAATAATATTTCACAATATTATGACTTCTTTCAAAAACAATCTTAATTATGCTAAACATCTGATCGGTAGTGTATGATGTATGCTATGCTTTATATTGTAGTGGAAATGTAATGCAGTATGACAAATGACATCAATAAAACTGCTGCTCCTTCAGCTATTTTTCAGCATTATCAAAAGGTCAGGGCATATCAGTCAAGGAGAGACTGGAAATGCCAGTGGCAACTCAGAAAACAGACACAGGACTGACACCAGGCCTTCTAAAGATCCTTCATCAACAGGTGAGATCCACTGCATCTATCATGTATGTTTTATACACAGTGCATCAGATGTATATTTATGAATATTGATGAGATTTATCTTGCCTGTAGCTGGCACCTAACAAAATCATTACAAAAGAGGAGCTTCTTTGGAAGTGGAAAGATCTGCGCTTGCCAATTGAACAGCTTGACACAATCCTCGCCCTTGGCAACTTCAGTGAAAATATCAATTGGATGCAGTTTTTTGCTTTAGGATGCAGTGCGTTGGGTGGGGTGAGTAACTATAAATACCTTATGATATTTATGATATTGTGTTGTGGTGGATTCATTTGAGGTGTTGTAATTCTACTAACTGACTCTAGATGGCAGTGTTGGATTTGAAATGGTCTTAACATTCAAGGAGTTGAACAAGGTTGATTCATAAAGAGTGATTCATAAATTCATTAAAAATGTGCTAAATTATGTTGTAAAAGTGTAAGTTTTGAAAGATAGCCCACTGTACTGTTCCCACAGGCCATCATGAGTGCTTTGAAACATGCATGTGAAATACTCACAGAGGACTCTGAGGGTGGTTCAGCCCAGATTCCTTTCGACACATTTCAGAGGCTGTACACATACTTGGCCCATGTGGATGGAGAAATTCCTAAAGAACAGATCGACAGCTTCTTGCACCGTTTAGAGGAGTGAGTAGACACACACACACTTACACACACACACACACACACACACACACACACACACACACACACACACACACACACACACACACACACACACACACACACACACACACACACACACACACACACACACACACACACACACACACACACACACATTAATCAAGTTAACTTGTAAGCCTTAAAACAAATTTTTATTTTAATGCTACTATAATTTAATGCTAGTATGTGGTTAATATTTTACATATTACCCTGAGGGAGGAGGGAGGGGGTCCAAGGTGACCAATTGCAAAAGCAAAAAAATGCAAAACGCTTAATCATTCTGACAGCAAGCAGTTTGGAGATGTTGAACAATGAGAAGAGGCTTGATTGAATGATTTAGCCACATTTTGAGGGTGATAATTTCTTTCCTGTTTTACTTTTGTTGCCAAAGAGGAGTTTTAGGAGGTTATAAGTGATAAAAGAATAGAAATTAATTGCTTTGACATTGTAGCTTGAGGTGTTTTCAGGATTTTTTTTTTTTTTTAAATTTACACCTGTGAAATTACAAAGCCTTCTGTTGTTTATTTTTTTGAACAGAAAAAAAACTGTTCTATATTCAAACTACTTCAAACAATGACTGAAAAGAAACACAATACAAACGACTTAAAACATCACATAATGCCATAAGGTTAAGTAGTTTTGCAATTGCATAATGCAAGAATCTGAACCATTATTGTCTGAACTTATAAGACAGCAATTACTAGTGCATTTGTAAGAATGTGTGTCCTGTGCGTGGTTTTATTACTTTGTGATGGGTTTTTGTTGTCATACTTCACCAGCATACCAACAGCAAGTGTCTTTTTCACTCACATTCAACAAGAATTCATCCCCTCCTTTCTTTTTTAGCTTAATGTTTTTAAGATATTTAGGAAGCCTAAACATCTTTAACACAATTCAAAGACCCAGCACAGTATCCAATTTACTATTAAGACACAATGACAAGGAATTTATAGAACTTTGGATGAATCATGTTATCATGACCAGCAATTATTACACTCATATTTTTCAGTTAAGTCTACTGGTCAAAAGCCTATGTACAATTTTTTTCATATATTTGGCCCCATAAATACTGTCCCAGATTTAATGACTTCATGACATGTTGAAAATAAACCTGTTTGTAAGTATAAATATGAATTTAGTATATTTAATTAACATTCAGACACCACATCAGAAAGTGCTTTGTACTTACCAGTCCTTTGACTGCCATTTCATAGGTGTTCAGCAATTTTAAAGGCTGAAATAAAATACTCTTTTGCAATTTAAATTATGAAATAAAGACAAAATGGACATGGACTTACACAGTTCTTGAGGTGTACTAGATATAGAATCTGTAACTAATAAAAACGACTAAAAAGTCCATAACGTAATTCGATCATTTCTTAAACAATAATGGCCCTTAAAGGGATAGTGCATCCAAAAATGAAAATTCTCTCATCATTAACTCAGCCTCACATGGTTATAAACTTAGAAGATATTTTAGAAATGTTTTTGTCGATACAATGAAGTCAAGGGTCCAATATTGTTTTAGAACCAAATGACTTTCATTGTATAAGCAAAAACGGTTAAAACATTTCTGAAAATATATTTTTTGTTTCAGGGAAAAATGAAAGTCATAGAGATTTGCTTTCATTTTTGGTTTCACTACCCTTTTAGCTTTTGTTATCAAATAATTTGATGTCATTGTCATTGTGGGAATTTTTGCAGTGATGTCATAAAAAAAAACATTTTTAATTACCCAAAGAACCTCTCAGTAAAGTGTTTTTAACGTACTACATTTTTAACATAGAACATTTTTAAAACATAAAGAACCTTTGTTTTTAAGAGTGTATGCGAGAGAAAATAAAAACCGAGACAACAAGAAAACAGACAAGACTGTATGTGTATGTGTGTAGCAGTCACTGATACAGCTGAACCAACTCAACATCACCACAGTGTGCCCTTTATAACTCTCAAAAGATACAGAAGCAGCACGCAAGTTTTCTATTGTTCATAGAAACAGGAACTCCGGAAACAAAAGCAGTCTATTCCTGAGAATACACAAATGTTTGGGAAGTGTGTTAGTGAGTCAATATTACAGACACTGAAGCAAGAATTAAAACCTGCTGAGTGACCCGGCGTGTTTCAGAATAATAACGACAACTCTACAGCAAATCAAAGTGGAAAAGAATTGAAAAGAGGATGTTAGTATGCAATTAATAAGCAAAAACAGTTCTTTTCATCAGATCCGGCCAAGTGCAGTTGGATGCAGCAATCTCCTGTCATGATGAAAAAACAATTACACATGACATTTATAGACGTTAAATAGAAAACTTTGTTTTTCCTGTTTTCAGAGAGTGCCAAGGAGGAATGGTGGAACCTTCAGATTTTACAAGCTTCCGAAGCGCTGAGAAGTCGGAGTAGAGTCCAATACAGCAATATCTTACATCACGCTCCAAAAATATTGATACTAGTTACTATGTCCTGTTTGTTCTCTTTATTCTGTATGTTGTGAGGTGATTGGAATATTTAACCGAAATAAATCCTCAAATCTCCAATTGAGGTAGCCTGAATTAATGTTACAAAAGTGAAAGGAAGCCAAAACAAGGCTACTGGTATGGTGCTTATTCGAGCGTTATAAGCTTTCAGTTTTGATTTGAGATTCTCAGATTTTCCATTTATACTATACGTTAAGGTTTTCAAAATGATCGCACCACTGTGGTTGTCATGTGCTTCTATTGAAAGAAACCATGTTCTGTTGCAATCAAATGTACCACCTCTCATATCTACCTCAACACACACACACACACACACACACACACACACACACACACACACACACACACACACACACACACACACACACACACCCAAATCACACATTGATTTTAGAACATGTTAATGATATTTTCTACAACATAACCAAACCCCTACCCATCACAGAAACATGTGCAAAACATTAAAGTTTTTTTTATTATTATTTTTTTTTTACAATTGCTAGGACACATTTCTCGATAGCTAGGTAATTTTTTAAAAACTGGTCACACAGTGAGCATAACAGCAGCAACAGTGAGCTAAACTGTGGATCATTTATCATTGCTTTGGCGCCAAATGCATTCAATGACTACATCTTTCAGTTCACATGAATTTGTTTCTCACTTACAGTATACACAAACACCACCAAAAGTCTATGTACCTACAGAACAATTTGAACGTTTACATACTCTTTTCAAAACTCTTAAACTTAAGTTCAAAACTTAACATTTCTACAGTAATACCATATTGAATCATATTCTTAATCTAAAAATTAAATGCTATCAAAACAATTAGACGTAGCTTAACACCTACACACCTGTTAGTCTTTAAATTTCATTCATCTATACAAAACAGAAAAACTTAGGATTCTTTTTGTACTGTAATGAAAACATAGACTGTAATATACAGCAGTGAATAAGGCTATAAGCAGTATAGTGTCATTATTGTTGTTTTGTACAGCCAAACTTGTATACAGACACACACACACACACACACACACACACACACACACACACACACACACACACACACACACACACACATACATTAAAAACAATGACAGGATCTATCACATTTTTGTACCACACATTTGTCTTTGTCACATTGTTACTTTTGTGTGTTTTGGAGAAGCAGAGGCACAGAAACCGGCAGTCACCCAGTTGGTCTGATTAATTACCTTTTTGAGGATAGAAAGAGGCTGTGTACTAATTTGGAACCAAAAGGAGGTACTCAACCTTCACAGACCTGTAAATGAAAGCCATTTTTTTTACAAAATTAACTGATTGACCCTTAAGTAATCAAGCTAATTTTAGATTGACAGTCCTTTCTGAATGATGATAAAGTCCCATCAGTGAGATGTTGTTCCCAAAAATATTTGCAACAAGGATAACAATTTAAAATTATAGGTTTTAAATTAGAAACCGACTCAGAAATAATTAGTTTGATACGGACACATCACTCTTGGATTTATCCAGGTGCTTTTGGATGCTCGACAGAGAATCCCACATCAACCTTTTCCCAGCATTAAGTTCTACTTCTCGATCAGCTCCTGGGGATTTATTAACCTAAGCAGGCCAGAGTGCTGAGCTAATGTAATTGTCTAAGCCGAAAAAGCCTAGGAGCAGCATGGCTTCTTTTATTTCTAAGAGAGATGGCAGTCAGTTCCTGTTCTGATCGCTCACTAACAACTCACTCCAACTCTAAAGAAGAAGCAGAAAGAGTATGCACTTCAAATTACAGTGAATGAGGCAAATTTTGGGAGAATTTAAAAGCTGAAATAATTTAAGTAAGGAATAATTAATGACGGGACGTTGAATTATTAGAAAAACAATGCACACCCGAGGTCGCGTCATGGCTGTTACATTATTTTTCAATAATTCACAGACCGGAGTCAATTATTCCACTTATACTACGGTTAACACACCTTTTGTCCTTAAAACGCTCTTGTGTGTAGGACTAATTTCTTACGCATCTAATCCCAAGCTTCCAGTGCTAATTCCAAAAAGTCATTTTAGAGCTAGTAACAGAGGCTTGAGCCATTGATAGCAGACTAATGCAGTTATTAGAAAGAGAGAGAGAGAGAGATTAAGTATGTGTGCATTACCTGAGTCTGTGCGTCTGTCAGCAGTGTTTGGCAGTCTCTACTGTAAGTTCATCTGCTCCAAGGACAGCGACGTTATGACCTCGCTAGTGAGAAATGTCATGCAGCTTTCAAGTTGCGAAACTATTTTATTTATAAAATCGCCAGAGCAGCGCTGGCAACACGTTTCTGTGCGGGCGGGTGTGTGTCCGTACTACTTTATGTGTATGCGTTGGAATGGGAGAGACAGCGGGAGAAAGAGAATACTGTAGGCCTATGTGCTTTCCATAATAAATAATACATACAGGTCCTTCTCAAAAAATTCGCATATTGTGATAAAGTTCATTATTTTCCATAATGTAATGATAAAAATTAAACTTTCATATATTTTAGATTCATTGCACACCAACTGAAATATTTCAGGTCTTTTATTGTTTTAATACGGATGATTTTGGCATACAGCTCATGAAAACCCAAAATTCCTATCTCAAAAAATTAGCATATTTCATCCGACCAATAAAAGAAGTGTTTTTAATACAAAAATAAGTGTTTTTAATACAAAAAAAGTCAACCTTCAAATAATTATGTTCAGTTATGCACTCAATACTTGGTCGGGAATCCTTTTGCAGAAATGACTGCTTCAATGCGGTGTGGCATGGAGGCAATCAGCCTGTGGCACTGCTGAGGTGTTATGGAGGCCCAGGATGCTTCGATAGCGGCCTTAAGCTCATCCAGAGTGTTGGGTCTTGCGTCTCTCAACTTTCTCTTCACAATATCCCACAGATTCTCTATGGGGTTCAGGTCAGGAGAGTTGGCAGGCCAATTGAGCACAGTAATACCATGGTCAGTAAACCATTTACCAGTGGTTTTGGCACTGTGAGCAGGTGCCAGGTCGTGCTGAAAAATGAAATCTTCATCTCCATAAAGCTTTTCAGCAGATGGAAGCATGAAGTGCTCCAAAATCTCCTGATAGCTAGCTGCATTGACCCTGCCCTTGATAAAACACAGTGGACCAACACCAGCAGCTGACATGGCACCCCAGACCATCACTGACTGTGGGTACTTGACACTGGACTTCAGGCATTTTGGCATTTCCTTCTCCCCAGTCTTCCTCCAGACTCTGGCACCTTGATTTCCGAATGACATGCAAAAATTGCTTTCAAATGAGCAAACAGTCCAGTGCTGCTTCTCTGTAGCCCAGGTCAGGCGCTTCTGCCGCTGTTTCTGGTTCAAAAGTGGCTTGACCTGGGGAATGCGGCACCTGTAGCCCATTTCCTGCACACGCCTGTGCACAGTGGCTCTGGATGTTTCTACTCCAGACTCAGTCCACTGCTTCCGCAGTTCCCCCAAGGTCTGGAATCGGTCCTTCTCCACAATCTTCCTCAGGGTCCGGTCACCTCTTCTCGTTGTGCAGCGTTTTTTGCCACACTTTTTCCTTCCCACAGACTTCCCACTGAGGTGCCTTGATACAGCACTCTGGGAACAGCCTATTTGTTCAGAAATTTCTTTGTGTCTTACCCTCTTGCTTGAGGGTGTCAATGATGGCCTTCTGGACAGCAGTCAGGTCGGCAGTCTTACCCATGATTGCGGTTTTGAGTAATGAAACAGGCTGGGAGTTTTTAAAAGCCTCAGGAATCTTTTGCAGGTGTTTAGAGTTAATTAGTTGATTCAGATGATTAGGTTAATAGCTCGTTTAGAGAACCTTTTCATGATATGCTAATTGTTTGAGATAGGAATTTTGGGTTTTCATGAGCTGTATGCCAAAATCATCCGTATTAAAACAATAAAAGACCTGAAATATTTCAGTTGGTGTGCAATGAATCTAAAATATATGAAAGTTTAATTTTTATCATTACATTATGGAAAATAATTAACTTTATCACAATATGCTAATTTTTGGAGAAGGACCTGTACATTACACATTAATAAAACGTAATTTAATGGCAAAAAAAAAAAAAAAAAAGTAATTAGTCATTTTTATCCTATTGTTTACTATATTTATTTGATCGGTCAGTGTCGATGTGGGTTTTGGTTCTGTAGGTTGTAAAGACTTGAAATAACTGAAATAATTTGGCGAAGTGATATGGAACTGTAATGCGGTCAAGACCTGCCTGGAACTACTTTAGCGTGTGTTTCCATGAAAATAATTGCACACCTTAGAATGTCCATCAACCAATCAGATTCAAACAGCCCTATCATATAATAATTTATCATTTTAAAAAGCACTTACAATCATTCTTCCGTTAAAACTTTGTATTATTTGAGCTGTAGAGCTGTTTAAATCGTAATTTTTACAACTGTTTTGGGAGGTTTAAGGTCTGTGGCATTTGGAGTTGTAAAATAAGTTGTAAAATTAGATATAACTTTTATAACACAGAAAGGGTGAGGAAGTAATTTTCCCCACTAAAATCATGTTAACTCTCATATTGTTCATATGTTGTGGCTATATTACTGAAACAGTATTTTAATGTTTATGGATTGGCTCCATTCACAATGCCAGACTGTAACCGAGATTTTTGCTTCTTCTTTTTTTAAAGGTGGGACAAGTGGGAATAACTTTTGTGGTAATCAGCATTATGCAACAAATACTGTCAATTGTAAAATTAATACATATTTTATTTACTATGGTCTGGTGTAGTAGCCTATAGTTGTGCAGAGTATATCGTGGGATATATAGCATAGTATGGAGGGTAAAATTCTGTGTGAATACAATTGCGTCACTGGCCGTAAACTGATGCCATGGCAGTTAGATAAATCATTTTGGCAGTACAGTTTTTAAAACCACAGTACTTCCCCTCTGTCACAGATGTTTAACGGTCAAACACAAGCATACAAAGTGGTGTGGATGCTGTGCTGTTTGTATACTTGACTGATAAGATCACAGCTGCAAGTGAAGGGGACAGAGCCCAAGCTCCCAGCTGTTCAGGGCTAAACGACTCACTAATTAGACACAGCAATTATGGCACTTATCTAAGAGGAAAGGGGGATAAGATGGTGGTATACGCTTGAGCTTGTAATAGAGCACACACATTAGATATAATGTGTGACATACAGGCGTTTGTGAAAATTTGAGTGTGTATGGTGTCCCTAAAAAGAGCTGATTTTTTCTATTTGAAAGTAGCACGCTTGTTTTCAGAAGTGAAATGTGAATGACATCATTTGAATGGGACTGGAGTGAAGAAAGCTGAGATGATAGAGGCTATACAAGGTCCACAGTTTCTGAAGATGTGAAGTCTACCAAAAGTGAGAGAAAAAACAAGTGTTGGAAAGTTGATTAATTACTCTGCTATTGCCAGGGACATCCCCGACACAGTCACTGAGAAGAAACGGAAAACCCAAGATGATTAAAAAAACTTTGTACTTTCCTGAAATGACAAGTCTCAGCAGCTGTGTTTAGTGAACACAGTTAACGTATTTTACATTTTATATAGAAGTTATTTTAATTCAAACATATTTTCTTTCATGAATATGTTTTGTGTCATTTTAAATGTTAGTAGGTTAGTAACTGAATTTAATCTGGGTGGGGGGAATTGTCATTGACCCATATATGCAAAACTATAGAGGGAGGGAGGAAGAAAAAAACGAGAGAGAAACGAGAGAGAGAGAGAGAGAGAGAGAGAGAGAGAGAGAGAGAGAGAGAGAGAGAGAGAGAGAGAGAGGAGGGCATCTAATCGGATTATGGAGGCAGAGTTTTGTAGCGCACGCGTCTATTTCTCCTCTTATCTTTCGGCGGGAATGTCCAGCGTTTCCATACTAAATGCTGTTTTTTGGCAACATCACACTATCTGAAAAGTTTTTCCTGCGAAGAAATTGCGACATTCTGAAGATTGTTTCACATTACATGGAACTGCAAATATTTATTATTGGGACTTTTCGATTTCTACACGAGCTTCTGCTCGTCTCCGGGTGTTACTGAGGAACACTAACGTTACATTGACATTTCGCGTTATAGAGACCAAGTTATTTAAATGAGCTGATAAAACTACGTTAACTACCATATTATTTTTAATATGGACACTAATTGTATTTATAATCTATATGAGTGGAGCAAAATGACGTCGCAGATAATTAAAATAAGATTCGAACCTCAGTTTGGAGATTAAACGTTTTTTTAAATAGCATTTTTGCTCATTTGGTATCTATGACTTTAACGTAGGCTAAATGCAGCCGAGGGAGAACAGGAGTTTGATCCGTATGACTTGAGGATTTTATCATATAGGGGTTAAATGGTTCTGATAACGGACAGCAGGGATGGCGGAGGATCATCTCCAAGAAAAGTTAAACCACTTAAACATGCTAAAACCGCCCAGAACTGTCCCACTATAGTGGAGGAATCACCTGATCGCGCGGGTGATGGCGATTATGATGAATATCTCGGCTCGTGCGAGTTGTATGGGACCGATGAGGACTTCGAGGAATTGGGGGACTTCTCAGAACTGCCGGATGATAGGAGTATCGTCTCAGATGACTCCTTTTATCCACCGGACGATGACTTTGCTGACTCCGAGAGAACCCCTTCCCCGGAGAGCCCAGAACCGCTGTCCCTTTTTCAAGCGTGTTGCAAAAACAACGCGCTCATAGTGAAACTCATGATTAGACAAGGTGTTACGGAGGAGGACGTTCGGGAGACGGACAAAAACAAAAGAGTAAGTAGTTTATGAACATCACACTTTACAGTACACTTATTATAAGCTACATATCACATGCAACAGTTAAAGGTGAAGTGTTTAACAACAATAAGAGTCGTGAACGAATCGTTATATTGAGTCGGAGTTTTCAATGAACTGGTTGAACCGTTCATAAAATCGGTCAGAATGATTCGTTTGCGAATTGGACTGAATCAGGGGTGTGCGGATCTTTTCGAATCTGTTAAATGGATAATTCAACCCAAAATAAAAATTCTGTCAATTCTGTTTGACTACCAACATACTTTAAAATAGCTTCTTTTGTGTTCCACAGAAGAAATAAATTCTTACAGGTTTGGAACAACTTGAGGGTGAGTGAATGATGACATTACTTTCATTTTATGGGTGAACTAACGTTATCCCTTTAACAACCGGGTTGCTGCCGTCTCGATCGAGCCATAGGGCTCGAATCGATTCCTAATGAGCCGAGAACCGATAATTGATTCGTATGGAGTCAAACGAGGATTTGTCTGATGGGAAGAAAGATAAATTAGCCTACTTTAATCAGAAATTTTACAAATAAAGCGTAGGGTACTGGATATTTTACGAATGGTCAAATACCTTTTTAAATAGACCTTTTTAAAGAACAAGATGTTGTTTCTTAGTTGAAATGGGAGATTTATTAATTATGTATAAGTTTGTGGTAAAAATTTAGCAATAGGCAGACCACATTGTTTATTTGCAGTCTTGGGGCTCTATCTTCTCCCAAAACTCGAATTAGCATTTTATAACATTCAATATACCCATTTAAAGTATCCTACTTAATTCTTTCTTGTTTAATTGTGATTGTCACAATAACTTATATTAAGGCTAATTTGCACTGCCTTAACAACTGCCTGACATTCACAAACTGATCCAACAAAAACCAACATTTCTTGTTGGGGCAGTGTGATATTCTGGTGAATGTGGTAGTTTTATAACGTTTCTCTAAAAATATGTCTTCAAATGTCAGAAAGTCAGTTAGACAATCAATTTTACATGAACATCAAACACAAAGTTTAAGGTTTGATTCTGGCTGACTTCTTGGACCTCTAAGGCATGTGTTTTGGGATAATTACATTCTATAAAAGCTAAACGCGAAACAGTTGTACGAGTGCAAAGTGTTTAATTATAATGCACAAATAATTTGTAGGCCTTGAGGGCTTAATAATGGAGTTGCACTGTACCAAGAACAAGCCTCTTGCTTTTTCTCTTTCTAGCACAATCTTGGTCATTCCTCGCAAAAATGAGTCCCTGAGTGACATCAACCTCCCAGAGCTTGAGGCCTCGACAGTTCAGAATATATCGTGTTACAACTTAAAAGCTTGGATTTTAGAGAATGTCTAAAAAACGTGAAATCAATACACTCCATAAAGAGAAGCTGATATGATGTCATGGCTAATGCAGTCCTGATAGCCTTACACACAGAGCTCTACAGGAGAATGACTGTAGAATGCTTTTGAGCAACCTCAAGAGCGCCACTTCACACAGGCGTTTCTCTTATCTCATCTCTCATCACTCTTCTATACAGGACAGTTCAGAGAAACAGGCACAGGATTTCCCCACTAATAGTTCCAGCATGGGCTCTGTTAATCTGAGACATCTCTGCATGGTGTAATGCTGTAAATGCGGTTATTAGTCAGTCATAGGCCGAAAGACATGGCAAAAAAACAACACCACAAAACATGTAGACACAGTAGTGGCCAAAAGTGATGTTTGGAGGGGGAACATTTGTTTTTAATGACCCCACAAGTTCCTTTAAACCATAAAAATATGAGAGGAATATATATCAGTGTTTCCCCTAGGATTTCTTTCAGGGGGGGTTGTAGACCCCCTGAAATTACTAGTGTTGCAGAGCAGGCGTGTTACGGATACGTGGTGTATTACTAGAGTGCACATACATTTGGTAAATAAATATAAACAACATTTATTTACACATCACACAATTGTCAATATTTACAACATACTTTACTGTGTGATCACTGACACAATGTACAATTGTTGTTTTTGCATTTAATTTTCCTAGGACTTTTAAACAACATTTAAAGGGCCTCCTGATATGGGAAGTCCCCAACTGGGGGTCCATTGATGGGGGTCCACCGTCATGCAGGCCTCAAGAGCCCCTTTCACACAGAGATTCTGGAAAATACATGTGGATAATGCGTCGTTTGACTTTGGTTCATTCAGTGATGAGCCAGTGATTTTCTGGAATCTGTGAGTGCGTTCACACACATCCCGTAAAGATCCCGTAAAGACACGTGACGTCAGGATGTGATAACTCCTGTCAGATGTCAGTTCTGCTGATAACTCCTCTTGCGATCGTACGTGCATCATCACTACTACACACCCCTTACGGCATTGGTCCTGGCACAGGGCGCGTTCTGGGACTTATCCCAGCAATGTTACTAGGTCCCTATCCCAGCATCAATCCCGGGACGTGTTTGCGTTCTCACAGAAGGCACTATAGCAATTTTACGGCAATTTCCCGGGATCAACGCGCTGTGTGAAAGTCAAGTCAAGTCAAATATATATAGCGCTTTTCACAATACAGATTGTATCAAAGCTGCTTCACAGTATCAATCAAAACAACTTAACAATGTTGAAAAGGGGCTAAGATGTTCCCCCTGCAGCCTCCTGTTTTTTGGACTCCATTTTAATGGTTGAATAAAAAAATGTAGTAATCAAAAAGCATGTCTAATTAATTGAAATCTTGAAACTTATACAATTATTACACTTATACAACATTTAAAAATATATATTTCTATGACATGGTTTTTTCCCCACACAAATTCGTTGTGTTTTTTCTGGTAATCAAATGAAGACATAAAACATTAATTTAATTTCTTTTAAATATGAAATTAAACAATTTTTTTGTCAAACAAGGTGCGGCACAATGAGCTTTACTGTTCAAATTAAAACATGGAAGAAACATTTTGATTTTTCCTTAAATAATAAAGTTTTGATGATAATTTATTTGTATTAGTGTTTGTATTATTATTGAAACGTATCTAAATTATACTGTACAATTAATACAACCAGACTTTTATTTTGACTTTCGTGAGATACTGTATATATAACTTGGCAAAAATGGCAAACTGCTACAGGTTTTATTACTATGAAAAAAGCATACACAAAATCTCACAGGAAAATCAGTGACTACAACTTAATCTTATTAATATTTTGTTGGTTCTCTCTTGTTATTGCATATGTTAATAATTTCTTTGTATGACAGCTTGGCCAAAACTTATGTCTGCACAATTTGCAGACAAATTTACCAGGGGGGGGGGGTAAATTTAGTCAGCTTAACTGACAACTCTCTGGCAGATTCAAGGCATTTCATTCACACACCGCTGTGCAGGTAGTGCTTTCCAGTTGATGAATACATCAGAATCACTTTGAGCTCAGCACTGATGTAATATCAAGTCATGTTACCCACTGACCTGTTTTCTGGGACTGCAGTGAGTCACAGCCAGACTGACATGATATTATCAAATCCAGGCCAGCATGCTCACACATTTTTCGGACAGCTTCTGTTTCAATGTGGTTTGTCCTCTTATATACTACTGTTCATCCTAAAAACATTGTCACTTTTAATGAAACTTCAAGTGAATAAGTAATCTAATGTTCATAGCAAAACACTTTAATACTTAGTGTAGTGTATAGTACAGTACAGTATTGAGATTATACAGCATCACACCCACAATTATGATACCCACAAATACATCCACAATTATTTTATTAGAAGTATCATAGACGCCTTATTTTGTCTTCTTTGTCAACGCTGAACTGGAGGACAAATCCTGTAACTCCTCTTTCATTCAAAGGCTCACAAGGCTAATCCTTTCTATTTTAAGAATCAACCAGGCCACAGATTACCCCCAACACGTCTACATTCGTATTAATAACAAGCTGAGTATTTCATATAAAGTTGCAGACTAAGAGAAATGGGTTGTGTCCTGAATTCAATTTTAACGTTTTAATAAATCTTCCTATGAATTTTGTTTACAGTGCAACTGTATTGCTTGTTGACAGTTATACAAAACACATAAAACAATTTTTTTACACTTCTCTTTTACCATACAACAGCATTTTATCAAGTCTGTCAAGCTCCAAAAAGCATAAAAAAGCACAATAAATATAGTCCATACAATTCATGTGCAATATTACAAGTCTTCTGAACCAATATAATAATTTTGTGCAGTAGCAGCTTCTGACTGTAAATTACGGTAGGGCAGATTTTGGGTCTCAGCTCTGGTTTATGACAGTTAGTAAGAGTGTCTAATCGCTGACACACTTTTGGCAGAGGTGCAACGTCCTTGCATTATTCAGCCTGAGAAAGGCGCTGGAATGTTGATTGCCAGGCTTTAAAGGGATAGTTCACCCAAAAATGACAATTCTGTCATTAATTACTCACCCTCATCATGTCGTTCCAAACCCGTAAGACCTTCGTTCATCTTCGTAACACAAATGAAGATATTTTTGATGAAATCTGAGTTTCTGAAAAATTTCTGAAAAAATCTGAAAAATATTTGTTGCAGAATTCTAAACACTTTAACAATTAATTATTGATTTAGTTTATATAGAGGTCTGTTTTGGATGAATATTTTGGTGGGGATTCACTTACAGACGAGCCACAGCTGCTTTTGTTTAATGATTGGACTGAAATTTAAGTCGTTATTCACTGAAAGTCACTTTCAGTGAGCTGTTAAAGGGAAAGTTCATCCAGACATGAAAATTATGTATCATTTAATCACCCTTTGTGACCCTCATGTCGATCCAAATCTGTATGACTTTCTTTCTTCTGTGTAACACAAAAGAAGATATTTTGAGAAACGCCCGTGTTGTTGTTTTTATTTATTTTTTTGACCATACAATGGAAGTCAACATTCTTAAGCACATTCTTATAAAATATCTTCTTTTGAGTTCCACAGAAGAAAGTAAGTCACACAGGTTTGAAACGACATTTGGGTGAACAATCCCTTTAATTTGAGAAATGTTGTGACTGGATCATGGAGACAGTGAGCTGAACTCAAGAATCTCAAAAGAAAGATTTGTTCACAAATTAACAAGTATTTCTCAGTAGGGCTGGGTAAAAATATCGATTCATCAATGCATTGCAATTATTTGTTTCTCAATTCAATATCGATTCATCAAATCCTATGAATCGATTCAGCCCACCGGCCAGTGGCGGCGCTGTGGGCAACACTCTAGTGAGAGCGTTCAGCGTTGTACAAGACGCGCTTTACCCAAACAGCAAGATGACGGACAGTAGCTGCACTCCGTTCAAGCCTGCACCACCAACCAGGGACGTCGTTAGGCCTATTTTAGGGGGGCTGAAGCTACCCCAAAATGTTCCTAAGCCCCCCTAAATGATAATAAGAACAACAATAAGTCTCCGGGAGTCTCCCGCATATTGATAGCGGCTCCCTGATGTCCGAAAATTAGTTAAAATCTTCCGGAATCTAGAGCTCACGAGCTCCAAACCGCGTAGCGCGCGCACGACAGAGAGGAAGAGATCGAGAGTCCTTGCGTGTGTGTGCAAATGTGCGCGCGTGTGCCTCACGAAGCGCATTTTTTTTTATGAGTATGCACATTTTGTGTTTCTGTTTACATTTATTTTATAACTTGAATGTATAGGAAGAAAGAAATATACTTTCTATTACAGTTACATGCACTTTAGAGGTGTGTTAATAGCAACTGTTTGTTACAGTTGTGGTTTGTATTCAACACATGTACAATATTGTACAGTTTGTTCTGCTAAATAAATCATGACAGGAAACATGCTTGGGTCAATTTGTTCTTAAACATTGGTAATACTGCACACATTATTTAAGAATATACTCAGGTACTTAATTACTTGTGTATTTACTAATTATTGAATCGATATCGAAGCTAATAAATCAATATCAAATCGAAGCCTCAAGAAATCTAATCGAATTGTGAAATTCCTAACAATACCCAGCCCTATTTCTCAGACATAGTCGAAATGATCTTTCGGTGTACTATTTTTGCATGATTGGCACAGTTATTCAAACATTAGCAAGATTTATATTATTATCACAAAAAAGTCTGTGGACCCAAAAGAAGTTCTGCTCTCTGCTTTAAAGACGAAGCGTGTTGTTTCCATGGCTCTAGTGGCACCAAATGGAACTGAAAAAGGTCATCTGGGTACTTTTTGACTATTTTATGAGTACTGTGAATTCGGACATACTTCTTTCATCCCATACTGTTTTTTGCCTATACCAGAGAATGTCTGATAAGGGGAGAACTTCCACTCTCGGTAAACTTCCGGCTTCTGAACTGGTTGCAGTTCCACTCTGGTTCCATATGAGGGCGCTCACAGGACGAGTGCAGAATGAATGGAGGTCAATGAAGCTATACCCCTCAAAATCCACTTTTCTCAGGATATAATTTTTTGTCTAGTAATTTGAATGTATTCAAAAGGAGATGCAAAGAAATTACACATTGCTGGGTGTTAGATTTTTTAGAGTAATTTATTTGCTTTAAAAAAAATTATTTTCTTTTAAAATGTCAATGACGTCATACACATCGTACGTCCAGGGGTACTGCTTTACGGCAATCCTTCAGTCACTTTGGTGCTTTCGCGCTCTACACTTTCTTTTCTCTCGAGGCATCAACAACACAGCTGACACAGGTAAATACACGTGCTAGAAGAGTTTTTGTTTTGTTGTTTTAAAAGACCACACCAAAAATACACACACACATTCTGGTCCCGCTTCGGATGCCACGATGCCATCAAGCGGTATCTCTGGTCGTAATCAGTCCTTCACTGACCAATCAGCGTTCATTAGCAGAATGCTAGCATGTAATGGGCAACAACAACTTAACCTGTAAGAAATCGAAAGGACATAAGTACTCGTTCATTAAACTTTCGACCTATAACCCATGTTGAACTTGCAAAACCTAGAATCAAATCTGCGATTTCTCAACAGCAATCGGGTGAAAGAGACAAATTTAGCCGTCTAGCCCCATAGACTCCCATTCATTTTGCACTCATGGGCGATCGCCCCCAGTGGAACTCTGGTGGAACTACAACCAAAATTCGGTACAATTATAGGACTTAATAGGGAGTGGCGAGGCTTAAATTATAATAAAGGAAAGATTGTGTGGAAAGCCCTTACATGAAGATGGTTTGGGCATGTTTTCTGCAAATTATTCACATTGGGCATGCAGGTTGCCTGATTTAGAATACTCCAAATTCATTAACATTAGAATGAGGTTAAGAACAAATTGTGTTGTAAATTAGGTAGAAATATTTAGTGAGAAGTTTTCATGTGCATATAAATATAAACAATCCATGGAATTATTAGTGAATGAGACCCAATGACTATTTCTAAAAAGGTTTTTCCTGAACGGTCCTGCCCCAAATTCACACCATTGGTTGTGTCAATGTAACTAGTTGGGATTCTCAAACAGAGCAATGTTTTGATAAGTGGCACAGAGCCACGGCATTTGCACTTTTTAAGGGATTTAACCTACTGATGGCTCACTCACAGTTGTCTCTGAATATTAAACTGGAAACATCAAGATAAATCACTGTAAACACATAAACACACTTTCATCAGCATCTGACGTGCAGCAACTGGAAGCATTTCGGGCTTATTGTCATAGCCTTGTAAAATGAGCTTGCCCAGGGTTTATTTTTAGTCAGCAGCCTCCAGCTGTGTTTCAGTGTGATGAGAGGCTGATGACACTTCCCTCTACACTGCTACTGTTCACACTTAAATAGGACAGACTGACAGTGAAGAGTGAAACAGACATGCTAAAGGTCTTCAAACATCTGCTTCACACTGTGAAATCACAATGCAGTTCTGCACATTTTCAGGTTTTAAGCTGCTACTTTAAGCCAGATTAGAATTCAAAATTCACACGGCCAACTCGACAATAAAGCCGTGACTACCATTAGCTTTTTTCATTGATGTGCAAAACAAAATCTTCGTAAACAGTGGTTATCCTGGATTATTATTATTATTTTCAGTTATAACTGATAAGGCTGGGTCGACAATATCACTGAATCGATTTTAGTCAATCTTTTTTGAACCAACATCAATCCTTAAATCTCAAAATCTGTATTTTAGTTTAAGTGGCACATGCACTGTAAAAAAAAGTTGCTGCCTTCAATTTTTAAGTACATCAACTTGGATGTTTTAGTCATTTCAACTTAAATTGCATTAAACTGACTTAAAAAAATGAGTTGAATCTTAACTTAAAAAAAGTTGAAAATTGCTTAACTTATTTTGAGGAGTTAAAGCAATGTAAAACCTAGTGCTGTCAATCGATTAAAAATTTAACTGGATTAATCACACATTTTTTAAATATATTTTATAATCATTTCACAGTTAATCTCCAAATTAATGTAAAAACAACATAAAGACAGTATATATTAAATACTTGTTCAACGGCATCTTTTTATGAATGAAGGCCAGTATCACTGATACTAATACAGCTACTGATGTCTCGATGAAAATGACCCCCCCCCCCCAATTTATACATGAATTTATAGCCATTCAACATTGAGTGAAATTGAAAGCTATACATTTTTTAACATTTCAAAAAATATAACTTTTAATTTAAGTGAATTTAAAACAATCCTCACATAAACCCTAATTAAAATATCTCCCTTTGGAGTGGACTTTGAGCTTTGTAACCTTTCAGATCTTTTTTATGCTCAATCAGCAACATTACGCACTAACTAAAGTTGAAAAAGTAAACAAGAAAAAGCATAATATGAAAAATCTGTGTCAATACCTAGCCCTTTTATTGAGACTGTTTTTCTCAAATGTATCAGCTACTAGTACCCTAGCCAGGGTGGAAACTTCTTCACAGTATCGTCTCATGTGTGTGTTGACTCTACAGACTGGACTAATAGTGGCGTGCTACCAAGGGTACGTGGATGTTGTGATTGCTCTTTCCCACTGTCCTCACCTGGATGTGAACTGGCAGGACAACGAGGGAAATACAGCCCTCATCACAGCTGCCCAGGCGGGTAAGAACCATCTAACAGCCTCCAATCCAATCCTGACATATTTACATTTATATTGCCATCATAAAGTTTAAGCAACTAGTTTCTCAACATTCAAAGTAAATGGAGTGTGAAAACTTTGAAACACTACTATAACTGAACTTTCAAGTGCCCTAGGAAGGTTATGTATTCAACAGTTGACTACATTTCCATAATTCACCTGAACAATTGCAGGTCACATCACAATCTCTAACTACCTTCTCAACTACTTTCCCGGGCTTGACATCGAGAAGAGGAACTGCCACGGTTTCACCGCTCTGATGAAAGCTGCTATGCAGGGTCGAGTGGAATGTGTCAAAGCCCTGATGCTGGCAGGTACTGAGCCTCAGATCACTGTGCAAAAGAACTGCCAGGAAACACTGCAATATAAAGCAGCTGTTACATGATTAGCTACAAGACAAGGATACAATACAGCCATAATCATACCACAGATTTAGTATTTTGTCATTTACTATTCCTTTTGCCATTCTGAATCGAAATCATGCTATTTTGTTTCTGTGGGAAAAAAAAAACAAATTGTTATGCAGCTCTTGCACCACGCAAACTAAAAGCACAATACAATTGTATTACAATACCACTACATACTGTATATATATATATATATATATATATATATATATATATATGCTTTTATTTTGGCTATTGTTGTTTGTTACGCTTTCTTACTTTTGCTATACTTTATTTTTTCTAAAATGATTTTATATACTGCATTTTTTCTTTTTTGTTATGCTTTCTTTTTTTCTAAAATGAGTTTGGTAACACTTTACAATAAGGTTTTATTTGTTAACATTAGTTAATAAAAATCCAGCTCATTTTTTATGTTTGTTCACAGTGCATTTACTAATGTTAACAGATACAACATTTGATTTTAATAATGTATTAGTAAATGTTTAAATTAACATTAGTTCATGTTAACTAAAGTAGGTAACTAATGTTAACTAATGAAACCTTAATTTTAAAGTGTTACCATGATTTTGTTACATGTGAAGCTGCATTTTATGTATAAAATTAGCCATCTACAAATAATATTTATTTAAAAAAATTATTAGCATTATTATTTTTTATTCCTTGAAAATCGTGCCCTTTCTAAAGATCATCTGTGAATAACGACAAATGGCTTTAAGACTTGTACACTGTAAAAAATTGTATATGATCAATAAGTTATAACAACATGTTTTTACATTCCTTTAACTCATAAACATAAATTTAGCAAGTTATACAAGATTCAGCTAATTTAAGTCAGTGTAATGTAATTTAAAATTGAAATGACATCCAAGTTTAAGGCAGCAACTTTTTTACAGTGTAGTGCAGTATTTTTTTATAATTTTTTATAAACTCATTACATGGTAAGAGTTGCATAATTTTTCTTAAAAAATTTATACTTTTATTCATGGAAAAAAATAACCACATAAGATTAGAGCAACATGAGAGTGAGTAATTTCTTTTTTGGCAAAAACCGAAATGTTATTTTGTAGAATATTGTAAATGTGCCGTTACTCCAATCACATCAGTGCATTTACTTTTTCATCAGGGGCTGATCTGGATGCCAGGGACAACGGGAGGAAGTTCACTGCGCGAGAGTGGGCCATCTTTACAAGCCGCTACGAGACTCTCTTTGCCATGATGCGGCTGATGCATCAGCCGTGTGCGGACCAGTTCTGTGACGCCTATCGGCCAGAGTGGCCTCTTCTGCCCGCATTGGTGGCCAAAGCTCAGACACCCAAAGGATGCATCCGGAAAATTTCAGAGACACTACGTGACTTCTTTGACATCAGTAATGTCACAGAGGCTTCAGATGACGGGGTTCTGGATCACATGGTGCGCATGACAACAGCACTGGGGAGTCCGTTCATCTCAACGGCGTGTCGAACGGTGTGTCCCGACAGCCCGCCCTGCGTGGGAAAACGCCGTTACGCCGTTCAGGAGATCCTGAAGAAACAACGCATCGCACAGCTGAAAGGTCTGGGACCCGAGCGCATCGAGAACTACAAACGTCTTTTCCAGAACTCCCAAGTCCTGCTTGTGCCCAAGCCCAAAGATCGCCGTGCGAGTCTGCAGCCCCAATCGGACATCTCTTCGTCCGGTCTGGTCATCCGCAGGACCAGTCTGCTCCCCTTACACATGCTGAGGAGGAGCAGCGTCAGACCAGGTATGGTGGTGCCCAAGCTGAGGATTAGCAAGGCTCCTACGCCAACCTACATGCCGGAGAAAGTGCGGCGGAAAAGCAGCTTTATAGACGACCAGTTCCTTCAGATCCCCAAGTGGAGATATAAAGAACTTAAAGAGGAGAGAAAGAAAGCAGAGGAGGCGGAAAGAAAAAGACTGGAGGCCATAACGAAAAGACAGCTCTCTACTGGCAAAAGGAAATAAGTGTGTGCAAACTCAACTTTTGATACTTGAAATTCAGTCCTGATATTGGATTGATATTGGAAATGTATTTTACTATTTATTGTTTTTTTTTTTTTTGTAATGGTAAATGCTTCTAAACTATTTTTACCCTCTTCAAAATGGGGGTAAAGTGATCAGCTCCTTTAATATTTTTGCAGGTTTGTGAGGAACAGGAAGCTAGCCAAACCAGATCAGCTAATATGGGTACACTACTAAAACAAGATGCTACTGTATGTAGGACTATTTGACTTTTAGAGTTGTCCAAATGCTAGCATTGGCTCAGATTTAACAGTATTTAATCATCATGAATGTATTTAACAAACATACATTTTTAATACCTCAGTTTTGAAAGTATTTTTTAAATATTGTAGGTATTTTGGCAGTAGCCATACCTGTATTTGCGTACATTTCAGAGACAAATGCTCTACAGACAATCGCCAGCAAGTAATGAAAGAGGGGTCAAAAAAGAATGTATTTTACTATTAACTATTTATACTACTAAAGCACTCTAAGTTCATTACTTTAATGACTATTTTCTGAAACTATAATTGTGCAACAAAAAGCATGCAATATCTTTTACCAAATTGTATTTGCTACTATATGGGGAGAATAAGGTAAGATGTGTCGCCCCCATACATTCGCACACTAAATGACTGGCCTTTGCGTATTTAGCAAGGACCAAACTTACACAACTGCCTGTGATGAAGAGATGCACTTAAAAAAAGGCTAAACAATTCTATTTGGCAGGTAAAATGAATGGCAAAGCAAATTTATTCATGTTTAAAAATATACATCATATAAACTACTGTTAAAAAATTTGGCGCCACAGATTTCTTTTTAAAAGAAACAAATTTTTATTCACACATTAAATTGATCAAAAATGATAGTAAAGAAGTTTAACGTTATAAGTTTTGTATTTATATTATTTTTTAATCTTCTATTCATCATAGAATCGTATAAAAATGTAACACTGTTTACACAAAAATATTGGACAACTGTTTAAACATTGATAATAATAGGAAATGTGACAATGAAGAATGGAATAATGGCTTTATTCACAAGAATAAATATAATTTTAAAATATATTAGAAAACAGTTATTTTAATTTTCACTATATAACTGTTTTTACTGTATTTTTGATCAAATAAATGCAGCATAGGTGAGCATTAGACTTTTTTTTTTTTACTTTTTACCAGACCTAAACTTTTTTAACAGTAGTGTATCTTAGCAAACTAGTAGTTTAAAAAAATCAAGTAAATTATTTAGCAAAAGATTAGCCATGAATTATTAAATTGAAAGATTTTTCCTAAAAAGATAGCTTTGGGATAAGTTGTGCCAGAGGTTCAACTAATATTGATACTGAAATTTACCCTCAAATGCAGAAAATACTGTTACTATACCTTCAAAATCTGAAAATGATTAAATATTCAGAATATTTCATATTATCCCAGCTATTATGAAAATGCAAATAATGTGCAGCAAAATACTTGCAAAATGCAAAGGGATTGTACATTAGCAGATATTTCCCCCTTATTTGTGTTGTTAATTTAATAAAAAATGCAAATTATTCCCCAATTTGACCTTGACATTACACAACTTGGGTGGGGGCCTTATTATAAACGTTTTCTAACAATTTCAGTTTATAAGATCCATCCTGAAATATATCTTAAATAAAAAGTGGCACAGCTTACCACGCTCTTCCTCAGAGCTAGGAAGGAACAGTAAAACCAAATTCAAACATTACAATAAATCTCAGGTATGAACGGTTCTGTATGTGGAATAATAACTTTTTTTAAATTAAAGTATATGGAGTGATATCTGTTTGAAATGTCTCACTGACCGTCAAGTCACCTCTACAGCACCACTGTGCCTAGGACTACACAAACTACACAGACACACTCCTCACATTTTATATGGAAGTCAAAACCAGTGCTGACATAAAGTCAGGTCACCCTGTTACTGTAAAACAGTGCTGTTTACACTATTTTAGGTTGTACTAAATAAACCAAAAGTGATGACCAGCAATATATGGAATAAGAGTGTCATTGTAACTTTGGAATAAAACACTGCTTTGTAATTCTGAAGTGTGACGTCATTTTGTTGAACTTTGAGCAGGTGTAAAGGTGAAGCGCAGGCCTTATTAAGCGATTGAGGTCACCGGTATGAGCTGATAAACGCTGAGGTACTTATCTATCTGCAAGGTCAGCACTTGCTTCAGGACAACATGAAGAACAATGAAGCACCCTCTGCTGGAGAACCGAAGCGCTGACATGTGATCTGCAGCGGGACTGATAGCCTATCAAAGACAAATACCCTGAGAGGACCTGAATGTCAGATAGACCCCAGGGTTCGGGTCACTCTGAACTGGCTTCAAAGCCACAGCTCAATTTTCAGATAGCACGCTATGGAAAAGTACAACCTTGACCTGAAACGTGACATTTCGTAAGGGTTTAGCTGCCACTCAAGCTTTTGAGTTTCACCTTGAGGTTTGGCCAGCTGGTGTGCTAATGGCATGTACCGCAGAAGTCTTGCTGTTTCGAGCCCAGAACACGCCGTGGGATCAACCCGTAGCCCGCGGCAGCTGCTGGCTCTTATCGACACCTGAGCAGAACACAAAGTCAACGGATAGGGATAGCAACAGAGCTTGAGAAGACGAGATAATGAAAGCGAGGAAGAGGAGGCAAATCCTGAGTGTCATTGGGTGAAGAACAGGAAGCTGACGGCTTTGCCTCTGCTAGTCTATAGACCATGAAAACTAGGCGATAGGATTACACACAAACTTTTCCTGCTGAGTTTAGTGATATACTGCCCACATTAATAATATTCAATAGGACAAAACAGACACGGCAATTGTTTTCATTTTTTATTACAGTGCAATGCAAGTATTGAAATCCCTCTACTTTTTACTCGCCACAATTGTAGATTATTTCAGCTTTACATGTCACTACCTATTTGTAAAAGCACTGATATTTCCATCAGGTAATGCAATTGTAGCTATGAATTTGTTTTTAAGAGCAAAAAGGCGTGCATGGTTTTATATTAACTCTTTATTCAGATAACCACACCTAGTACCTAATGCCTAATATACAACATTCACCGAGTTCAAAAAAATGATTTATACAATTTACATCTCTCTGGAACTATTCATGTAAAACAAAATTAAAACAAAATAAAACACAGCTCCACATATCCCTCATGAAATGAATTATGTTTCTGATTAGTGATTCGCAATGAAGCCTTCAATTTTAGTGTTGCAATGATTTACAGGTATGAGAAAAAGGAACGTTTGTCATGATAATGGTCGAAACAGGACGCTTGCAGGCACATACGGAATGGGGGGGGGGGGGGGGCAGCGTACGGAATGCTTGACGGCAAGAGATCTTCTGGCAACCTGAGCAGGTGTTTGGGGTGGTGTGGTTCTGGCCCCGTGCCCGTGGTGGTCTAGAGCTGGGTTAAGGGCTCACTTCCGAGGCTGGTGGATGTGCTGGTTGATGTGATGGGCCCCAGGAAGCTTCTGTACCGAGGGCACAGGTTTCTGATGGGCCACCTGGGCAGCAGCAGGGGTGAAGTCTTTATCTCCCTGAGAAGGACAAACAATAACAACAGTCAATTATAATGTGTCCATATGATAAGTGACATGACAAATGATACGTGTGCATTGAATCACACTGATAATTATACAACACTCAGTCCTGGTCCTCTAATCTGATTGGACGAGAGGTGTTTCCAAGAGTGCTATATATAACAACACTGTGATGACTCTTTTCGGTGTTCCAGGGGTATTGTTAACTAAAACTATTAAAAACATTTTTGTTAATTGAAATAAAGCTTAAATAAAATAAAATAAAATATAAATGTTAGACGAAAACCATAAACTAAATTAAAATTGGAAACGTTGTCATTAGAACTAATTATAATGAAAGTTGTAGCACTCAAATTATTAACTGGATATAAAAACAAACTAAACTTAAATAGCAATGTTTTTAAAAAAAATCCAAAGCAAATAACAAAATTACTAAAGTCAACTAAAATTAAAAAGAAAACTTTGGGAGCTATTATAGTTGATGAAAAAACTAAGGATGCACGATATATTGGCTACCATATAGGTATCAGCCGATATATGTTCAAGTTATCAGTCCGATAAGAAGATTTGGCCGATATATTAAAGCCGATAAATTAATGGATTATTTCCCTCAGCTGAGACACTTCAGATGCACACTGTTTGTCATGATGGTTTTAAATTACTTGAAATATGATTAGAATTACAATTCTTTTGGTAAGGAAAGTTGGCCATAGGAGTGTAAAATTAATTTTAAAACCTACACTGGTTCAAACTAGGCTAATATACTTTATTTTGTTTAATTTATGTTGAAGTGCTTTGGTGGCTTTTAATGGTAAGACTTTTGTTTCTGTAATCAGGCTCTCAAAAATGATATAAAAATGTGGATTTAGATTTATTAGCCAATATATCGGTTATCGGCTTTCAAATCGAACCAAAACAATTCTGCACTCTTGTGAGTGACACCGTTTAATTAATTACGATTTATATCAAACGACAACAAAGTCATCTCTGTATGTGTTTTCTAGTTGCCATTCATTTAAAATCAAAATTTTTGATGAGAGACTGAGATCTCTTTGCTTTAGTTTCATGTCTATTAACATGAAAAGGAAAACGGCACACAGAAGCATCTGACATGCAGCCGGCTGATGACAAAAATCCTAAATTGCAAGAAAGCGGCAGCCGCAGACATTCTCCAACATCACTTTAATCTGTATGAGAGTCTTTCATAGCAAGCTTTTGAAGTAGATTACGGGGTGGACAGTCCAACACAGTGAAACGAGCCAAGACTGAACACAAGCGTGGCATTTTTCTATTTTCTGTCTGTTTACCAGCTTGCTGAAGGACTAAAAGAGCCTCAGATGTGAGTATTTAGAGAAGAAATGCTGCATAAATTGTGTCACTAGAAGCTGTTTAGATCATTTCAAAAGTAAAAGGAGGCCAATGGCCCAGTAAAAGGGCTCCATGTGCATCGTGACATCCTCTAGGGTCACTCGTAATGGCCTGTGACACATGTACTCAAACACCACGTTCTCTTACACATCTGACATGTTTACACGGAGGACACTATTTAATTAAACAGCAAACTCTCCCTCAAAACGCTGCACATAAGCATGCACAGATCTGTCACATCAAAACATAATAAATCCTGAGACGCGGCCAATCCCATGGCGGCAGAATGGATTAAGGTCAGCTTGAGCTGGAAACGAGCAGAGTGAACTCTATGTGACGAGCCATTCAACAAACCCCATACAGAGTCTCCAGCACATCGGACTATTGATATGATCTCAAAAAAGTGATGCAAGACTAAAACGGCTTTTATCGGAGCAAACTCTATGTCTGAGCCTCGGGATAGGGTTTCATGAGGACAAACTTTGGGGATTTTAGATACGAGCAGGTTTCAAATGAATTTGGCACTGCTTTCACACCAGATGCAAATATTTGTTTGCAGGGAAATGTTTGAATATAAATAAGGCGATTCTATATATATATAATTTTATTATTATGTACAATAATGCAAATTTATATTTGAGTCCCTTATGTTAAATTATTCTGAGATTAAAACGTTCAACTGTGTTTATTTATTTATTTGGACTTAAAATGAATCACAACAGCTTGCTTGATCTGTGTTTCTCTCATGAAGCTGTTAGACTCTTCTCCTCTCTCTACTCTGTCGGCAGACCAGATGGTGAATTTACACATCAGAATCACAGGCGAGAATTTAACCCGACGAACATTCAGGAATCTGTCTTTGGTGTGAATAGACCTTTAGGAAACAATTTGTCTCACATTTGCTATGAACAGGCCTTTATATAAACCATCTAAACTGTTGGACCAGGAATAACGTGGTCTTTGATTTAGATATTATGATGTAATCAATGGAGATGTGTACCAACCTTAGTGAGGACTCCCGAGACCACAACATGCATCTTTGGTGGGCTAAAGATTGAAAAAAAAAAGAAGAGAAGACCACAGTTACAACCAGAAAGCAATGTCTCAAATACAAACAAACAAAAAACATTTAAATATATGTGCTAGTTAATGAAGCATGATCAAAACAGATGACAAAGTGTTTGTGAAGCAAACCACTCTCTTTTCATATCAAACCGCAACTGATTGTAAATAAGCCTGTGTATTAATCAGTCTCAGATTTTTTTAGGATCATTAATTTTTCCACAGGGAATATGTGAAGGAGAACACCAACAACTCTGTAGTCTGGTAATGAATGAACCACTCATATTTCAGAAGGGTGAAAAACCTTCCGTGGGTTTCAGCCAGATTCGGCTCAATAGTGCTGCCTTGTGTCCAGGCCAAAGACACCTTTAAACTGAATGTAGGCAGAAGGTGAAGTCCAAATTTTGACCAGAGAACTTTGTGCTTGCAGGTAAAGTATTGGTTCATACGTTTGGAAACATCATCTCATTTCACTAATTAAAAGCAAAAGGTTCATAAGAGATTGAATACAGATGTAAATTTAGACAGCAGCTAGTGAGACATCAATTTCAACAGAAATATTTATATGAAGTCAATATTTGATTTTTTTAATTAATGAATAATTTAGATAATTATTAATATATAATAAATATATACCAAGGCTTTGTGACAAATTATCACCACTATCCATCACCATGCATAATTGTGTAATTTATAATTTGATCAAAGCCGAGCTGACAGCCGTTTGTCGGGCTGTGTGAAATGAAAGTGTGAGGCCTGCACTGATTAGCTGAAGGTCAACTGCCAGCATCATTATGGGTGCAGGAGCTCAGTCAAATTGAGCTCAATCAAAGATCTGACGTGTCTGTCAGCAGACGCCCTCTACTTCACATAACTGCTGGAAGAAAGCGTCTTTCCTGTGTCCGAACACGTATCTGATCAGATGCATGGATGGAATACTAATGCAACAAATTAGCTACAGCGCTGATGGAAACATCATCATATAGATTTCACATTCAGCATGTGTGATCGACATTCACCAGGCCACCAATTACAGTGGGATTAGCATGATAATTATTCTTCTAATTGTAGCATAACATGGTATACAATACTACTGATGAGTGAAACAAGATAATGAACAAGATACAGCCTAATTGCATATTGGTTAACATTAACCAATAGGTCGTACGGCATTGGTGAAGTAAAATAACAGACAGATGGGACTGTTTTCGTCAAAAGTATAACAGCACTATGTCGGAGCACTTGCCCATACAGATATGGCTCTGACAGACACGTTATAATATTTTTTACAATTTATTTTTGGCACTTTTTCCAAACGTGTTCGACACTCGGGACAGTTGACGGGCCAGTGCTGCATCATCACAAAAGTTTAATTGAGTTCTCTTTCATGTCGTCTTGTGCTTGAAAAGACATACTCAAACAAAATGAAGTCAAAATGCCTATCTTGGCAAGTATCCTTGCAAACAGTCAGTTATGTCTTAACTGAACATAAACAGTTAAATAATATGCACATGTAACAATATATTGAATCCGTGCATTAGCTCTTAAAGTGACAGCAGCCTAATAAACCTGTTGCCGTCTGTGTTTTTAATGTTAATCAAACAACAAAAGACAAATAACAATCATTCATTCCTCTTGACTGAATAACTTTAATAAGGATCAATCTATGTTTCATGGTTTGTAAATTTTTACATGACAGTGAGTTAAGCTACATGACTGAGTAAATGACGATAAAATTTGAACTATCTTCTTTAAGCCGTGGTCACTTCTCAAGGCCTGCTTGAACATGCATGTGTGGAAAGTAGAGGGAGTAAATGGAGGGGTCTGATGTAAAACCAGGTGCTCCAGGCAGTTGGTGAGGTACAAAATGGCCTATAAAAATTCCCGAGGGACAGGGAATTTACCGCCACCATCTGAGCACGGAGCAGAAACATAGCTCCAGGCTTGTGCAAGCCGTCAGCCTCAGAAATGACTCGCATTCATTTCCCAAAGCCAAGCGTTTCCCTTAAAGCACTAACTCAAAAGAGAAGGTCAAAAGTGATAATTGACCTTGACAGGAAAAAACAGCTCAATCAAAGTAGAATAATAATGTCAAATTTCCCAGTAGCCCTTCTCAAAAACTACACCGTCTGTAGTACATTACACCACCGATCGCACACTGCAGGAAATTGAGCTATAAAAGGAGACAATTCAATTGCTATCACAGCATGAGACACATCTTGAGGTCTCAAAATACTTAAGGCTGAACATAAATGAGGGCATTGTGAGGGACTTCGTCTGTAATGCTGTGAAATCTAGAATATGTCAGAAGTTTGCGGCTTTCATCTTGCTGTGAGGAGGAAACTCCAAAGATTCGAGAGAGAGAGAGAGGGAGAAAGGGAGAGGGAGAGAGGCATAACAGTGCTGCTCAACCCGTCTCATATCTTCCTATCTTTTAAAAGAGACCGCTGTATAATCTCAGATTAAACAGACACTCCTTTTTTAAGAGCACAAATCGTATAAATCTTATAAAGCCCTGTTAAAAGAAAAGTGAGATTTTGGTATAAAAAGTCAAGTTATTGAAATCATAGTTTAAATGAATTTAAAAAAAGAAACATGATTATTTCTCTCCTACAGAGGTCATTCAAAACCTTATGCGTTGGGATATACTCATTAACCCCCTATGCATTGAACTGTGCGTTTCAGCCATATTCCTTATTTTTTTTAGCAATTCCATTCTACACCTGAGGATGGCAGTGGTGTGCTTGTTTTCAAATGAAGAAATCAGACCAGAGATGTTGCAAGTACAGTGCCTAATTAGTAAAAAGTAAAAATAATTGATGGAAAAACACATACTGAAATAGATTGCAGGGTACATATCAAGGTCAATAACTCTTTTGAAGATTTAATTGTTCATCTTGAACTAAAACATTAATATATTAGCTAAACCTCTCCTGGTATTATTGTGAGTAAACACCAAGACAGAATTTTCTTAATTTCTTATACATGGCTGTGTCAAAATAATAAAAATAATAAAACAAACTTTAAATCAATCAACTTAGATCAGTATATACTACCAGTCAAAAGTTAATTACGATTTTGTAATTGTTTTTGAAAGAAGTCTCTAATGATCACAAATAGGGCTGGGACGGTTACCGCATTACCGCATTACCGCGGTCACGTGACTCCAACCGTGGGTCTGAGCTCGTCACCGTCATCACCGCAAAAAAAAAAAAAAACATTGGCCTGCACATGTGTGAATGTTGTGTCTAATGACATGGATTCATTGATTCTAATGACATGGATTATGTTTAATGATAGTGTCTTACATGGATTCAAGGTTTTCTAAACAAAACTTATCATCAAAAGATGGAGCAAATCCGACCTTTCGCGAGTTGAGGAGCGCAATGTTCCATGACGCATAATAACATTCCATTCGTATTAGAGATGCGCGGATGGGCTATTATTATTTTATCCGCAACCGCATCACAAAACTCATCATCTGTCCGCCATCCACCCGCACCAACGTTTTTTGATAAATTTTCGAAACCGCATCCGTGGCGCTGACTGTATTAAGGTCTATGAGCAATGCAAGGCGCTGCTGCCGCGAGGCTAGAAAGCTCTTGGCTGCTCTAGAAAGATCCAATGCAGCAAAGATATTTAAAGGCTAAAGTCCCTAGTATATTGGCTATGTTGTGTCCCCAGAATATCAGCAGTGAACTCCGTCTCCGATCGGCGCACAGGGATAAATATAAATAAGTAAAGCCTATAACGCACATCGGCAAACCTGACCTTACCTGACTAGGCTACCGTAGCCTAAAATTGTATCATTTCGTTTCGAATTTTGTTTAAAAGTAGACATTTAGGCCTACGCCGAGTTTCGGTTCATTTATAAGATGAGCTCCAGTTCACGCGCAAGAGATCGCACCGGCACTTCCACGTCCTCCTGATTATATGTCTGCTATATTTGCTTCTTATTTTCTTAATTCCAGGCAATTAGTTAATGAAACAGTGATTAAAATGAAGGTACAATTTATACAAAACGAAATTTAATTTAAAGAAAGGCTTTCTACAAAACAAAACTTAATAAAGTGGTCAAAATCGTGTATTTAAAGCGGTTTACCGCCATACCGCGGGAAAATCTTGCTTTTCAACCGCGGTTAGAAAAAATCCATACCGCCCCAGCCCTAATCACAAAGGCTGTATTTATTTGATCACAAATACCATAAAAACAGTAATGTTGTGAAATGAGTTTACAATTTAAAAGAAATGTTTTCTATTTCAATACATTTTGAAATGTAATTTATTCCTGTGAGGCAAAGCTGAATTTTCAGCATCATTACTCCATTCTGTCACATGACCCTTTAGAAATCATTATACTGATTTGCTGCTCAGTTATAATTAATGCTCAATTATTATTAATGGTTCTTATAATTAATGTCATCAAAATTGAAACCATGATAAATTTTCCCTCAGGATTCTTTGATGAATGGAAAGTTCAAAAGAACAACACTTATTAAAAAATATAAATTTATGTAACACGCTTCTGAAGACTGGGGTTATGGCTACGACTTTATACACAAAAAAAAATCTTAGTTATTCCAAACGTTTGTTTGAAAGTCTGTCTATGTGAGTCCATCCATCCATGCCTCTTAGAAGCAAAAAAAACAATGAGGGATGGGACAGTGGTTTTGGTAAATTCTGTGTTGAAAGAGAATGAACTGCTATGGTATAACCCAATCTCAGCTTCAGGAGCAAAGGCGATTGCTGCAATTAACAAGTCGGCACAGACTCTCACAACTTGCTGTCGTCATGGCAACCCCATGGCATAGCTTTTATTTACTGATGAGCTAAATCGGAAGGAAACAGCAAAAACCACTTGTCTGTAGCTGAGGGAATGAACCAATGAACCGTGCAAACGATGCAAAATTGAACCGCACCTGAAGCTCCATGCTTAGCCTTCTGCTGCAAACACAGGACTGAGTCTCAACATCAACAGAATACAAACACAGGGTGGACGGAGGAATGCATCTGCTCCTTTTTTACATATTCCACATCAATTTTGGTGTAAATGTGCAAAACAGAGCTCAGAGTACACACTTACTGGCATATACAACTCATAATCGAATGAACCAAAACATTTAATAAACGAACACACAAAGGCGTGATATGAGGGGTTTGTTAATGAGAGGTGTTAATATTTTGATGAGCTTTCTGCGAAGTTCTGCATGAGCAGATTCTGTATGGCCTGATGATAGGTTATAGAAAAACCACACACAGGTGGGCATGATACGGACACAATAGAGCTCTGATGAATGGCTTACTATTATCCAAACAAAAGCCTTTCCCCTCTTAAATTAACTAACGTAGGGGAAAAAACTGCATTGGTATCTGTTCCTTATAATCGTGCAAAAGTTTGTAGTAGTGAAACTAACCCTTAATGCTTTTCCTAAATTATAAAAATTCACATCCCTATCAAATACTGATGATGAAAAAGGGAAATGTGTGTTGCTAAACTAAAATACTTACAATTATAACATCCAGTTATGCTTAAAATCTAGATAATGCACGAGAGATCTTTTCCTCAAAGCCACCGGGTGAGTGGGGAAGTCAGATTTGGACTTTAGTTATGCAGCTCCATGTGTGATTTGACTGACAGGCGGAACATTTGAAAAGTAACTTCTGTGGTAATGAGATAACATATAGTTCTACAGAAATTCTTTCGACACAGCAGTGAGGCAAATTTAAGCAGATTAACTGAAACAACACACCAAGAGCCCATTATTCCAATAGCGTCAGCACACTTCGCTAAACAGCACAGAGAGGGAAACTAGCATGGAAATAATTGTCATCAAATTGTCAATTTTTATTTTCCTCTTTTCATATAGCTTTATTAAAAGTCAGCATCCCATCCCAATTTTTGCAGTCGCTTCATCCACAGCAGAACAGAGGAAGTGGGATGCGCTTTAGCAGTGGGTGAAATGCGATGGTTTCCCTCAGCGTTGTGGGTGAAGTGTCCAAAAATTGACTGCAGTGTGTGAGAATCGTCGCAAGTCAGTCTATGAGCTTCTACAGAAACAGCTTTTGCTGCAGGGTTCAGCTAATGACCTGAATCTGCCTGACAGTTACTAGCAGTCACACTCCATTTGTTACACACTCTTACTGTCTAATGGAAACTGTTTACAACATCTCAAGCATCAACATACTGAGATGCTCTAATATTTTGACATTATTTGAATGAAAACAAACAAAAAATAAATGTCTCAAATTAGCAATATTTATTATAAATGTATTTTAATATTTATAATTATTTATTATTATTATATTACTCTACTGTTCAAAAGCTAGGGGTCAATTGATACTTTTATTATGAAAGTATTAGTCCTAGTATTAATATCTAGTTCAGTCATGAAACTCTAGAGGGCGCAATCTAACAGGTCCTTTACATGCAATCTGCAAGCAATCACATCATTTCAGCATGGCACAAGCTGAATGGCCTCTGTTGATCCTGCAGCCAATAAGATTGCTTGCTCAACATTTAAATAATCTGTTTAGTTCTGCAGCACGCTATCAGTTACTCTAAGGGTACTTTTACACGACAACGATATGCTTACAACGGAGAAGTTTTTCCTTTGAGTTTTCCGCGTAAAGACGACACCTAGTCAAAACGATCCCCACTCACATGGATCCACGAAAACGACTAAAAACGCTGTATTCTGCTGCCAGGCCATTAGATGGCGATGAAACACTATTAACTGAACACGTAATATGGATGTGCATGACGTCATCATCTTCAGAGATTCGCATTTTTGTTGTTTACACGGAGACAGTTTTCAAAAACCCGTTTTCAAAAGTTTGCGTTTTCAGGCACCCAAAACGCTGTGGTCGTGTAAACGAACAACCAAAACGCAAAAAGATTTACGTTTTAGTTGAAAACGCTGACGGTTAAACAGCCCTTAAAACCCTCCACCTGCCTATATCTGCTACAGGATTTATGTATGACTATTTATGCAGCAGCACAGCAGAACAAGTCCACCAAGACCAAATACATTACCGTTGCCATATTCAATAACATGCTAAAACTATTCCAGAGAGTTGTCATGATTGAATTATACTTTTATTATAAAAGTATTGCAACGGTTTAGTGAATTCACCCTTGTGTCTTATATCCCAAACAAATCAGCCTCAGTCAACAGAGCAGCCACCTAGCAGAGTACTATAGTGAGAGTAAATTAAACTTGGGGAAGGTCAGGGAAGACGGTGGAGGTTCCTGCATCATGAACAGGCGCACGCGTCAAAGAGCGAGCTCACCAGCATAGCACATCACATTAGCAGCTCAGAGCCATTCCATTTGAGCCTCTGATCCATCTCAGAAGACCAAATTACATTTGACTGGTGGTCCCCAGACAGTGCCACTTGACTTGCTGCGACAAATGTGCAATTTTTTTATCTGAAGCCACCTGCTTACAGGCCATCTCTCTGCTAGCACAACGAAGACATGGGAGAGTGTGTGTGCACGTCTGGCACATCCAGCTACTGGACACACTTAAACAAGTATTAATATCTATAATAAAAAAATGAAATAGAGGGAAGGAACACTTCAATCATTCTGAAATTCAATTCTGAGATGGAAGTTGTCCAGAGTTGCCCATACAGATCCAATGATTCGGGCCAGATCCAATGAAATGTGCTTATAGGCATGTACGGGAGCTTTGTAAAGGAATAATGTTTCCAGAGGAAACCCCTTAGTTTTCAGCAAACAAAGCCAACCCAGATAAAAGAAACAGTGTAAGATTCAGGCATATTACTTCTGTCTATTATTCAGTTTTGGCTCTTCATACAGGTCTTGTGCATTGGCCTCGTACAACTACAGTACCATTTCCCCTCCTTTCAGCTTTCTGAAAGTAAACTCAGTCGAGGCAGGGTCACAGAGGTCTTAATTCAATTCCACAGCACTTTCTGAGGATGTATTGTAAAGGATTTTGTTTCAGTCTCTCCCTGTATTTGTTGTCTTTTTGCAACTATTCAGGCATGTGCAGGGGGTTATGCACATGCCCTTTGTCAAAACTAATCAAAAGTGCCCTTCTCAAACAAATATCAATAATAATATTGTGGTCAATAAAACAAAATGCATTTGATTATAATTAACATGACACCGTGTACAAAACTAAAGTAGCCTACATTCACGTTTATTTTCACGTTTCTGTCAATCTGAGATCGGTGTCGTTGCCACAACGCGTTGCTAGGTTGCGTGTCTTGCTTCGGACAAGGGTCTAAAACTCCGGAGTAGTGTGTGTGGACGGCAGGCTTAACCGTAGCAAAAGTTATGTAAATGAAAATGCACTAGTGTAAACGTAGGTATTCCACAGTCTGCTCGGGAACCGATGCTCTTGAGCCAAATTTAGTTATTTCAGTGAGTATATGGCTCGACGGCAGGAAGGAATAAACCAAACTATTTTAAACGTTTTTTTTCAATAATAAAAGGTAGTGTGTCGATTAAATAAAAAAATCCACATATCAAATATTTTAATATATTACATAATATTGTAATATACAGTAATATATTGCCTGTTTGTCATAATACACCGGCCAATCGTTATCTGGCACAAGAAGTTAAAATTTCATTGGACAATGTGAAGTGGAGCGGTAATTTTCCAGTCATTCATAAATCGTTTGAAAATTAGATTAGGAAAATTAGGACAGACGAATTTACATTTATGAAGCGAATCTGAATCTGCGTCGTTTAAACAATGGATGCGAATTGACTACAAAGCACTGCACAAAACCAGCACCAAAAGTCGCATTAATGGTGAGTAGTATTAAAGTCACTTTTAATTTAGTCTATGTATATTGATACACCGTTTACCATTTCATCAAACTATCATAGTTGGTTAAATGAAGCCCAGGCGCCACCTTCATGCCTATTGTGTGAAGTGTAGGTGGACAACAACACGCGACGCGGTGACGTGAAATGACTTTAACATTTTTGATAATTATGCAGCAATAATATAATAGTACAGTAGCCTACTAGTCAAAAATTTGGACAAATTACTATTTTTGTGTTGTTTTTTCTCTTATGCGCATCAAGCTTGCATTTATTTGATCAAAAATACAGAAAAATATTATTACAATTTAAAACAATGGTTTTCTATTTTAATATACTTTAAAGCTGGATTTTCAACAGCCATAACTCCAGTCTTCAGTGTCACACGATTTTACAGAAATCATTCTAATATGCTGATTTATTATCAATGTTAAACTGTTTTTTTTTTAACCTGTGATACTTTTTTCAGGATTCATTGATGAATAAAAAGTTAAAAAGAACAGTATTTAATTAAAATATAAATTATTTCATAAGTCTTTACTGTCACTTTTGATCAATTTAGCACATCCTTGCTGAATAAAAATAGCCTTTTTTTTTAAATAAAAAAGAAAGAAAATTACTGACCCCAAACTTTTGAACGGTAGTGTATATTGGTACAAAATATTTCTATTTTAAATAAAGAAAAAAAGTATCAAATGTTATAAGTATATTAATAGAAAACCATCATTTCAAATTGTAGTAATATTTCACAATATTACAGTTTTTTTTTCCTCTGTATTTTAGATCAAATAAATGCAGCCTTAATGAGCATAAAGGGCTTCTTTCAAAAACATTAAAAATAGTAGTGTTCGCACGTCCCTGATTGTTTCGCATTTTTTCCATGTCTGGCACATTATTTTGGCAAATTCTTTTTCTTTTGACTCACTGAAGGCTTGTCAGAGTTGTTTGATGGCACAGCAGTCAGTATGATGACTCACTTTTGCTGATGTAATTTTGCTTTTCTGGTGATCTTTAATATTAACATTAATAACAGTGCCGCTGCTAGCCATTTTGGTGCCCTAAGCATAATTCCTTTATGATTGCAACACCAAAATTAGATAATCAATAGACAAAACCACAATATAACCATCCTTTTTTGCAAAGGCCTTATTAATTAAACTTACCCGTTTAGCGGGACATAGTTATTTATAGTGTTGGGAAAGTTACTTTTAAAGGTAATACATTACAAATTACGTTACTCCCTAAAAATAACTAATTGCGTAACTTTTTATGGAAAGTAAAGCCTTGCTTGTTTGTTTTGTTTCTTTAATAACAAAAAAAAAAGTTCTATTGTTGGCAAATGTAAAGGCCCTTTCACACCAAAAGTGAAATAAATAAGCCTCAGGCTGAAGGAAATACAAATTCTCCCCTGTACAGTAGAGGGCGCAGCTCAAAGAAACCACCAGCTGTTCTGCCATTCTGGAGTGAGGAAGAAGAAAGTTCAACACTCTTCAGCAATAAAAACAAAAAAATGAGACAAATATAACGTTTATCTAAAGACAATTTTGCTTAGTATTGTTGAACTTGATAATCGAAGGTCAGTAGCAAAGACATTGGTTAATAAAGTGAGATAAAAAACAAAGTATATTTAAGTTATTTAACATATTTAATTATTGCAGATTTGCGTAATATTCTGAGTTTACATTTCACTGTTTTTATTCATTTTGAGGAATACTGAATCTATTTTGTGGAAGTGAGATGAGTAAATAAATTTTCACATTTACACCCAGATTTACTAACAGCTTGTGTTACTCAGCGCAAACCCTATTTTGGTGTTAAAAAAATACTGTCAGGATATACTAAATACATGCAGTGAAAAAAAAGTAGCACTCATTCACTAGCATTATATGCTCCATACGTGAGTAACATTGGTTTTGATCTGTTTCACAGGATCAAGATACGCTGTTGTTGTAATGTTAGCTATAGTAAAAGGACAGTTTTGAGTGTCATTGTTTGTCTGGAGCTGGTGTGCTGCTGGTGACTAACAACAAATTCTTGCTTTTATATACTCTTGTGTACTGCATGTTGATTTTTTGCTCTTCCTTACTGTTTGCTTGTAATATTCGCTTTATTTTTTGCTTCGCTTCAGGTATGATAAAGATTCATCCACTATTGCATTGCGTTTTCATGCATTTTGACTGTGGACAAATGAAGGGATTTGTATGTTTATTTGGGTTGATTCAAAAATCAGCAGCGTTTCTCAAAAATCACTTACTGCACCTTTAAATGATACTAACCAACCATCCGAGAAATCTCACTGGTGTCAACAACTAAAACAAGCTTTGTAAAAACATCTGAACACAAATAGACTACACAGGAAAATGGCGAGTTTCCTGTCGGCTTGCCAGCGTTGCGAGAAAATGCCAAACCTAATAGTGTGGGTGCATGGATCACATTCTAACATCAGTGCGTTTCTTAGGCACTGAAACCACATTTTAACCTCTTCTCTTAAATGTCCACTCGCAAACGGCTGCCATGTTTCTGAAGGAATGCCAAAGAGATATTAAAAGCAGCTTCAGGAATGAAACACCTCGTAGGATTTCCTGCAGCAGGTTGAGTGAGCTGATAAGGGCTCGCTTGCTGTAAAAGGGCGGCCGATCAGTCATCAGGTACCGGGGAGGAGGGGACAAAGCCATAAAGCCTATCCAAACCCTGTGGACACACCTCAGTAGTGCTGAAAACAGTTTAGCTACAACACAACACAAGCACAAAAGAAATCGGAGGACTGTAAAACCTTTGCACTGCTGTCAGTGCACATATACACGTACGCAACTAGCAGCAAGACAGCTACACACACAACAACAAGCAGATAACTCAATGCAAGCTAATTAACTTAAACACACTCCACCACAATGAAGAAAAACAACATGTGATATCCAGCTGTTGCCTCATCTTCCTTAATGACACACCCAAGAAGATTATTACACTTAGTTTGCAACTAAATACGATTGTCATGTGCTCACAAATTGAGAAAGTTGAGTAAAAGACGACAGAGTGCCGCTAAATTCACCTTCACTCTTACTCATCGAGAGACAGATGGGCACTACTAGTGACTGAATCATCATATTCAATATTTTGGTTTAGTGTGGGCCGCTTAACCAACACAGAGCTGAGTGAGTTTAAGCTAAGAAAAACATTCTCGTTTCAGCAGAATCCTCTCCATGTGCCAGCAGTCAAGTGGGAATTGCACACCTGTGTCACTGATCAAATGTTTTCCAACTTGGACTCAATGTCGAGCCAAGACTCTATGACCTTTTAAATGTGTTACTAGGGTCTAGTAAGAATTTTGTTACTTAAGAAGGGCAAAATTAATCACAATAAAAACAAAATTACAATATGCCTGTGATTATTAAATTGGAATGTATGCAATTTAATTAAATAAAAACGTTTTTCTTTCAGAGTGAAGCACAGCACTGTGGGGTTTTTTAAACATTTTTTTTATTTTATACATGTGAGCCGTTCATGATATAGTGTCAGTGTCTCACAGCAGCTCCGTTCAGAGCTTTTTTTTTTTTTTTAAAAGTGTCATTATGCAAAATATCCACCTGCAGAATTCAGCCATCAACCAATCCGAATGAAGTATTCCAGAGAGTTGTGAAATAAAATAATACATTTAAAGTTGATAAGAGGCTTGTTATGGCTGGAAATAAGTCAACTGGTTGCAAGTCAACAAAATGAATGTGTAAACATGAGCACACAGATACTAAGGTGTCATAAATTGATACATGACACTGAAACTTATTTTATCTCTTGGAAAAACAAGAGAGAAGACGTATAAGTCTTAAAAGCAAGCTTATAAGCAAGACTTATAGGTCTAGGACCTCTTTGTGCATACTTCAGCACTAAAATGAATCAATAAAAAAACAAAGCTGCAGCTTTTTTTCCTGACAAGTCTGCATCTAAAAATATAGTCTACTATGTGTTTCACTAGAAAGAAACAGCCTATCAGCGCAGAGAGATGGTGAGCCGGAATTGGAATGCATACTGCAGAAATGTGAAGGTCAGCATACTTACATCTCAGTCTCATATTCTTCACTGTCTTTGTCATTCTTCTTGTCTGGCACTTCATTTGCAGACTGGTGCTTCTGAACTATCCTCATGCCTCCTCCTACTTTCACTGCCACAAATTAACAAAAACAAATTCAGAGTTTTTTCCTGCATTTATAATATAATGTTATAAAATGAGAAATTACATTAATCACAAGCGTCTATTTAGTGTGCAACCGTTTTCCCTTGGCCTACTTTAAGGGTCATTACACATGTTGTTATCTGATTTTCTTGTGTACTTTACACCCCACTGAAAGATATGCTGACGAAGTGAAACACAATGTGAAATCACACATTTACGCCACGTGAAAGGAAAAATATGTGGAGTAAAAAACTATGCCATGTGTCACAAACGTGGTTGATCATAACAAACATTTTTCTGTTATAGACGACTGACTACTTGTGGCATGCAATGTGTAAGCACTTCCTATCAGCTCAACCCTGGACTATTTCTGGACTAAATTCTGCAATTTTAGTCTGTTTTTGTCAGATGCCTTTTATGGCTCATCCCAGCCCTGTAAAAAAATAAAATAAAATATATATGCATTTCTATACAAAAATAAAAAAAAATCTAAATATACTTGGTATATTGTTCTTATTCTCTCCCCACATCAATTCCTAACATTAAAAACTGTTAAAATAACATACACTAACCACTTCCAGAATGGAACTCTTTAAATAGTCAAGCCTGTTACTATCCTTTCGGACAATAAACGAACTGTACTGAGCAATGGGAATAGTAGAAATATCAGCATTAAAATATTTGTTTTTCTAAACCCCCCCCCCAAAAAAAATCTAGAAGTGTCAGGGCCCTGAGCACAAGGTAAATTGAACTGGCATCCCTTTCACTTTTTGTTTTTCTAGGACAAAGCTACATCCCAACAAATTAGGCCCAATATAATTTATAAGCATTAAGAGATCTGATGCAATGTCTAAAATCTACAGAGATGCAAAGAAAAGCACATTTTCTATATAAAAATGATCCACTAATGTTAGACCTCCCAGCAGAAAAACAACAACAGCTAAGCAATAGCATGGATTACCAGCAGGGAGATGTCCAGCTTTGGTCTCGGTTTTCTCTTTGGGCGGCGATGACATGACTGCTGTCAAGCGCTTCTTCCAAAGAGTCGCTTCTTTGTCTTCAAAATAAAAACAATCCTTCTGTTTCCTGGATGAAAAATATCGCAGATAACTGTCGACTTCGTCAACGTGGCTTTTCCCTGCCCATTGTTTGGCAACGGTGCGTGATGACGGCAGTGATCGCTCCAACCAATAAGAGCGTTTATTGAGAAAGGACGTTCCTCCTCTTTTCTATGGAAAGTCTGATGGAACATACAGGGAAAATCCGAAAATACAAATCTGCATGCGCTATGTAACTTTGATTTATAAACCCACAGTTCGCATATTTTGGAATCAGGTGATAAATAGAGGGAAGAAATGTTATTTTATTTTCATCAAAACAAAAAATAGCAAGAAATTTAAAGTTAAAAATTTAAAATGAGAAAAAAGCACCCCTAAAGAAATCAGTAGTAAAATCATGCAAATATTACTCACATGAGATGAAATCATTATTATAAGCTATCAATACACTCGGTTTAGATTCATGAAGGCTAAAAAAAATAATGTCTGGAAAATGTTAGCAGACATAACCTTTAACAACATGAGTTATTTATGTCTGTTTGCTTAACTCAAGAACATTGCTGAAAGTGTGAGTGGTCAAATAGACAGCATATCACTACTTCACCAGATGAATCTGGGTTTGAAGTAAAGAAAACACACTGTTCTCATAAAAAAATACAATGAACATAATTAACATTTAGGCCTACACTATGGGGAAAAATTAATCATGTCAGTCTTCACAAGTAGGCCTACCATAATGGAGTTCCCTTAAATAGACAATGAGGAACGCATATTTTAGATCAAAATCCTTAAATTTAATATTAACCCATGTGTTATTGTGTGCAGAATCATATCATACCAAAGTGCCAAAGTTTGGCCCAACTACTGTAAGGCTATCTGAGTAAGAGGCTGTGATGCAAACACAATTTCTTAGTATGGTTTGTAAGTATCAGTAAATCAAGTTCTGTTCTTCACAAGTGCATAAAGCAGTTCTTCAATAGATACATCTCAGATGTGTGCCCTATTGCAAGTTCAACTGGCATCTGATGAATTGTGTTGATGAATTTACACTGAGGTGAATCATGACCACTAGATGGGAGACTAATGCTTTAATAAATGACAGGAGTCTTCATTTTGAAACAAGCCGTACAACTGCATGGAATTGCACTTTTTAGGCAGCTGGTAAAATAATGAAAACACCATTCAAATCGATATACTGTAGAGTTTATTGTGATGGAGTAGAATTATTTGCAGCATCAACTGTTATAGCTGTTAGATTCTGCCCATAGTTGCTAGGTGAAGTGTATCCCATCATATATGAAAGGAAATACATCCTCACTGACCACAAAAAGCCATGTGGTTCTGGGTTTAATGAACAGTTGTTGTATAGTGAAAGGCAATAAAACAGTTATGAATTATGGTTTAGGGGACCTACAAGCTTCTGATATGAGCCTGGTAGAGGCAGCATGTGATCATGATCTTTCATTCACAGGTTGAGCTGTATTGTGCAGAAAGAATTGTGCCATATGACGTCAGACTCTGTCAATAATGTGGACGTATCATGGGATATTGATGGGAGCTTTATGTAACCCTGCATGCTCTGATAACCGAATCATTCGGATTAATATGAAAAACCTTTTGAGATTGTGTTCCTCTAACAGTGACAACCTGAAATGTCCGCAAATAATTTTACCCCCTTCTTTTCTTATTTGAATATTTTCACATATTACAGGACAATTAAGCACACCCCTCCCCCAACTCTCATCACATCTAGTAATATATCTCAGTATTTTAAAATAATGATCACTGTAGCCTAATAGTCATATCTGATAGAATTACAGTAAAACTATTATTTTGCTATTATTTACAATAAAAAAAAAATCAAATTTCACATTAAAAATTAAACTAAAATGACTAAATCTAAAATATTTTAAGAAATGTGCAGTGTTGGGGAAAGTTCCTTTTAAAAGTAATTTAGCAATATTTCACTACTCCCTAAAAGTAACGTGAAATAAATAAAGCAAAGGAAATGCAAATTCACGCCTGTACAGTAGAGGGCGCAGCTCAAACAAACCTGCAGAAGAACAGGACAAATTAAAAAGAAACACAAATGGGATGTTTATCTAAATAAAATCATACTAGCTTATTAGTATGTTTGAATTGGGCAAAGAGGCTAAAACTTATTCTTAATAATATAATAGATGAGTGCCAATCAGGTTTTATGCATCAAATACATATTTCTAATAATATACGCTTGATTTTTGACTTGTTGGATTATTCAGACCTTATCTCTACTGATAGTTTTATACTCTTTCTTGACTATTATAAAGCATTTGATTGCTTAGAACACGAATTTATGTTACAAGCTCTGCACAGATTGGGTTTCGGTAATTTTTTTGCAAATGTATTAAAATGCTTTACTGTAATGGTAATAGCTCTATCCGACTCAATAATGGCACCTCTCCTAGGTTTTTTTTAAAGCGTGGTGTAAGACAAGGTTGCCCCATTTCCCCATATCTTTTTCTAATAGCTACACAATTTTTAAATTTGCGTATTAAAGAGAGCCCTGTGAAGGGAATTTCTATTGCTGGTACAGAATTGATTATTAGCCAACTGGCAGATGATACAGCATTGTTTCTAAGAGATGCCTCTCAGATCCCAATTGCTTTAACCTCTCTTCAGTCCTTCTCTAATGCATCTGGCCTTTTGCTTAATATTAATAAATGCGAATTACTCCCGATTAAAAAGTGTGCTGCAACTTCTATCTCAAACATTCCCATCAAAGAAAGTGTCACCTATTTAGGAATAAAAATAATAAAAGATACTAAACTAAGATGTCAGATGAATTTTAGTTCAGTTGTGGAGAAAACAAAAAAAAATGTAACCTTTGGTTGTTAAGAGATCTATCTTTGAAAGGCAGAACTCTGCTTACTAAAGCAGAAGGGATTTCCCGCTTATCCTACGCTGTTCAGTCTTTATTTGTGGATAAATCTACTTGCAAGTTGATTGATGTAATGTTGCTCAAATTTCTTTGGAAAAATAAAACTCATATTAGAAAATCAGTTATTTTAAATTCTTATAATAAAGGTGGCTTAAATTTCATAGATTTTGATTCTCTTAACAATACCTTAAAAATTAATTGGCTTAAACGTTTCCTTCACAATCAATCTTCTATTTGGAGCATAATCCCAAGATATATCTTTTCTCAATTAGGAGGTATACATTTTCTTTTAATGTGCAATTATTCAGTTAGTAAACTTCCTGTCAAACTTTCCAATTATCATCAGCAGATGCTTATGGCTTGGAAACTTATTTTCAAGCATAATTTCTCGCCACACAATTTTTTAATTTGGAACAACTGTAATATTCTTCATAAGAGGAAATCTTTATTTCTTGAAAACTGGTTCAATAATGGAGTGATGTTAGTAAACCAGCTATTTGATAGTGATGGTAATTTATTTACTTATTCTGATTTTGTTTCAAGATACCAATTCCCAGTATCTAGTAAAGAATTTAATATAGTTTTCAAGGCCATCTCTTTGGGAATCTGTATGCTGTTTAGAAACAATAATAGTGCTACAGTGACTTCTGTTTCTCCCCCTAGCCCTGAATCCACTGTGGTTGGTTCTATTTGTTTTTCAATACATAAATCCAATTATAAAATTAGGTCATTATTTTCAATCACTTCAATTCCTTCCTCCATTTCTTTTTGGAATAACCTTTTTGATGATATTAAATGGTCATTTGTTTGGTCACTTCCTCAGAAATTCTTTCTAACAAATAAAGTTAAAGAAATATCCTATAAAATTATTCAAAGATTTTATCCAGTTAAATACTTTTTAAAGAGATTTAGAAGTGATATTGATACTTCCTGCTCTTTTTGTGAAGCCTCCTCTGAAACTGTTGATCATTTGTTTTGGGAATGTCCTTTTACTCGGTCTTTCTGGAACAATATTGATGCTCTGATTGTCCAAAAGGTTTTTTGTAACTTTTCTTTATCATATAGACACATTCTTTTTGGGTTTTATGTCAAAGACAAGAATCTAATTAATGCACGTTTTTGTATAAACCTTCTTTTATATATTGGAAAGTTTCATATCCATAAATGTAAATATATGAAAAGTAAACCCCACTTTAGCTTTTTCAAAGAAGAATTGAAGATGTATTTCAATACAATTTCAACTTCTGTTAACAAGAAAGCAATGAAAACATCCAGAATTTGTACCATGTTTAATATTGTCCCTTAATGTTTTTTATTTTTTGTGCCCTCTTCTTTCTTCTTTCTGTCTTCTCTTTTTCTTTTTAAGGCTATTGTTGAATAGATTTAAATTTCTTTCACATTTCCTCTTTTAATGTATTCTGAACGTATACTAATGTATTGTCTTGTTCTGTTTGTTTATATTGCAAAAAAAAAAAAAAAAAAAAAATTTTGGATCATTGAAGGTCAGCGAAATATTCTGTGTTTGTATTTCACTGTTTTTATTCATTTTGAAGAATACTGAATCTGTTTTTGTGCACGTGAGATGAGTAAATGCATGATGCATGAGTATGCATGAGTAAATGCATTTAACATTAGTCTAGAACTACAATAAGCATCATGTTTACGCAGCGGACTCACAACTCTTCTGCACTTACTTTTGATTTCTCTCAACATGGAAACAGGAGAGCTGTCAGTCAATAAATGAGAAAACAAAGTGCGTTACTTATTTGAAACAATGCGTTACTCTTACAAGTTATTTGAAAAAGGTAATCTGATTACATAACTTGTGTTACTTTTAATGCGTTCTCCACAACACTGCTAATATGTACACTTAAAGGGTAAATAAGGTACAAAGATGTACCTTTTGAAAGGCTTCTGCCCCAGTGTCAGCTTCTGTACATTTTCCCTTTTCCTGAGAGTGTATTTCACATTACAGTAATGAGAATTGTGGAGCAGAATGAGCTTAATTGTTCTGAAAATAATGTTACAATGCATAAAATCTTTATGGTCCTATATACATTTTTTTTTTTTAACCTAGACTCCTCTTCATATTCCCCTTCATGCAAAAGAAGCTATTGGTCATTTTGGAAGGAAACAACACTGATGTAATCAGATCTGGCACAAAGGGGTAGCGTCTGACATTCACAGATGCCTATTAAGCTAACAACCCTGTTCAGTCCAAAATGAATCCTGACGAAAATTCATTTTCCCTTCATGAATAATTTAATCTGCAGTTGGATGATGATTCTTTTGTTTAACTTTTGTCTACACAGAACTTGATTTTGTGGCAAATCTGCATTTTAGGGGATTCTATTCATGGATGTGTCACTGTCAACAGTAGGAAAGAGAGATGGGTTTCGAGTTTCTTGCCATATTTGTCCTGGCATAAAATTAATCACATTGTTGAATTGAAGACCTATTTTCATGCCACATTAGATTATAATCCCACAGTGTGAGGCGGCACACACTGGAAATGAAACTTTGGATATTGAACACTTAATCATTGCAAGGATTCAGGGGAAATTGAGCTATTCTGCACAGCCTCTGAATTTAATTTTACAACTTCACACAGCGCCGAGGGGACGAGACAGCGAGTGTCTGACTCTGAGTCTTGCATTGAAATATTTAACCTGTGAGTCAGTAACATTTATAGGCTATAACTGAGACAAGTGCTCTATAATTGCCAACATTCAGACTAATATCTTAGAATTCAAGTGTCCAAACAATGTTAATCTAATAACGTTAACGTTATCGACTCTAATGTTTGTAAATCTAGACAAATCCAATTATGGTATTTTGTAAATGGTCCAGGACTCAAGATAAGAAGACTTTGGTTTATATGCAAGACTGAAGAAAAAAAAAACATTTTTGAACAATTTTGTTCCTGTAGTACTGTGCATGTCAAGAAGTGTCCTGAAAATAAGAACACATACTGCACAATACACAATATTACATATAATATTTCGGTAACACTTTACAATAAGGTTTACTTTGTTAACATTAGTGAACTACATTATTTAACATGAACTATAACAATGGACATTATTTCTACAGAAATTATGCTGGTAACACTTTACAATAAGTTTTCATTTGTTAACATTAGTTAATGTATTAACTAACATGAATTAACCATGCGCAATACATTTGTTACAGTATTTATCTTTGTTAATGTTAGTTAATAAAAATCCAGCTGTTCATTGTTTGTTTATGTTAGTTCACAGTGCATTTACTGATGTCAACAAATACAACTTTTAATTTTAATAATGTTTTAGTTAATGTAGAAAATTAAGATTAATAAATGGTGAAGAAGTGCAGTTCATTATAAGTTCATGTGAACTAAAGTAGTTTACTAATGTTAACTAATGAAACCTTATTGTGAAGTGTTACAGAAATGGGTAATCTATAAATTAATCTCAACATTTACTAATTACTTACTAAATACAAATGACTAATTAGTCATTAGATCAAAAGTTGTATTTGTAAAAATTAGCTAATGCACTAACATGAAATTTTGTATTAACCATTATTGACAAAGATTAATAAATGCTGTAAAAATAGTTTGTTCATGTTAGTTAATGCATTTATTAATGTTAACAAATTAGGCCTTATTGTATAGAGTTAACAAAATTTCTTCTGCCATTATCTTTCAAAAGTTCATTAATTCAGTAAGTTTTTTTCTTTTTTCTATCCAGCAAGGATGCAAAAGTGACAGTAAAGGCATTTACAGTGATTTTTATTTCAAACAAATGCATTTCATTTGCACTTTATTCATAAAGTATCCTGAAAAAGAACATCACAGTTTCCACAAAAATAGCAGCACAACTGTTTGCAACATTGATAATAATCAGAAATGGTTATTGAGCAGCAAATCAGCATATTAGAATGATTTCTCAAGGATCATGTGACACTGAAGACTGGAGTAATGATGCTAAAAATTCAGCTTTGCAATCACAGGAATAAATTACATGTTAAAATATATGAAACATAGAAAACAGGTATTTTAAATTGTAATAATAGTTCACAATATTACTGTTTTGCTGTAATTTTGATTAACTAAATGCAGCCTTTTGAGCATAAGAGATTTCTTTAAAAAATGAAAATGAATTTTTTTACCAGATATCGCTCAGGCAGATTTCAAGTTGTGTGTCAGAAAAGAAAAACTTTTAAAAAATAGATTTCAAGGACACTTACAAGTGTACAAATGTCTCCAATAAGACCCTCAGCGGACAGGCTGATGATATCACAATGGCTCGAGGGCAAGTTTTACTCCAGCTACTGTATCTAGCTGATGCAATATTACAGAGCAGAGCAAAACTAGAAAAACATGTGGCTTTTTCATGACTTTCACTTCAGAATCAGTTTTACAATTCCCTTAAGCTTCCATGACCATCATGACCCTCATTCTTGTGCCACAGATCAATACAAACATCTCATTTCTGTATGTTCTTCCTGCTCTCTTCAGTGCTGGATGCTGGAACTCAGTCCCTGAAAGGAGAAAAGTAATGACAATACTCACACTGACAGGAAAGGAGTAGATAGAGCCCGTCTCAAAAGACTAAATTTAAGGTGCCTGTTTCTTAATCCCCATAATGCCTCACCAGGCATGAGCCGCCACATCCTCCTTCACTAAGAGAATCCATGTGCTTATTTATTTTGTCTCCTGCTACAGGTAATAAGAGTTCCAGGCCCTCTCTTCACGTCTGTGTGCCCATGTGCGAATTGTTCGGTAGCCTAAATCGGCGCAAAAGACCCCTGTTGTACACCATGCAAAGCCTGCTGGGGATGTAATGCTCTGAAACTGTGCCCTCCACTGAGCTTTGGATTATGGGAAGGATTCGACACTAGCATCTCCTGCTTCTGTTTTCCTGTTTCCTAGGGAACACTCCGTAGTCTCTTTCATCACGGTGATAGAGCATTCGGATGGCTGCGGATCTGACAATACCGCACACAACTGGAAGTGGTGGAGGAGTGGATCAATAAAAAGAATTGTGGGTAATCCTACTTGGTCAGTCTCCAAATGTTTAAAAGACATTTGCTGTTATGAATATATAAAACACATTACTTAACACAAAACCACATTAAAGAGGATCTATTATGCCCTTTCACTAAATTTAGATTTTGTGGTCTTCTAGAATAGGCATTCATGCATTTCATTCATTCTGATAAACACACTATTTTTAATATCTTGTATTGTTGCAGCACCTCACTTCCCAGTCTGTCAGTAACACTTGGTTTAGTTTCTGTCTCGATGAAGCCCCTCCTTTTGAAAAGAACAATGATTGGTCAGCTGGACCAGTGTGTTGTGATTGGTCAACCACTTTGAGAGCGTTTCGGAAATGTCACGCCCTTACCATAACTGCGAGTTTCAACATACTACTAACGCAACTCAACCAGGCCTCGCCCCCTTTTTTGTGTAAGCCTTGGGCGTGAATTATTTAAATGAGGAATATTGTGATGTGTAAGTTCCCCAAAGAAACTCAAGCATATAATCGAGTCATTTCAGGGATTGCATCCAAAATCGCATACTCTCTTGAGTAGGAACTTATTTTGAACAAGTACTTACTTTTCAACTGCTAAAAAGTATGTTCTATATAGGATGAATGTGTGTAGTATAAATCAGGGGCGGAGTGGGACCAAAAAATCTACCGGGAAATTTCGTAGATCACCGGCCTAGGGGGGTATTTTTTGGTAAAAAAAGAAATATATTTTTTTGCAAGAACCCTTGTAAAATTATTTTAAATAGATTAAGAAAGCCACCACTACTGGTCACATCTATAGTTAGATTGATTTATTAAATAAGAGATCTAGCTAAAATTTGTTTTTTTTTTCAATCAAGCTGAGCGCTCGTTGCCACGGCGATCGGTTGTCATGGATACAGTGTTCTCTTGTGGCGCGCGACACGCGCAGTCTTCACTCGGACGTGCGCTTCAATCTATCGCTGTTGCGAAAACTCTCTATTCATTCCGGTGAAATCACAAAAATAAAATGCAGTTAATGCACACAAATGTGTCCCAGCTTGATATAGACTGTAACCACTAATGAACATATTCATTTTTGATGAGAAAAAAATAACTATACGGGTGCGGATTAGAACCCGTAACCTGCCACGTTTGGCGAAAGATCTACCACTAGACCATTTAAGGATTGAAAATGAATCTGCGGATCGATGCATTTATTTTTGGGTTAAGCAGACAGGCTGTACAGTTCGACCAGCGGACAGCGGCCGCACACCAGGCCGCCGGATGGTGTTGCTAAGAACTTGTAATGTATAACTATTATCAGACCGGGCCTCGAAACACTACCGGCCCACCGGGAAAAATCCTGACTCTCCCCATTGCCACTCCGCCCCTGGTATAAATGTAATCTGGACATACTACATCCGCCATGCTGTGATTGTCATGTGACCTTCCAGCATCAGTTGCGTTGCTTCACAAATCCTCACCTGTGGCCTCATGCAGTAAAGTGTCCATTGTATGCGCACTTCAAAATCTTGCCTGAAGTAGGCCCTGTCCCAAATGGCCCCCTAAACACTTGTGGTCTTCCAACGAGTGGGCACTTTCGCGATGTCACATCGCTTTGAGTGATGGAAAGAAGTCTGCTGCTGTGCATATTGATCTTAAAGGGGGCACTAATCCTAAATGGTTTAACTAATCCTTTAAGTGTGCACATAAAAAAATATTTAATGTTCTTTATTTTTTGTTTAATTTTAGTTAAGATAAATGAAACAAACAAATGACACTAGCCGTGTTTCCATTACAGATTTGCGCAAAACTTTTGCGATATTTTCTAAATGTCCATAAAAAACGACTGCGAAATGACAGCGTCTCCATTAACCGATGTTATGCGACTAAAACGCCATTTTATCCTCTCGTAATAAGTTCTAAGTTCTCGTAATCTCGATCCCTTCTATCTGCTTTAATTTGTGGCATTTCTTTGTTGTTTAGAATCCCGTATTCCCGTGATACTTTTGTCTTTTATGAGTTTAATATAGAACACTGTCTCGTCTTCTGTCCAAACATACCGCGCCTTCTTTAAAGAATGATCGACTTTTACGCACGCCAGGTAACCTGTAAATGCGAAAAAACTGTTTCCATTGCAGTTTTGCAAAATATTCCTTTTCCGAATTACTTTAGTATATATATGTGAGCATAAAAGCTTTTTTGTGATATAAGGGGGTTTTTGCGAAATGGACGTGTTTCCATTGGTCGTATTTTTCAATTTGCACAATTTAAAGGGTAATGGAAACGCGGCTACTGCCTTGTGCTAAAGTGTAGCGAAACCTACCCCATAGCACCCCCTAGCGGTAATACTGGTGTAACTGGTTTGAACGCGAAGAAACGGTGTGAATATCATGGCAAGTCTAGTGGACATAAGAACACAGCTTCAAATCGCAAAGAGTAATTTATTGTCCTGACATCAGAACATAATCCAAATCCAGCGTGATTATTTATGTAGCTTGGTAACAACACAACTGGGACCAGGTCAACATTTCAAGTTTCATTTTCTCTTTTCTCGGTTGGAATCAGAACATGAAGGTAAGCAGAATTGTTTTTCTTTTTTTATACTATAGTCTTTTCGGGTTTGTTGCTTTCAGTGACACTGACATCTGCACATAAAAATTATATAGATCTATATTTATATTCATATTTATATATTTATCATTCTCTATTAACATCTCAGTGAAGCAGTTCATCATCTCTTGTCAAGTCAAACAGTAGAAGCAACCTGTCAGAAACAAAGCTTCTCATATCAAACACTGATCGACGTACAGCACACACTCAACTAACATTGAAAGACAGGTTTTTTTTTGTACATCTTTGGAGGGAATTAAGCTTGCAAAGTTAAGTTTTGCCCTCCTGGTAGTATTCCAGTGTTTTCTAGACGTCGCTTAATTCCAGTAAAACACACTTATGAAAAAAAAAAATGCATGTACAAATCGAAGAAATTATTAACTCAAAAACCTAAAAAAAAAATGTCTCCAGTGCTGATTGAAGAGATTTGAAAATTTGGCACAGTCATTTAGCACAGAAAACTGAGATCACGGTCTAAAACAGACAGTTTTCCTGCAAATATGGATAAGTAGCCGCATTTATTTTTATTCTACACCAAGTCATCAAGAAAGAAAAAAAGTGAAATAAAAAAAAGAATCTATGTCAAAAATCTACATCTATTTTTGTAGGCAGTGAGAAAGCACTTCATCGACGAGGAGAGGAGAGTGGAATGATGCTCCGGTCTTCATCTGCTTTTTGTTTTTAGTTGCCACAGACATATTCACATTTTCAGAATGAACGATACTGGCATATACATCCTTGCTCTTCGAATGAAATTTTGGGAAAGGGACATTGAAGGTTAATACATCTCTCCAAGGACTTTTTTTTGTCTTTTTCTTTGTACTCTAAAACAAATACCTAAAGCCACAGGAAGAACCGAGTGGTCTGTGTAATTTACACAATGCACTTGTGTAATGCATCTCTAAACACTTTACATCAAATTAAAAAAGATCAAATAAAAATAGAGGGGAAAAATGTGGAAAAAAAGCTTTCGATCCACCGTGACGTGAAAAGAAAGTTTAGAAAAAGGTGAAAAGCTGTTCCCGTAGCTCGTTTTACAAACTTAATTTTCTTGTGCTTACACACTTCGCCGCCTTCTACTATACTTATTTTTTCCCTTTACACTTTTCAAATACCTTTCAATACAAACCCATTTTCTACACTAAAGGTTAACCTTTCTTTTCTCTTTAAAGTACGTGCTCTTTCTCATCTCACGCGCATTCTTTCTCTGTCAAGGCCTTCTTTTCTCTTTCGCTTTTTTTTTCTCACTCATTTTCACCATGGAACCAGCTTAGAACAAAACTCTCTGAAAAATGTTTTGTGACACGCATGCACATGCAGTTTCCCGGCCTCTCGACGAGCCCAACCTCTGCGAGGCTCCAAGTCCTAAACCCAAGAGTCGGGGGACGCGGGGTAGTGACTCGTTTCGTAGTTGAGTTCGCTATAGGGCCGGGCGGCGGAGTAGAAGTCCACGTAGTTTCCGGTGGACTTGAGTCCCAGGTGCATATTCAGATCGGTGGCGGGAGGGGGGCGATGGACCTGATCCTCAAAAAATGGCTCCTCAAAGTTCCTAGTGGAGTTTTGATAGATGGGATAGGCCTCGTAGTCCTTGTGCGGGGGCTCCTGTGGTGCGGGAGGCACTGGGACCTGAGAAGAAAGAAGCATTCGTGAGTGAAGTTGTTCAACAGAACCGTCCAGGGGCCCCGTGTCTTATATTTCTAAGGAAAAGTCAGCTGCCTTTTCCTCTATTACGAGATAGTGTGCTTAAGAGTAAGGATGGCTATATCATATTTTTGATAATGTTTCAACATTTAGTTTTCTGTGACATTTGGGTGCAAATTCTACAAGTCAACTTTTCAAACTCGTCAGCTAGGTAAAACTATCTTTGAGTTTTTGTTAACTCATTCAGACCCTGCGTCCATTACAATGGACATCACATGTCAACCCCCTTTTTTTTTACTTCTGGAGCATTTCACCTAGTTTAAAGCCTGCAGTCCATTAGATTGGACGCTTTTCATCCAATCAAATGGCAGTAAAGCTCTGCATGTAGTAATTATAAAAAAAAAACACTACATTGAAGAGAAGCATGTCAGCACTAATCTCCAAACACAGAAGCAAGCAACATTTCCTATGGTTTTATTTACATTTTTTGATATGTTTGCCAGTATTTTATAGTTTGTATGTCTAAAAGAAAGATTGAACTTATTAATTAACGTTAAAAATCTATTGTAGAATTGCACATTTTAAATCAGGATTTTTTCAAATGTGTCTGTCCATTAGAATGGACAGTGGGTTCAAAAGCCTGTTACTGAAATCACATTCCAGTAACTGAAGTCCAGTAATGCTGATTGAAATTTCTTATATAAGAAATGTACATCACAGTACCGATACATTTTTGAAACTTTTTCATATGCAGAATATATAGTTCTTGAAGTGCTTGAGCATATAGCTGATGGAAATATCTCAGATGTTGACTTTATGTGAGGTGATGAGGAAGATGGAGATCTAAGAAAAATATCAATATTTAAAACTGTATAAAGTAAAATGACTATCTTCTGGCCAAATGAACATACGGATTTGACCTAAATCTAAAGCGTAAACTTGAATATTCATATTTTTTTTACACAAATGCATCGCTTCGCTTCAGAAGGCCTTTATGTACCCCCCAGAGCCGCATAGAGCACTTTTATCATGGATGGATGCACTTTTATGTGCTTTCAAAACAGAAACAACCATTCACTGCCATTATAAAGCTTGGAAGCCAGGACATTTTTTAATATAACACCGATTGTGTTCGTCTGAAAGAAGAACGATGTCATACACACCTAGTATGGCTTGAGGGTAAGTAAATCATGGGCTAATTTTAATTTTTGGGTGAACTATCCCTTTATCGGTATAGTACACCCAAAACTTACTCATCCTCATGTTGTTCTTAATCTGTATGAGTTTCTTTATTCTGCTGAAGACAAATGAAGATATTTTAAAGAATGTCGATAACTAGACAGTTGACAGTAGCCATTGACTTCTATAATATTTTTTCCTACTATAGCCTATATATTCCTTATAACTACATATTATATTATTATGATATAATATTATCATTATTAGTAATTATTTAGGAAATTATAATAATATTTAGCAGTAATGTATCAATATAGATACTACAGTACAATACCGTATAATTAATTACAGCAAAAGCGGAACAAATGACGAAATACAGTAAAAATACAGTAAAGTAGGCTACTATTTGGTAGTTTACAGTACTGATCTTGTGTACTGTAAAGTGAATTACAGTACAGTTACTGAAAATCAAAATACAGTAACTTGCTGGCAACCGTGCTGCCAGTAATGTACTGTAACAATACAAGAAAATCGTTAACAGAGAAATTGTTTCAAAGACGCACTCAGGAAATTACTCTAACATGAATGCATTGATTGATTCCTAGGTTTATTTTGTTATGAATAAACAAATGTGTGATCTATAAAGCAAAAACCTTACAATAAAAGTTGAAATATTGTAATGTTCAATATTGTAATGTTTTTGATCTAAAAAAAGAAAGATGTGCAAAGAAAATTATCCTAACATGACCATATTGATTGATTCTAAGATATTTAGTTTGTTACAAACAATGTGCAATCTGTAAAACAAAAACCTCAAAATTAAAGTTGAAATGGTAAACTGTTGAAAAGTTTTTGACCTTGAGAAAAAGCTTTAAGTATATACTAACAATTTTTATGTTTATTATTTAATTTTATGTTGGTACATTTTTGTGAAGTACACCTGTTTTGACCTGATGTCCATTGAAATGGACAAAAAAAATTCAAATATATACTTTTAATCATATGTTTGCTGCGAGTGTTAACCAGCTGCTTTTAGGTTCATTCTGATGTGACCCTCAACATGTGTTGTCTAAATATCTGTTTTTTAGCTGACGAGTTAAGGTTACAGGGGTCCAACTATACGTGACTTCACCTGATTTACAGAATTGGACCTCTTTCATGTGTATTTCTCTAGAAACTAAAGTGAATAGTATCTGTACCTCTTCCCGAGAAGGGAATGTATTATCAGTATGTTTTGGTAGTTTGTCCTGATGATAGTGTTAGCTCAGGCCCTCTTCAACCTTGGAGAAACTGCGATTCTCTAGTGCTTTTGTGTGTGCGTTGGATGTTTTGTGCAGGCCCTGTATAGGAGCTATGGGACACTTCGGCTTGCAACAACAGACCAGAAGACGCCTTTCTCCGACCTCCGAGGTCACCGCAGACCTAAATCTAGGAATTGTGCGACAACTATCTTGACTAATGGGGACATACTCTCCTATCTATCCATGTGTTGAAATATGCTTAGACTATATTAGACTATATGTGTTCTTAGCCAATCAGAAACTGCAACCTGAAGCAAGGACGTAGCTTAGACCTTGGTGAATGGTATAACTGCTGTGATCTTTGTAACTGTAAGCGGGGCGGCCTACAAACTCCTGTGTGAGTTGACATAAACAGAGAGATGTGATGTCATAGACATAAACAGAGAGAAGTAGCTCCGGCTACAATGTTCTTCCGCAAGACGCATTATTCTGTTAATAAACCCATGTTTATTAATCGCTAGAGAGCCAAACGATCATATTACATTAGCTAATTACATTAGCTATCCCCTGGCTGACCAAAAAATGGTTTTCAATGAGGTCCCAGACACCAGTCATTTTGTTATAGCCTATATTAATTATTTTTTCCCTACACACCAGTGTGAATACTGATATTTTTGTTATTGCATTTCAAGTAGGGCCAATTAATAGGCTACTCCTAGGCTTACGTTTTTAAATTACAAATGGCCTACTGATGTTTTTGTTATAGTATTTTCAATATTATATACTATTATTTGTGCATAAACATATCTGGTTATAGTAATAAACATACTGTTCTCTTACGAGAGTATCTCTCGTACTGCGTAATATCTTACGCTATGGGGAAAACCTCTTTTCCACGAGATATTGAAGCCAAAAATTATCCTTAATTTTGAATTAATGCAAAACGCTGTGCAGCAGCATGCAGACATAGGCAAGACGGCTTGCGTGCCTATTGGCTGCCCTGCGGCAACAGCAGCAGCCTATCGAGAGTGGCCCTGCGTGACACATACCCAATGGGGGCACTTCGCGCCCATTTCGTCACGTCCCGCCAGAAAGGGCGTGGTCCCGCCCTTATGAATACGGCTCGATTAGGCTGGTATACTGATTTTCATCTCTTCAGCGAAGCATCACGCATCGCTGGATCCGGAGTGAGAAGCCGCGCCGTCTGAGATAAGCACACAGCGGGACGAGCCTTTGAGTCTGAAGTCGCTGGCATCGCCGCCTTTAGCCGCCGTACCTGCTACGCTTTCCGGCGTCATATCCTTTTATTGCAAGTGTGTGTGTGTGTGTGTTCGCCGCTGCGACACACATTTTTTCACTGTCTCTCTCTCTCCTAAAAGAGCTGCGTCTTTTTCAAGATGCATAGATCCTGCGGCTCGTGCCGAGCCACACTCAGTGAAGAGGATCGCCATTCTGCGTTTCCTGCCTGGGTGAGGATCACGCGGCTCTCGCTCTCGTCGACGGCGGATGCCCTCACTGTGAGCTATTGCCTATGGTGACTCTGAGGACTCGCCTGGCATCATTCTCAGAGCCTGCACTTCAACCCGCTGTAGCGCCGCGCCGTAAAAAGCGCCGTGCCCAGCGCGGCCCCGAGCCTTCTCCTGCCCGCCAAAGCTCGCCGGTTCGCCCGCCAGCTTCGCCGGCATCGCTCGAGTCCCTCACCGACGGACAGCGGCCGCCGTCTGCCGCCGCTTCCGCCATTGAGGTCGACGAAACAGCCCCGAGCCTTCTCCAGCCCGTGATAGCTCGCCGGTTCGCCCGCCAGCTTCACCAGCTTCACTCGAGTCGCTCGCTGACGGACAACGGCCGCCGCGCGCCGCCGCTTCCGCCATTATGACGACGAGATAGCTGCATCTGTAGAGAAGGCCAGCTTCAAAACCGCGGCTAGCTTTCTTTACGTTATAAGAAAGCTACCCCACCCCCGCCCCCCGTGGGCATGCGTCACCGGCGAAATGAGGAAAGAGTGTGTTTTTAGTCCCGCCGAGGTCGGACCAATCTCCATTTCTCAAACATTTCTCAGCTCCTCTTAGTTTGAGCGGCTGAAAATGTCAATATTGCAGCAATGAGCCTGTTGTATAACACGCACGCCTGCAAACAAACGCCAACACACACAAACTGTGATGACGCTCTCTTATCTGCTCGAGCTGTTTTAAGCTTTTGTCATTTCCCCCTGTGGCTCAGTGGCGAAACCCAAAGCTCTTCGCACGGGAGACCCGTGTTCGATCCCAGGTCTCGCAGCAGATAAAAATTTAGTCTCGCTGCGGCCAGACTTGCACCGAAACTTTTCGCTCGTTCAGTTCCAAGAAAATGTGACTGTTCCAGTGTATTTTGCAGTAAACAAGCCGGTACCATGGCCCGCTTGCCTGCACAAAAATGCCGTTTCCACGGCGACCCAGAAAAATCATATAAGCAGTGTATTTTCTGGTATTCCGGCCAAAGCCGATGGTGTTATGAGTGTAATAAAAATGCCCACAGCCCAGTGTTCATTTCTACACACAAACACAGCCCGCCACAGTGCAGGGCACGCACAAATGAGATTGACTCATGTCATTGTGCATTAAATGTAGTGAATGTGCCCACAACCCAGTGCCCACAAACACTACACACTGCATGTGCCACGTTTTCTGTAAACGAAACCAACACACATACAGTCAGCTAAAACCCACGGTGTTTAAGTCTCGCCGCGGCCAGACTCCACCGAAACTTCTCGCTCGTTCAGTTCCAAACGATGTGACTGTTCCAGTGTATTTCGCAGTAAACAAGCCGGCACCACAGCCCGCTTGCCTGCACACAAATGCCATTTTTACGGCGACCCAGATAAATCCCAAAAGAGTGTATTTTCTGGTGTTCCGGCCACGGCCGATGGTGTTATGAGTGTTGTAAGAATGCCCACGTCTCAGTGCCCATTCCCACACGCAGACACAGCCCACCACAATACAGGGCTAGCACGAATAAAATCGACTCATGTCGATTGTGCAATGAATGTAGTGTACGTGCCCACGACACAGTGCCCACAAACACTACACGAAGCATGTCCCACGGTTTCTGTAAAAACGAAACCAACACATTTTCAGTCGGCGCGAGCCGACAGTGTTCTCAGTGCAGTGAGTGTGCCCGCTATCCCGCGCCCACATTCCCTCACAGACATGCCGAAGCCCACGGGGTTCGTCCCGCTCGCCTTCTCTCCACAATCTGTCAGAGAGAAGCCGAGCGCGGTCGGGCTGCCCGCTGTGATCAGCGCACCCCCCGCCTCGCGCATTGCAAACACAGTGTTTGTTTCTCAGCACACCGGAGCTCTCCGGCCGCCGCTATGCCGCGGCCAGAGCCCAGATTTCATTCTACCTCTAGCTATTCACGCACATGCGTGGGCAAAGCTTCCCGGGGTATCAGAATGGGTGCTGAACACTATAAAAAGAGGCTATTCGCTGCAGTTCGCTCGACGCCCCCGCCGTTGTGCGGCGCGAGTCGAAACGACGGTAAAAAACGAAGTATCTCATCTACTTCGAGCCGAGATAGCGAAACTACTGAGCAAAGGGGCGATAGAACCTTTATCTCAGGCTCAGAGCGAAGGGGGTTTATACAGCAGGTATTTTCTGGTACCCAAAAAAGACGGGGGTCTCAGACCCATTCTAGATCTGCGACAGCTGAACAGAGCGCTCGCGAAGCGCCAGTTCAGAATGATTACAACCAGGAAAATCCTCGCGCAAGTTCGCCGGGAAGACTGGTTTATGTCAATAGATCTGAAAGACGCCTATTTTCAAATACAAATAGCGTCACGTCACAGGCAATTCTTGAGATTCGCCTTCGAGGGCCAGGCATACCAATACAAAGTCCTGCCGTTCGGCCTGTCCCTGGCACCCCGTACATTTACGAAGTGCATGGACGCGGCTCTCGCACCCCTGAGACTCCAGGGCATGCGAATTTTGAACTACTTGGACGATTGGCTGATTCTAGCTCGATCACGATCAGAGCTCATAGAACACAGGGCCACATTACTCGAGCATCTCGAGAATCTGGGTCTCACAGTCAATTGGGCGAAGAGCTCGCTGTTTCCCAGCCAGAAAATTTCTTTTCTGGGAACAGTGCTGGACTCGCTATCCATGACAGCGCGTCTGACGCCAGAGCGCGAACGGGACATTCAGAGCGCCGCGAAATCCTTCCGCCGCGGCTCGGTTGTCCAGCTCAAAAGGTTTCAGAAAATGCTGGGCCTCATGGCCTCAGCAGCTTCAGTGCTCCAGCTGGGTCTGCTTCGCATGCGCCCACTGCAGCTGTGGCTGAAAGCGCGAGTTCCTCCCAGGGCATGGACCGCTGGTCGGTTTCGCCTCCGGGTCGATCTGAAATGCGTTTCAGCTCTGGAACCTTGGAAGATAACCGACTGGTATCAGTCAGGTGTGAGTCTGGGGACTCCCTCGAGTGTGAAGGTGGTGTCCACGGACGCCTCCACCTCGGGATGGGGAGCGCTGCTCGAGGGCAGACCGTTCTTTGGCCAGTGGTCAGAACAGGAAAAGCTCCTACACATAAACTGTCTGGAAATGATGGCAGTCGACAACGCGCTACGGCGCTTCTGTCCCCAGATAATGGGCCACCACGTCTTGGTCCGGTCGGACAACATGTCAGTGGTGGCATACATAAATCGCCAGGGCGGCACCAAGTCCCGAAACCTCTACAGGCTAACGGAACGCCTCCTGGTCTGGGCTCAGCGCAACCTGCTTTCACTGAGAGCGGCGCACGTGCCTGGTCACCTGAATCTGGGACCAGACAGACTGTCCAGAAACAATGTCCCAGCAGGGGAATGGTCGCTGCACCCGCAGACGATCCAGCTGCTGTGGGAGACATTCGGCAGAGCGCAAGTGGACCTGTTCGCGTCCCACGAGAACGCTCACTGTCCGAAATACTTCTCCAAGAGCAAGGACGCGCTGGCCCACGTCTGGCCCCGCTGTCCCCTCTATGCTTTTCCCCCCGTCTCGCTCCTGCCTCAAGTGCTGGAACGAATCAGGGAAAATGGATGCCCAGTGCTGCTTGTGGCTCCGCTCTGGACAAACCAGACTTGGTTCCCAGTCCTGATGCGGCTGACCAGCACTGCCCCGTGGCCAGTACCGTTGAGGAAAGACCTCCTCTCTCAGGCCGAGGGCTCGATTTGGCATCCTCGCCCGGAACTATGGTCCCTACATGCATGGGCCATCAACGGGTACCCGCTAGCCTCCCGGAGGGAGTGCTAAACACGATCACGCAGGCAAGGGCCCTGTCTACTAGACGGCTCTATTCCTCGAAATGGTCTGTGTTCTCTGCTTGGTGTCAAGCTCAGCGCTTTTCACCTGTAGACTGCGGGGTCACGGAAGTACTCTCCTTCCTTCAAGAGCTGCTGGATAAGGGCAGGTCCCCATCCACGCTCAAAGTGTACGTGGCGGCCATAGCAGCGTTTATAAAACCTGTGTCTGGCCAGTCACTGGGGAAGAACGACCTAGTCGTGCGATTCCTCAAGGGAGCTCGGAGGCTGAACCCTCCCAGACCTCCTTCAGTCCCGGTGTGGGACCTTTCTACGGTTTTGGAAGCCATGAAAGGTGCCCCGTTCGAGCCACTCCATTTGTCAGACATGAAGCATCTGTCTTTCAAAACGGTGTTCCTTTTGGCTCTCGCTTCAGTGAAGCGCATAGGGGACTTACAGGCGCTTTCGGTAAGCGCGTCATGTATGGAGTTTGGGCCTAATGACTCTAAGGTCATACTCAAACCAAGGCACGGGTACGTGCCCAAATCCCTCAACACACCGTTCAGGGCCCAGGTCATTTCCCTGTGCGCTCTCTCGGTTCATGATGAGGAGAAAGATGCTAGTCTCCTTTGCCCTGTCAGGGCACTGAGAGCTTATGTGTCCCGCTCGTCTGTCTTCAGACAGACCGAGCAGCTCTTTGTTTTGTTTGGCGGACGCTCCAAGGGCCTGGCCGCATCAAAACAGAGCCTATCCAGATGGGTAGTCGACGCCATAGCACTGGCTTACACTTCTAAGGGCCTGCAGTGTCCTTTGGGTGTCAGAGCGCACTCCACAAGAGGCGTGGCCTCGTCGTGGGCGTGGTATAGTGGGGTTACCTTGCAAGATATCTGTACGGCCGCGGGCTGGGCCTCGCCGTCTACATTTATAAGGTTTTATAACCTAGAGGTTCCTGCCTTACAAGCCAAGCTTCTGTCGGTTTAGAATTCAGTGCTATCTGCCCCGCAGTGCGGCCCAGATGCTGAGTTTGCCTGTGCATCGCTCACTGAGCGATAGAAACTGCCCCTTGGGTGTTGAATAACCCGTACTATTACCCAGTTCAGGCTGAACACGTTCACCCTGTCTGCGTGAAACACTGTTAACATAACTAGCTCCTGTAGGATGCTATTTTATGGGGAATGATGCTTGCAGCCTCTCTTCTCCGACTCTCTGTGAGTCTATGGTGATTATGCACTATATGAGCCCCGGGCTACTGCCCTTGGGACTTTGGTGTCGGATCCCAGTACGCACGGCGTTTTGCATTGTGTTCCCCATAGCGTAAGATATTACGCAGTACGAGAGATACTCTCGTAAGAGAACGTACTCGGTTACTAACGTAACCTCGGTTCTCTCTAGAGAGGGAACGAGTACTGCGTATCTTGCCGTGCATACACAGCTCTGGTTCGCTTCGGCGATGAAAACCAGTATACCAGCCTAATCGAGCCGTATTCATAAGGGCGGGACCACGCCCTTTCTGGCGGGACGTGACGAAATGGGCGCGAAGTGCCCCCATTGGGTATGTGTCACGCAGGGCCACTCTCGATAGGCTGCTGCTGTTGCCGCAGGGCAGCCAATAGGCACGCAAGCCGTCTTGCCTATGTCTGCATGCTGCTGCACAGCGTTTTGCATTAATTCAAAATTAAGGATAATTTTTGGCTTCAATATCTCGTGGAAAAGAGGTTTTCCCCATAGCGTAAGATATTACGCAGTACTCGTTCCCTCTCTAGAGAGAACCGAGGTTACGTTAGTAACCGAGTACGTTTGTTTAAAAACAAAACATTCTT